>CM052090.1:179816-215869 GCA_028453745.1 Agapostemon virescens
ACTACTACTACTACTACTACTACTACTACTACTACTACTACTACTACCACCGCTATTACTAATACCACCGCTATTACTAATACCACCACTACCACTACTACAAAAGCTAACTACTACTGCTACTGCTGCTACTACTACTTACTATTGTTAGCATTCTCTTTCTTCTATTTATTATTATTATTATTATTATTATTACTATAAGTAGTAGTAGTATTGTTATTGTTGTCGTTATTGGTATCGACAAGCGTCGAACGATACGTTATCAATTAGATTAGAAAGAATTTCTCCTCGGTCTCTTTATTTGTTCGATTCGATCCTCGAAAACCGTTTCACTTATTACGTATATTTCGTATGCTACTCTGAAATAGTTCCATGCGCGACAGTTTGCGAACATAGAAATAAAAGTAGCAATACCGAGACCGATACCAATACCGATACCGATACCGATACAGTTACCGATACGGATACGGATACGGATACGGATACGGATACGGATACGGATACGGATACAGATACAGATACAGATACAACTACAAAGCAAAAGTAAAAAACTTGTAGACTCACGTTCCGTACCTTGACTCTCTCTTGGTATTTTTCTATCACCGAACCTCCGTTGCGTTATCTTGAACAAAGTTGAACTATCGATCGGAGAGAGGGTCTGTTATTCTAGCCAGTGTTCTATTCGATTCAAAGTTCTATGGAATTGTTGTTCTCTCGTTAATAAAAAAAAAAAAAAGAAGAAAAAAGAAAAAGCCGAAAAAGAAGAAGATACACGATTCAGCACGTATACCCCAAGTTAATTTCCTTCCGGAGAAATTTGTAGAGAGAAGCGGTGTCGCGCATAGTCGTTCTCTTCTCCGTACGATCGTATCGTATCGTATCATCGAACGTCATTTTCTTCGATCACCGACAATTGTTCGTACGCATAGATCGATTCCGAATCAAGAATCTAGTGTCACAACACCCCGCAGCGCAAATGTCTTTGCGTAGAATGCTCTCGTATGAATGTTAGCTATGTATGCATTTTCTATAAAGGCAACCCTCGTGCACGCATGCAACACGCATTTTCACATTGCATCGTCATTGTACCAAAAGCGAATACTTTTTGTAAATAAATGTACTAATGTTGGTAGCTCGTCTCTTTGCTTCGAAGATTTTCGAAAGAAAAGTCGAGAGTCGAGACTCGCGATTCGCGTTCGAATCGGTCGTCGTTTCGTCATGGAATAATCGACTCATCGTTCACCGACACGTTTACGCAATTTTCACTGGTTTATGCGAGAAATATTCGCAATTTCGCCGTTCTTCTTTTTCCCCGTTTCTTGCAAACGTAGCCAAGATCGCAATTTCTCTTCGCAAGTTCGCAAGCTCGTTCGACGTGTGCGCGCGTAGATGTTGTATACCGGTACGAAAACGCGGATCGCGTCGGCTCGATAGTTCCGCGACAGCTTCTCGGTTGTTTGCACAACCCTGATCGTTTCTCGGACGACGAAATTCGGAACGAGGAAACGAGGAAACGAGGAAACGAGGAAACGAGCAACGAGGAGCCGACCAACTTGAAACGATTCGGCCCAGCAGAAAAATCTAGTCGGTAAGCGACAGACAACCTACGCGTCTTACGTACCTATGCTATTTAGAGCAAACGCTTTTCCAAACTCGTGTCTCGGATTCGAAATTGAATCGCGTTGCCCAAACCGTTTACCGGCCTTTCAAAATCCCTAACGACAAGCATAAATAGCCGAACAACGGGCTGATGCGATCCAAGCTGTTTACGTATTTTATCTTTTACGGTTCGACGCTTTCTATCGGTGCGGCCAGAAGCGATTAGAAGCGATTAGAGGCGATTAGAAGCGATTAGAAGCGATTTGAAGCGATTAGAAGCGATTTGAAGCGATTAGAAGCGATTTTTCACGATTTTATCGCGTAGAAATATACTGCTAACCAATTTCGCTCGCTTCTCTTCGATCGAGTTAGCGAACGATGCGATAAAAATCGTCGCGACATCGGAAATTACGGTGATTGTAAAAAATAGGAGGATACAACTACTCGAAAGTAGTCTAGCGGTAATAAAGGAGCAAGTAATAAAAAGTATTTCCAGCCACGAATTATGCATTGACTTTTCTTTCGTATCTTTTTCTCTTACGACGGTCGGCCAAACGAGTTTCAACGATGGTAATCGTTTGAAATCGTTGGAAATAGCGCCGCAACCGGAAAAGTGCGCGCGCAATCGTTATTCGAACACGAGACGCGTTTCCGCGTTACCTTCGCCGTCGCCGTCGCTGCCGCCGCTACCGCCATTCTTTTCAGCGTCGGCGAAACTGCAAACTCAAATATTTTACCACCGTAGCGACGATTGGTTGATCGGTCGGTCGGTATCGTGTTCGCGTGATTGGTCGAAACGATAGCCCGTTGCTGTCGCGTTATCCTTGCAACAGCCAACGACCGCATCGAATCCTATCAAAGATTCCCCGACAGATCTGTCTTGTGGTCCGGAGCATTCGACCAACATTTTAGTTTCTATCGTTCGCAACGGTACAAAGAGTAGAATACGATTGTAAAGAAATACCTGCTACTCTCTGCAGCTCTCGTTGATTCCGTACCGTTTCGTTACCAACACCGTCAATTTTCATTTCTACGCGTAACCTTCTAGATGAAATTTTTCCACGTTCTATGTATTATTTATTTCATAAATTTTCTACACGATCTCATTCGTCGCTTCGATCGATATAGGTTGCGACGCGTTCGATTTCCATTTTCCGTGAAAAATATTTGCCACGGCAGCTCGTACCGTAACCAATTTGTATAGATCGACGCGGGCAACGGTGTTTCTTAAGAGTTGGTTAGCCTTCTCTGGTTCGGATCTCTATCGTTTCGTGTTCAGTTCGTGGCCAACACCGAACACCGTGGACCGTGGACCGTAGCGGAGTAATCTCGAACCAGCGGTCTTGTCGAGAAGAACCTGGTCCGAGTAAAGTTCTATTGGACCGGTTAAAAGGATTGCACGTCGATCCAAGATTATTCGAACGGTTTACGGTTTACGGTTCACGATGATTCCGGTAAGTACGGTTGTCGTAGACTCGGGAACAGTCAATCTTCCATCCATAATGAAAGACGAGCGAGACACGCTGTACGTTCTTCTCCAACAATTGTGTCGATTGGTTTCAGTCTGCAGTCAGAAATATCGTCCGACGTTCGTTCTCAACGTCGAAATGGACTGCCGCGCAGCAGGTAAGAACGTCTTTGAAAAATTCGATAGGCGCTTCTCCGTTTAGAAACATAACCTCGACGCTTTGACATCGTAACAGATATTTTTCGCGTCCGCGCGCTCTCTCTCTCTCTCTCGCTCTCTGTCGTTCTACCTTATTCTTGCGACAATGTTTCATCGCAGAAGCGATCATCTTTTTCGCGGTCTTCCTCGACAGTTTTCGAGAAAAAACAAACGAGAATCGTTGTTGGTGCATCGGCTGCGCTACTCGTTGAAGGGCACCAAAGGTCATTCGTTTTCGACGGCGATAGTTTCGCGACGCATTTCTGAAATTCCAATGCGCGATCGCTTTTCTATGCTGGAACGCGAATTCGCCGCCGTGGCAACGGTAAATTTAATTACGACGCGTTGCATCGACCTTGTTACCATATCTCTCGTATGCTCCGCTTTCGTAGATGACCGTACGAGACGCGTTGAACTCGGCCCTGGACGAAGAAATGGAAAGAGACGAGAAAGTATTTTTGCTCGGGGAAGAAGTGGCTATGTACGACGGCGCTTACAAAGTGTCGAGAGGTCTGTGGAAAAAATACGGAGACAAGCGTGTCATCGATACTCCCATCACCGAGGCAGGATTCACCGGAATCGCCGTAGGAGCCGCCATGGTAAATCGAATTCTCGTTCATTCGTTTGGCGTTTTTCGTTTTTCGTTTTTCGTTCTTTCGGGCGAGACTCGACGCGTTCCATCGAAACGTTTCAGGCTGGCTTACGACCGGTGTGCGAGTTCATGACGTTCAATTTCTCGATGCAAGCGATCGACCAGATCATTAATTCCGCGGCGAAGACGTTTTACATGTCTGCCGGTCGAGTGAACGTACCCATCGTTTTTCGCGGCCCTAACGGAGCAGCGGCAGGCGTAGGAGCGCAACACTCTCAGTGCTTCGGCGCCTGGTACAGCCATTGTCCGGGCTTGAAGGTGGTGTCCCCTTACACCAGCGAAGACGCGAAAGGTCTGTTGAAATCTGCCATTCGAGATCCCGATCCTGTCGTTGTGTTGGAAAACGAAATCTTGTACGGGATTCAATATCCCATGTCGGACGAAGCTTTGTCGAAAGAATTCGTCGTACCCATTGGTAAAGCAAAGGTCGAACGAATCGGAAAACACGTTACCATGGTGGCACACTCGAAAGCGGTCGAACAAGCGCTTGAAGCAGCGAACGAACTCGCAGGAAAAGGTATAGAGGCTGAAGTGATAAATCTTAGATCTTTGAGACCGCTCGATATAGACACGATCGTGCAATCGGTGGCAAAGACGAATCACATTTTAACCGTGGAACAAGGTTGGCCGCAATGCGGTATCGGTGCAGAGATCAGCGCAAGAATTTCTGAAAGTGAGTGTATTTTCTGTATATATTTATATTATTATTGTTGTTGTTGTTGTTGTTGTTGTTGTTATTATTATTATTATTGGCAGCAGCAGCAGCGACCGCGTTATCGTAGTTTGCTACCGTTCACTATTACGATCGTTAACCATTTCTTCTCGTGATTACAGGCGAAGCGTTCTATCATCTCGACGCTCCTGTGATTCGCGTCACGGGTGTCGACGCGCCCATGCCTTACGCGAAAACCTTGGAATCTGCTGCTCTACCACAAATGAGCGACATAGTGTACGCAACGAACAAACTACTTGGTTTAGCGGAGTAACCGTTTCTAGAGATTTCTAGGTAAAATTCAAATTTCCCCTCGAATGGACCTTTCCTGCCACTTTCTTACTTATCAGGTTCTTCTACCCATTCCTCGATTTAGTGTCCCCCAGATATTTTCCTAGACAAAGAGAGCATATAGCGGAGAGTAAGTACAAAGTTTAACGATAATAAGAAAAAGTTATGTAGTTTATGTTTAAGCAACGTCTAAACGTTCGCGTGTAGAAAAAGCAAAGCGTTTTCGGTATGTGTCAACGCGCGCGCGCGCGCGCACGTGCGTACAGGAAATGCGTACGTACGCCGTGTCGTATGTAGTCAGCAGAGAGAGAGAGAGAGAGAGAGAGAGAGAATCTATGAACGAATATTTAAATCAATTTTTTGTTCGGTAAAATCCCTGATAAAAAATCGAAACAGCGAAGAAACATTTTGCGGTGTGAAAGTTACGCGTCGACGACACGAACGAATCGTAAATTATCGGTTTATACGAAAGAAGCGTGTAAACGCTGCATTCTTTCGACGATCGTTTATTACCGGAACGTGTAATAATCGACTGTAATGTACATAAATATCAATCTACATCGTTTCGTCCGCAACGATGAAAACTAGCCGTCGACGCAAACTGCGTTCAATATTTGCACGGTTTCGTCGTCCCCTGCCGATAGTCATGTATGATACATGCGCAATAAACAACATGTTACAACAATCATGTAGCGTTCGAAAGCGTCCCTCAACTCGCCGTCCCTGGAAAAGTAATATCAAATATTTCGGTGGAATCGAACGGGGCGACGGTAGAGGGTGTGGTGTGTAGCGTACTCTCTCACCTGAGCACATCCATGTCCAACGCGCATTGAGTGTAAATCGTTAGAAAATTTCGAAGATCCGTGTGAGTCCAATTGATCTGGCGCAACGGTTCGACGCATCTCTCGACCAATTCTAGAAAGAAGAACCTTAGGTCTCTGGAACGATGCAGATTACATCCTATCCCGAGTATCGCTCTGGAATACGAACGGAAATTGCTGTCCACTTCTTGATAAGAACGTTCCGGAAGCATAGGCTTCAGTTTGATACATACTAAACTGCAAAGAACAGGCGTTCGTGGGTATTCGCGAAACGATGCGTATTCAAAGAAGGCGGGAAGAGCAGCGTTTGTTCGATAAAGTTTCGAAATGCAACGAACGAACGAACGAACGTACGAACGTACTGTTTGTGATGTTTATCGTTTTCCAAGAGTATTCTACACTCTGCCAGTTCCAACAGAAACTCTCGGTCCAAATCGGTATCGAAGTATTCGGAGCCGACGCAGCGATACGTCCACAGAGACATCATGCTGTTGGCGCAATGATACAAATCCGGGAACGTTAGAAACTGCAGCTTCCGTTTGTTCATTTCGAATCTGAGACAGGCTATGAACACCACGGCCGCGTATCGCCTGAGCGATCGAAATCAAGTATACCAGATTAGTGTACCGATCGATCGAGGAGGACGCGTATCGAAGAAGGATTTTCGTTACTTGGCAAGGTCTTCGGACAGTAAAAAATGCTGTTCGATGTTGGCGGCCAAGGAGCCTGGCAAATCTTCCACGACTTTGAATACTCTTTTCACGTTGTCGTACTGTCGGCGGCAGCTTTTCAACGTGATGCCAGTCTTCTCCGACACTTCGTCCATGTCTTTTCTACTTTTCGAAGTTAGTTTTTTGCCCAACAATTCTCTGATAACGATGTCGTCGAACTCGTAATACCTATGGAAAGGGAAAGTAATCGAAATCTCGTTGAACGGACCGTCGCCGACGGAGCTCGCTTACATTTCGATCAGCATCTGACTGGTTTGGGGTTCTATTTGAAAGGCGAGTTGTTCGCTCGCTAACTTTGTAGGAGTATGAAGTAATTTTTCCAACAGGGCGTACGTTCGATAGTGATCCAAAATGTCGGAAGCAACCAATTCGATGGGAGCGTTCGTTTGATGACAAATACCACGTTGATGCAAAATGTTGACCGCGTCGCTAGCTGAATCGAGGAAACGTCAAACCGTACATCGATTAGACATTGGACGACCGATGCGAACGAAAGTAACGGGAGGCTGGAAGCAACAACGCGCAGCTTTCCGTCTCGTCGGAAATTTATAATTAACCAACTCACAAGAATGACCGTCGACCCAAAGCTGGTATATCTCGGGATCGACCAGCGTATAATTACTTATAAATACGTCGACCTCCGACAACATCTTGAACGCACTATTTACACGGTACTCGACCTCGATCTAAGAAAAATTTAACTTTTACTCGGAAATGAGTTTCCTCCTGGTACGTCAAATTCACGACATTACGATGGTACCATAATTTTTCATATCTCTCTCTCTCTCTCTCTCTCTCTTTTATTTTGGTCTCTATGTATATTTAAATATTCCTCTTCTTAATAATTCGTCTTGGTTCGATTTTGATGAAACGGATATGCGAAAGCGAAACGCGAATTGGACAGCGAAGATGGACATTGAAACTAATGAAAGTAGCAACGGAAGAACCAAATCGAATCGAATCGAATCGAATCGAATCGAATCGAATCGTACCAAGAGCTTTGCAGAGTCAACTGGCATTCAGCGCCATTTTTCTCAGCGGCGAAAGCGTTGAAACCGTCGAACGACGCGCATTACCGACGGATCAATGATATATTATGGTAAAATGGAACGGAGCATTGTTCAAACAGATATTCCGTACGCGTATTATAGGCGAGCATCCGTCGTCTATCCATCGACAAACACACCGTCGGAGTTACCAACAACGAACGACGACAGGCTATAGGTTTTTACGGTAGGATCGGTGGTGCCGTTTAGCGGCAACTCGTGGAACTTGGTCAAGAGAAAATAATTTGGTTATTTGGAAACGAATGATTCGCAAGTCACGCGTTTGGTTTTGAAATGTTTGCAGAAGAATGCGGTGCATCGGCCCTATGTCTTGAAATTTCATAGCGATCACAGCCAAGTATCGAGCTCTCGCAACGATAGCACCGAAAGCGTATTCGCCATCCAGCGGTGGAAACCGAAAACTAAACGATGCCTGTAAAACGAACTCATCGCTGGAAGAATTACGAAACCTCCCGAAAGCGGTGCCGAGCAGTCGTCGTCGCGCATCGAACGGTCTTCCTTGTTTGCGCTTACAGAGGAATAACGTAAAGATGCGAGCATAAAGGAATGCGAAGAAACCGGAATGTGTCGTACAAGTGTTTGGCAAAATTAAAAAAAAAATTTGTAAAATATTTCTATAAGAAATAAATACAGCGCAGCATACGATTAAGTCCGATCTACAATCGATATTATTGGTATTTCGAATAATATTTCTACGGAGAAATACGGTTGCGGCGATCGCGGCGATTTCGATTGGTTTCAAAGAAAAGAGGAGTGCGAACGAAAGAAGTAAAGAGAGAGAGAGAGAGAGAGAGAGAGAGAGAGAGAGAGAGAGATATGGAAGGGGAAAAGTCGGTTCGAGATTTTGGAATCAGCCGTGGAAGCGATAAAACGGTAAACAGGAAGCACGGGGAAAAAAGAAATACTGTTTTGCTCGTTTACACGGATAAATATGGTTGCGCAATCGATGGGATACGCATCTTCGTTTCGATCGATGTCGCTTGGCTCCGTATTCGAAATGAATTTCTGTCGTCGCTTTCGATGCAAAAGAGAAATTTTGATCGATGGCTCGAGCGAGTTCGAGCGTACGCGGCACGGTTCGAGCGTTTTCAACCGACGATTGCGAAATATTTAGCCTTAACCGAGGCAACGCGGCAAGTTCGCGTTCCGCGAAACGGTGCTGTCGCTCGTAGATAATTGTAAACGCTTGCCCGGACACGGTGCGCGTACCTATCGCGCGCTGTACACGCTGCGCGGCGTCGTTTACGCGAGAGCGGTGTTTTTCGAATCGTCTACGACACGGTTACAGGGTAACTTTCAGAGTTTCGAATCTGCTTGGATCGGGCGTTCGCGTCACATGCAACCGCAAGCTTCGACCACCATGTTCGGTAGAGTCTTTTGCGTGATCGTATTGTTCGAGTCGACGTAGAGCAGTTGGATGGGCGAGAGTTGCGTCGGCGAACAACACGGGACGATCTCGCTTCTACGGTGTATCGTGTTCCCCCTTCTAGCCAACAACCTCTGCAACAAAAACATAACGGTAAACGCGAGCGGCCTGTGCCAGCGATCGCGCGCTCATAGGATTCGCGCGAGCGAACCAACGAACAAGCGAGAGAAGCGAGAGAAGCGAGAGAAGCGAGAAACTCCCTCACCCTGATCACGTTGTTGTACGCGGACCCGCTGGCGATGACGGAAGCGGCGGAAGAACAAGAACCGCGACAAAAGTAGGCGTGATACCCGCTCGGATGTAGGATCCAATCGCTCCAGCCTATGTCTTCGAAATTTATGTAGAGTTCGTCCCTGCAACATTCCTTCATTTCCGGCAGACAGTTTGAATTCCTTTTCGGTCTGTTTTTCTGCGGCAACGGTGACGCGTGTATCACGAGAAACGGTTTCAAAGTCAGCTCGATGGACACCGGCGCGGTATCCCGGTCGATCGAACAGGTGCTGCAAGCTATTTGTACCGCGTGGTTCAGTTGAAGCTCTTCTACCCATTTCTTCAACGCGAAGCTCACGTCCGCTTTTACCCAACCCTCTGAAACGTCAAAGTTTTCTTTTTCACATTCGGCTTTCGTCCGTTCTATCGCCCCCGCATTCTGTTTCTTTTCGTTCGAACCGTTCGATTACACGATCGATGCAATCGCACCGTCGACGAATAAATAGCGCGGGCGCGCGCGCGACTGCCGTGGCCGAGGAGAGAGAGAGAGAGAGAGAGAGAGAGAGAGAGAACGAGAGAGTATCGTCGGAAAAAATTCGAGTTTGCAAACTGTTGCGAAACGCGTTCAAAGTATTTTGAATTTGTCGACACAGCACTCTCGTTATTGCATAATACAAATAGGAAAGTGTGTTCGGTGGTCGGTACCGTTCCCAAGTTTTCACGCGATAAAAACGTTGCGCGTGTCGTTGCTCGGGCAACGTTCGATCTTCTCTTTCAGCCTCGCAGATACGTTTGTATCGCGAGGATACTGTATTTTTTCCAGTATATCGTTACCACGGTCTAAAGTCCCTAACGAATGGCAACGAACACGTACAACGGCCAACGTTGTCGGTGTCTCGCTTCGTAGAAACGGTTCGGCGTATTATTTTCTTTGGCGGTCTCTGTTCTCGAAACCGGCGAAACGGCAAAGATGCTCGAACCGTTTTCGCGATGCCGAGCGATCGCTCGCCAATCTCACGGGTCAACGAGCAGAGAGTTCGACGTCGACTATGTCGGTGACGGCGAAATGGTGATGGTTAACGGTTACGGTTACGGTTACGGTTACGGTTTTAGTTTCGGTTTCGGTTTCAGTTTCGATTCCTCTCGAATCTAGATCGAATCGCAAGATAAAGCGTACACGGACAACGATGCGAGCACGAAGAAACGAAAGGGCGACGGAATATCGACGCGAAATCGACGCGAAATCGACCTACCTCCGATATCGGTTTCAAAGATCGCAACCATCGTGTTCTTTTCAAAATTTCCATCGAGGTCCCAATGATCGAGTTCGGAAACGACAAAAGTTTGATTCAGGTCATCGTTCTCGTCGTATTCTTTGTAAAACCATAACTGTGCCGAGGTCACGTCCAGAAATTGCATCTCGTTCGGCAGATAAAACGCGAAGCAGGCTGCAGGATTAAATCCGGTCAAATGGTTCGAACTGTGTCGACATTTTTTCGAATCGGCAACACCTAAAAATAGTTGTCATCGATTAGCTTTCTCCGAAAGAATTAGGATTAGAATTTCCGTAGGTTTTCGTAGGTTTTCGTAGGTTTTCGTAGGTTTTCGTAGGTTTTCGTAGATGTTCGTAAGACGCGTTCCTCATGCTCCGTCTTACACGGAGACGGTCATGCGAGATACGCGTGCCCCGTTACCCTTATCGAACCGTTGACCTTCGAGCAGTCGTTTCCTCGCTGGTCGTCGGTATCCCCGACACACGGTATTCCTGAAATTCAACGAGTCACGGATGCGATCCGTCGAGAATCGATTCTCGCGTATCGGGAATTGTTCGTTCAACGGGAAAACCGAAAGCCGACCAAATCGGTATATGCCCAGGACGGCGAGGCGAGGCGAGGCGAGGCGAGGCGAGATGTAGCGAGGCGAGATGTAACGAGGCAAGGCAAGGCAAGGCAAGGCACGGCGAGGCGAAGCAAGACGACGGGGCAGTGTAAATCGGTGCGGTACGATCCAGTTCGATCCGCCACGCGGCATAATTTTCATTCGATGGTACCTATGTACCTCGCTCGCGTTGCTCGCGTCCTTTTCGCCCCTCGAATTCGTTGGTTGTCACGGTCGCGTTCGTTTCGGCCGACGCGTCGTGCACTCACCTGTGCGCTTCGTCGCGATCGCGATACTTTGGCGAAAGAGATACGTAAGAAAAAGGGAGGGGAAGACAAGACGAAAGACTAACCTTCGTTTGGAAAAACGACTATTTGATCGGTTTTCCCGTAGAAACTGTCGATCGATCTTTCCGGCTCGAGGGGCGCTCCAGGTCGAAGTTCGAGCACACGACCGTTTATCAGAGGCTTCGGCAAGGTCGACAGTGGCATCGATATCTCCGGAGGCTTGGAAAGTCGCAATTTCTTGAGAATTTGTTGCTTGACGTATTCGACCCTGAACTCGGTCAAAATTGGATCGCTCGCCAGCAAGCCGATCTTGTTGTGGGCGCATTCCGTGCACTCCTCTTCCTCGAGCGAGGGGGTTCGAGAAGATCCGGAAGAACCGAAAGCGGTGGCTCGCGAATAGAAACTTTGCCAGACGGAACTCAACGGATTTTCCACTCTCGACCAGATTCCTTCGACCCGATTTCCCGTGATCTCGACCACTAGGAAAAGAACGACGAGTCGATGGACGAGACGCATCGTTGCGATCGGTGTCGGTCATCGATTTCTTCTTTCACCGGTGTCGGAGATCGGTGCGAGCTTTTTTTCCACGCCGATTTGCCCGTTTCACAAATCCACTGCGGAAAACGTTGTTGACCTATCGTGAAGCGTGCACTCTTTTTCCATCGAACGACGCATTGGTTCTAACTTTCGTTCCCGCTCTCTCTCTCCCCTCTCTCTCTCTCTCTCTCTCTCTCTCTCTCTCTCTCTCTCTCTCCCTTTCGCCCTTCCTCGCTCTTTCAACTGGACTTTTGATTAAAAGATTTACGCTACCGCGAATCTGTCGCGATTCGCTTCAGGTTTCGGCAAACAACAATTTCGTCCGATTCGCGTGCATTTTCGTCCGCGAGGAAGAGTCGTGGGACGAATGCCTCTCCCGAGATCGCTCGGCCTCTTCTCGCCGTACTCGCTCGTACGCAATCGGTGTCGACCGGTTTTCGTCGATCCGACCTCTCAATTAACTCATCCGCGAAGACTGAGGATACTCGGACGGGATGGTTCGGTCGCGCATCGATTCTCGGCAAAGTCTGAACTTTGCTCGACGAGCGGGGAGACACCGCGGATTGGACAGAGACGAATCGCATTGATATCGTGGGAAGAAGCACGCGCCGCGAACATGCCTCTCTTTGCCGGCCGTCGAATCGTTTCGCTTCCCTTTCCTCTCTCGATCGGTTTTTCTCTTGCGTCTCCTAACCACCGAATTTGTCGACAGATTCCACTACTTCCGGTAGCCGAATTTTCTCCGCATCGTTGGATGCAAACGCAAACGCAAACGCAACGGCGTGAACCTTTATACATATACATACATGTATATATGTATATACATATGCGGATATCGTACACCTGGTGCGCGTAGACATTTTCGTAGATAACTGTTCGAGATCGGATCCGCGAAAGTATTACCCCGGTACGTGGCTATCCTCGTGAAAAAGTTTCGGTGGAATCGATTCTCGCGCGAGAACCATCTCGTCTCGTCCCCGGCGGGAAACGTTCGACCGCGTCGCTCGCTTCAAGGTCGACCGAATTATCGCTTCGACGAATCGACCAAAGTATGCTAGCACGGCCACCGGGACGAGCGGAACGACCGTTTCCTTTTTCGCAGACTGTCGGAAAGCGCGTTCGACGCTGTCCGATTTCGGAGCGATTCGGTGCCGCGCTCGGGAGGACGCAAGGGATATCAAAATCGTGGACGCATCGATATTTTCTCGTGCACGCTTCCGTCTTTAATGCTCTGCGTCGGATCGACGCCGAACGAAAGAAAATTAAAACGAGCTTCTGTAATTCCATGAGACGACGCGAGACGACGCGACGCGACGATAACGATTGCATCATAACAAACGAAATCGCAATGATGAAAGCGGCCGACTCGTTGCTCGATCCCATCGAACGAAACGTAGCTAAACTTTTGCATAAGCCGCGTAATTGGCGATCCCGCAGCGATTTTTGTTCTTGGCCACTCGCATGTAGCCGTTTTCACCCCATCCGTCGCCCCACCAATTTTTCAAGATCCATTCGGTCGGCGTGTACCCCACGATCAGCATGGCGTGATTCACGTTGTCCGAGCTACAAGTTTCGTCGTCGTACACTCCTTGGCTGTAATTCGAAACGGAGAGTCGGTTATCGCGTATCGTCGCGACTGCTCGAACGAGGTTGGCAGGCAAGGGAGAAACACGGCGAGAACGAGGATCGCGAATCTTTCGTCGACGTTGTTACTTCCGTGCCCTTTTCGGTCGCGTATCGCGAGTCCAACGACTTTGCTTCGTTGTCGCTACAGGGGCATCGCGTGGACGATGCACCGCAGGTTATCGCGCAATTGGACCAATTTCTTCGAGTATCTGTAGAAAGGGGGGCGATACGAGTTTTCGTATTCTCGTTTTTCGCGTAAACATTCGACACGAGCACGACTCGACCGAGTGTCTGCAATTTTATCCGCGCATTCTTCCGTTTACTTCCGTTTCGTTTCGTTTCGTTTCCTTTCGTTTCCTTTCGTTTCCTTTCGTTTCCTTTCGACGCTTCGAAATCGCAGGAAAGTGGAAGAGCCGCGGAGTCGAGGAGATGTCCTCGATTCTATAATTTCGGTGCGTACCTCGTTCGGGCCGATTTTGTTCTCGCAAAAAAGATACGCTTTCTCGTCGAAACGTCGCTTCTACGGCGTAGCCAAGAATCATACTCACTGGTAAAGTTGAAACGTTTTCGGACTGGCGTTTATCGAGGCTGCGATCGGACCTACGGTAGCCACGGCAATTTCCAAAGCTTTTTCGTCGCGCGCCGGTAACACTGCCCACGATGTAACGTTGACGACGCTCGAGTCTTCCTGAAAACTGCACGAGCTTTGCTGCGCCCGAGCAAACGAAAACGATTCAACGATTTCCATGCGCGTTTCGCGTTTCGCGTTTCGCGTTTCGAACGAGAGACGCGAGACAAGGGAGAACGAGGAAAAACGAGGAAAAACATACTCTGGCCTCGTAAGGATAACGATCCCGATCGGTCAATCCTTTCGCTTTCTCGAGATATCTGAGCGTGTTTCTGAGAGATCCGCCGGAACAGCCTAAATTGCCGGTGGAAACGCTGCAATCGACCAACTGCTGCACGCTCAGAGGAATCAGTAAGCCGGTGCGTTTGAAAATTTGTCCCTCGATACTGCCGGCTATGGAATAGGCGTAACAGCTACCGCAGTTGCGTTGGTTTTCCGGGGGAGTTTGAAAACCGGCTTCGCGCCAATCGAATCGCGGCGGTACGCGCCGCGAATCGCGCGACACAGCTCCGACCATCGGTTCGCTCGATACGCGTCGCTTACGGCTCGGCAGCAGTTTTACCTGAAACGAAACGGTGAACAGGACAAGCCGGGATCGACGGTGAAACGGCAAAACGGCAAAAATGTTTCTGCCACGAACCATGTCTCGAACGTATTGCCTGGTTCCGAGATCCGCGATGTGATTGTCGCGAAGCGTGTAGCTGTGATGACCAGCGGCTGCCATCATATTGTGTTTATAAATCGTTACCAAGTTTTCCTCCCAAGCGATTCTTCTCGCTGCCTCGGTATTGTCGGTGTAAGTCTTGTTGTACCGAATCTAACGGTAGGGGATCAAGAATATCGTGTATCGTGTATCGTGTATCGTGTATCGTGTATCGTGAATTGTGAATTGTGAATCGCGAGTCGCGGACCGCGTCGTATCGTACCTTGTACCTGTTCCAGTATTCGTCCAGCTTTTGCGATATTTGCGGAGGGAAACGGTTTCTCCCCTGTTCGAACGGTCGTATACCAGCGAAGCGGAGAAACATCGTGAGCAGAAGAAACGCGAGACTCGGGGGAGCGAAAACTTGAAAATTCATCGCCGAACCGTTTGTCGTCTCGTCGATCGAACGACTGTGGATCGATCGACGATCGTCGAGGCCTTCCCGCATCGTTCTCGTCGCCGACGAAACTCCGTTGTCAGCAAATTACTCGTACCCTATATTTCGTGTTTTACGTTTGGCGAGTAAGCAACGAAGAGAGGCAGCGCCAGCGAACGCTCGCCGAACCTTGCGTCATGTTTTCGGTAGGCGTTTCGTATGCCGGTCGTAGAACGCGCGCCAACGCGACCTTATCCGTCGTCGCGTCGCACGATTCGCGATTGCGCGCGAGCCTACGCTTACCGATACGCGCGCTGCTACGATCGTTGGGTATTCGCGAAAACGGGTTTAACCACCGAACGCTTTGGTTGCGTAATTGCCGTGCATCGCCGTGCATCGCCGTGCATCGCCGTGCATCGTCGTGCATCGAGAGCGTGCCAAAGCGATTGCAAAGAGTCGGTGGCGTTGCGTTATCGTTTGCGCGAAATTTCTCGAAACTACACCGATCGGCAGTTCCGGCGAGGCTGCGCAGGGATCGGTGACAGAGATACGAGATCGAGAGAGGAGGGAGAAAAAGAGCGAGCGATAAAAACAGAGAATCCGATCGTCGCGTTTTTAGATTCGAAAGCCGTCCGCGAGATGGCTGCACCCGGAACGTATCGCGTTCGCGCTCTCGCTTCCGCGCGCGACGACGCGCGGCCTTTCGATTTCTCATCGACGGGAAATTGTTGGCGTACGAACGATCCTACCGGTCGAAAGGCCCCAGGCTCTTCGGTAGAAACGATCGTTGCGTCGGTCGACGGACCGCGCGCGAACGTTCGCTCGAGAGAGCGTACGATACTCGTTTGTCCGCTTTCTCTCGCGCGACGTCGGCGACACGGGATTGGGGGGGGGGGTAACCGTCGGAAAATCGCGGATGCTGGTTCGCGCGGCGCGCGCTATCTTCTCGCGTTCCGATTTTCGTCGTTGGTCGATCGTCGATCGGCCGTATCGTCCACTGTATCGAGCATCATCGAACGTCGAGCGACGAGAGCGAGCGTGTCGAGCGTGTCGAGCGTGTATCGGTCGGTCGTGGTTCCACGTATTCCCGTACGTCCCTGGTCCCTCCGTTGGCAGTTCTCGCGCTGCTCTCGAGTTCCGCGTCCGCCGTCCACCGACCGCCGTCGCCTCTCGCTCCGATTATCGTTCGACACGCGCGAGTCTTGACTTTTGCCAGTGGGGAGGCGCCACGCTGGAAAGCAAACCTCGACGACGACGTTCTCCTCGCGATCGCGATCCCGATTCCGATCTCCGCCGCGATCCCAACTCCGTTCCCGGTCCCGCTCCCGCACCCGTTCCCGCTCCCGTTCCCTCTCCTGCTCTCGATCCCGATATCCCGAGCGAGCCTCGTCCCCGATATCCCGATTCCTAACCCGGACCTCGACCCGGTCGCGAAACCCAAAAGCCTTTGCCGTCGATCCTCGGGACCCCGATAGTCGTACTCGGAAAAAGTGAACGAGGCTGACCGGTCCGCGACAAGTGCAGTGGCGTCGCAACGCAGCGCCGCGCGCCACTCGTCGAGCGGTACCGATATCGCGATCTCGAGAATGGAGGAGTCAGGAATCGATATGGGTTTCGATCTGGCCGCTATCACGGCCGACTTGGAGGATCGAGACGCCGACCTATCCGGGCGACGATTCGAGCAAAAATGCACCGGGATCGGCTTCGAGCAACCGTCGTCCGATCTGCAAGGAAACGGATGCAACGCCGACGACGACTGGGAACAAACTTTGTCTTTCTTGCCGACACCGATGCAAGATATCATGTATTACGAGTTAAAGAGTCGTACGCCGAACACCGACAGGTACGTGGGGTTGTTCGCTCTCGTTCGTTCTCGTTCTCGTTCTCGTTCTCGTTCTCGTTCTCGTTCTCGTTTTCGCTCTCGAATGGTTGCGACGCGTTGTCGCGGCTGTACGCGTAGATACGATCGCGGTACCTCGCGGAAAATTTCCAAACGTTCCGGCAGCTTATTAACTCGTACGTAACCGTTGGTCGTCGTCGTTGTCGTCGTTGTCGTCGTTGTCGCTGCACGGAATTCATGCTCTTTGGCTATAGATAGCGTATGCGCGAATGCTTTCGCCGTTCGCCGCTCGCCGCTCGCCGCTCGCCGCTCCCCGCTTTTCGCTTCACGCTTCGCGATTCGCTGTTCGCTCTTCCTCTCGTACCCGCCGTCGCGTTGGTTCGGCATCGGCGCGACTCGGTCGGACTCGGTTGCGTTCGCTGCTCGAATCCAGCTGTCGCTTACCACGACCGTTTGCTCTCTCTCGTTCGTCGTTGTTCGCTATCGGCCGCGAACCACGAAGCCGCTTCTCGAATTCGGATTTCGATCGAGACCGCGCGCTTCGGTCGATACGCGTGTTCCGGTTGGATCGAACGGACGCGAACGCAACGGTGTTTAAAGTTTGCTCTCGAAGATGGACGCGGACGCGAGAATTGGCGCGGTCGAGCGGCTGCGCGACCGCTCGCGGAGCTTCTGCCCGTGCTCACCAATTCGAACAGCTCCAGGGTGGGATTGAACGAGAGTAACCAAACGAATCCACGTTTAGAATTATGGGCGTCGGTTTTGCGACGTCGACGGACGTCGTCGCCGTCGTCATCATCGTCATCATTGTCGTGGTCGTCGTGGTCGTTGTCGTGGTCGTTGTCATGGTCGTTGTCATGGTCGTTGTCGTCATTGTCGTGGTCGTCGTTTTTGACAAGGAACGAGCGCAAATGCTGGTTTTAGTAGCGTCGCGACGTCTCGGTTCGTTCGGTCGCGAGACGGATTCGCCTCCCACGGGGGAGACATGCAACGGATATCGACCGACACCGTGCGACGGATCGTCGAATTCGAAGATCTAGTGTCGCGGTTGAATCGAATAAACGACGTTGGCCGACCTTTGACCGGTACCGCGTCCAGTTTCGAGACGAGAATTGGAACAACAACGTCGGCTGCGACGATTAAAACGCAACCGTCCGCGGTTCGCGCTTCGGCGAGATCGACCTTCGCGAAACCGTCGACGAGCCGGTGGTGCGGTTCGCGTTCGCGAATCTCGCGATCCGTCGCGTCGGTGTCCGCTCCGAGATCGAACTTTCACGTTTTCGAATCGGAAACGGAAACTGAAACGGAAACTGAAACGGAGACCGAAACGGAAACGGAAACGGAAACGGAAACAGAGACGGAAACGTCGAAGCGGCGGGAATCGAGTTTGCTCTTCTCGACATCGAAATCGAGGTTGGCAGCCCCAGCGGCCGTCTCGAAGACAACGACGACGACCACGACGACGACCACGACGACGACCACGACGAGCACGACGACCGCTGCGACGGTGACAACGTTTTCGGTGCCACCGTCGACGTACGCGTTTTCTCCGTTTGCGTCGATTCCGTTTTTTCCTCGTTGCAACGATCGGTCGACCACGGGTTCGCTGCCGTTCGCGTTTCCGAGAGACGGCAACGGCAACGACGGCGACGGCAACGCGCGAGCAAAGAGCGCGAACGTCGGTTTCGAGGGTCTCGGTCGTCGCGCCGAACTCATCGGAGGATACACCGGTTGCTCGGTCGACGGTCCGGATCGCCTGGATCGTCTGGATCGTCTGGATCGTCTGGATCGTCGAGATCGAGAAGATCCACGAGAATTTGGAGAACGTCGAGAGGAGCAACGCGTGCGCGTCCACATCGGCATCGACGAAGACCTGCGCATGATTCTCGAGATGGATCCGTCGATCGTCGACGGTACGACGACGGTCTCGGCGGTCGGAACGGCCGCAACGGCAACCGTAGCCACGTCGTCCTCGTTACCCGGCAAACCTCGGCCCGCGAACCTTGCGTTCGCACGGCCGCTGCGCGTCGCTCGTCCGCAAGGCTGGTACAGATCCGTTCGAACGATTCGACGTTCCGACTTGCTTTCGCGTTCTTTCTCTCGCTATGTTCGTTCCAGCGAAAGCGAATCGTCTTCTCTTCTCGTCTCGTCTCGTCTCGTCTCGTCTCGTCTCGTCTCGTCTCGTCTCGTCTCGTTTCGTCTCGTTTGCGAGTCTCTTCCGGTACTTACCGCGATCTTTGTATCGTAGTTTTGCCTTTGATCGTTGGTCGAAAACTTTTCGCGAGACTGTACGATCGGCACGACGGAAATTCGTCCGCTCGGCTCGCTTCTCTTTATCGGCGCGTTCGCGTTCTTCTCGATCGTAAACACCGCGTCTAAATATAAAACCGGGTCCTTGAATCGCGCGTGGGAATCTTTCGTCGACTTTGCCAATGATTCGCTGCTCCACGATTCTCGTTCGTTTCTCGGTACGCTCTTTCTCGCTTCTCGCCGATTCCTTTCGCTTTCGACGTCGGTTTCGATCTTCTCGAACGAACCGCGTCGCACCCCGCGAAACAACGCGGCGTCGAATCCCGGTTACCGATCCACGCGGAACGCGGCTATACAGTAGAGAGCGCGTCGTCGTCTTTGCCGTGGCCGTCGCAGTTTCGCGTTCTTCGTCGCCGTCGCCGTCGCCGTCGCCGTCACCGTTACCGACACCGTCACCGCCGCGTCGCGGTTTCCAATCGACGCGCTCTCGAATTCGAGAAAGCGAGGGAACGAAACGTGCTTCGAAATCGACCCGATTCTCCCGCGACGAAACGTTTGGACGCGCGCGCCCGCGCGATTCTCGCAAACGATTTTGATAATTCTTTTCGACGAGTCGAACTCGTTTTCGGTCGAACGCTCGGAGCGAACGGTTTCGAGATCGATTCGCCGGTACCGAGAAAGAGAAACGGAATCGAAAGGAGATCGAACGACGCGATAAAAACGAAGAAGAAGCGAGAGAATGGTTGCGGACGCGCAGGAGAGACGAAACGATATATGTATGTGGGACAACTGGTTTAGCTTTTCGTCGAAGCCGATTGCGCAACGCGCGACCACCGCGCGAAAGAAACGACGCGACGAGCTCCTCCGAATCGGTGCGAGATAAGCGAGACAAGCGAGACGAGCGCCGATGCGAGCGCGCGCAAGGTACCACCCTCGTCGAAAGGAAAGATACGAGCAACGAAACGGCGCGAGGAAGAGGGAGAAGAGGACGCGAGACGGAACGAGACGGAACGAGACGGAACGAGACGCGGGAAAGTTTGCGCATCGGACGAATCGCGACGGAAACCGCGAAAATCCGAGAAAATGCGGGAAACCGAGCGAAGAAAGAAAGAAAGAACGAAAAGGAGGAAAATTTTCGCGGCACCGAGAACGAGAAGCGAAACTCGGTCCAACTTGCGCAATACCTCTATTTTCGTTTTCTTCTAGCCATCGCGCTTGGCTTTGTTCCCAAATTGGGAATATCTCTCGGGCGAGGTTCGCGTTCGTCGGTTCGTCCGTCGGTC
Source organism: Agapostemon virescens (assembly GCA_028453745.1). NCBI lineage: Eukaryota > Metazoa > Arthropoda > Insecta > Hymenoptera > Halictidae > Agapostemon > Agapostemon virescens. The sequence goes on from CM052090.1 coordinate 200,400, forward strand.
TCGAAGAAAACTCGAGCGACCTTTCTTTCTTTTTCTTTGGTCTCGCGTACGCGTCGACCGGTCCGCGAGGATGCAACGCGAAAGACGATCGAGCACGCGCGTACGAACGCTGCTCGATGCACCTCGGTTCGTCCAAATAATCGCTTCAGCGGCAAAAACGATTCCGAGTTTCGTGTTACGACACCGAACCGCGACGAATTCGCGCGTACCGGTACCGGCAGCGCGGTACGCGCGCATAAACCCTATTTTTAATATCCCAAGATCGTACGAGCGCTCGTAAGATCGCGCCGCGTTCCCACAGCCATGGCTCGGAACGAGTAGCTTCGTTTCGTTTCGTTTCGTTTCGTTTCGTTTCGTTTCGTCTCGTCTCGTCGCGTTTCGTTTCGCGTCGATCCGATCGCGTAAACACGCTTTGTTCCTTGCTCGTCCTCTTCCCGTCGTTGCGTTCGCGTACCAGTTTCGCGTACGAGAATCGATATTACGGAGCGCTGGATCGAGAGATCGGCTCGATCGCTTAGCTGCGAATAGCGGATCGCGGCTACGGAAACGCGAGCGCAACATTTCGAACCTTTTTCGATGGTTTTCAGTCCGCCAACGTTCAAGACCGCGACGCCCACCTCGCGCACGCAATTGAAGCTCCAGTTGATGCGAGAGCAGCAGCAGGAACAAGAGAGACGCGAGGCAGAATTTCGTCAGAGCTTGCAGCAGCAGAGGCCGGCAGCTGCTCCTCCCAGACCCGTACCCCCCGCGTCCCTTTCGACCATTGGGGTGGACGTGCCGCCGCAAGTCTTGCAAGTATATGCGTCTCCCTTCTTTCTCCGTTTCATTAACTCTCTCTCTCTCTCTCTCTCTCTCTCTCTCTCTCTCTCTCTGTCACTCGCTCTTCTTCGCCAGCTATTCTACGACGAAAGCACACGCGTCGTTACGAGATGTTTACGTATACCTACGCGCGTTCGGTACATACACCAATTACGCCAAAGAGTAATCTGCGAAGATACGCGTTACGAGATAACCGCACGGTTACGGAGGCGCGTTCGAACGCTCGTTTCACGTTCCGTCGCGTTCCACTGATAACGGTCTTACGGTCTCGTGCGATATCTCGCGTGGTCCGTTTCGCGTTTCGTTCGACGATTCCAAAAAAGTTGGTCGAACGATCCGCGAAACGACCGGTTCGCGATCGGTGTCGAGAGAGAAACGACAGACGATGCGCGCGATTCGAAGACTGTAAAGAAATCCAAAAGTTTTAATTCGCAGGTGCGCACGCTGTTGGAGAACCCGACCCGCTATCATGTCGTTCAGAAGCAGAAGAATCAAGTGCGACAGTATCTGCACGAATCGTTTCGCGGCGGGGCGATCGGTTGCGTCGAGACCGAAAGCGTCCTTGGGAAAAATTCGCTCGAAAACGCGTCGGATCCGATGGTCGTCCAGAGCGCACCACCGGGACCAGCGGTGCATCATCCGAAACCGCAACTTCCCCATCTAGCGTCGTATCCGCATCCTCAGCCACAGTTGCAGTTACAGCAACAGCAACAGCAACAGCAACAGCAACAGCAACAGCAGCAACCCCAACAGCACCCGCACCCCCACCCGCACCAACACCCGCACGCGACCGCGGTAGCGTTGTCGCACGGGAATTCGGTAACGGCTAGCCCGGATCCTACGTCCGGCGGCATGTCACCGGGCCTTTCCAGCGTCGCCACCAGCAATTCCGAGGTAACGCGAATCGTCTGCGAGAAATTTTATCTACGTATCGTATCGTACGCGAGTAGCCACCGAAGCACGGCCGCGCGCGCGGACTTTTCGTTTCGCTTCGCTTCGGTCTTCCGTAGAAATTGGTGTTACGATCGGACCGAACGGCGACCAAAAAACGTCGCGTGTCCGACCAGCGATCGTTCGTCGACCAGCTGCCGTGAACGCGCGAATCCGACGCGACGCGTTTACCGCGTTGGATCGTTCGCACGGTTTCGCGCGCATTTTCATCGACGTTTCCACCGCGTTCTCTGCAATAGCGATCGAGCCGTTTACCGTTCGATGGATCGCGACGCTCGAGAATAGGTAACCGTGCGCGCGACTACCGTGTTCGCGGTGCACGGTCCTTGTCGGCTCGTGTACGAGTCGCGCTTATCGCGATCGCGTCGCCGTCCAACCCACTTAACGGAGAAACCGACCGACTCCGTTATCGCAATCGAACACCCGAATACGCGTGTACGTATATCGCGTACCCCGCGTCGAACGTACCGCGCGAGCGAGACAAGAATTTCTAATTCGAACCGAGTCGAAAGAGAAAGCGATCGAGCAAACCGTCGAAGGGAAATTTCGACGATGCGACGCGAGCCGCGCGTACTCGTCGTCGAGAAGAAAAATTGAGAAACAAGTTCGGGACGATCGCTGGAACGATCGTCGACGTATCTTCGCGTTCGATCGGTTTCCCCGTGCAACGGCGATACGCGTCCAGTCGAGTCGCACCCATCGACGAGAAACGGTGGACGACGGACGACGGATAAGCGGAACACGTTGGTGCGACCAGACGTCGTGTCGGGACGTTTGGCGGTTCTCGGGTAACGAGCAGCGAGCAACGAGCGACGAGCCGCGACGGGTAGCGGGCGGAAGCGGGGATACGTCGAGAGACGATAGCGGAAAGCGGGCGTGGGGCATCGAGCTCGTGGCGCGTGGCGCGTGGCCCGCTCCGCGTATTCGTGTTCGTATTCGTATTCGAGCGGTAGCGAACCGACCGAAACGCGCCGAGCGCCGAGCGCCGAGCACCGCCGAGACTTACGATTCGCGCAACCCGAAATTCTAGCGAAAGTTTCTACGGAAGCGACGACGACGACGACGACGACGACGACGACGACGGCGACGACCGTCGGCCGCGCGTTTCTCGTTTCCGCGACCACCGCGACGAACACCTGTGAGGAGTACGCGCGCATCTCGATCGCTCTTTCCGTCTTCGGGACGATTCGTGGGAAGAACGGAAGAACGGAAGAACGGAAGAACGACGTCGGTGAACGGCGAACGATCGCGCGCGTTCGAACGTCGCAACTCGACGGCCGACGAACGACGAACGAGATGGATTCTCCGAGCCGAATCACGCTCGACCGAGACGAGGAAGATCCAGGCTTCCGGGGAACGGTGCAATAGCGAGACGGAGAAGAGTTTCCGTGGGGAGATGTCGGCTTATCGCTTCCGTGTCGCGACGATAACGACTCCGTATCGAGAAACTAATCGATTCGAAGCGTGACGTAGTTTTCGGTGAGATTCGAATTCGCGGGAGAACGGTAACTCGGACGCGCAGTGATCATCGGCGACGATTGTCTCGCGGCGCGTTTTCTCGCGTCGGTGGTGCCGATCCGTTTCTCGCTCGCGTACTCGCTTCGCGCACGACCGTTCGACCGTTTAGCGCGTTCTCCCTCCACGCCCCGAGGAGATCGGCAGATACGATATTGGGTAACCGCAACCTTGAGGTGCTTAATCGTAGGTAGCCGAGTCGCGACGAAGCAACCGTACGAGAAGAAATCGCAAGGTTGTCGCGATCCAGCGTCGTATCGACGATTCGTTGGCTCCGAAAAATGCGCTCGTTGATCGCGCGAGCGTTGACGTTGACGTTGTCGTTGTCGTTGTCGTCGTCGTCGTTGTCGTTGTCGTCGTTTTCGTTTTCGTCGCTGCCACGGTTCCCATTCCCGTTCCCGTTCCCGTTCACCGTCATGCTCGCGTCCTTGCCCTTTTCCTGAGAGCCCCTCCGGAGTCCGTCACCGGTGGTGGTCGTTGCAACGGTACGACGATCGATTCCTCGAACGTGATATGGTCGCTTTCGTCGATCCGGTGGACTTATTCGGAGGTTCGGTCGCTGTTTCGGTGCCAGTTTCGGCGTTCGCGGCTACCGCCTCGCGTCGAAGAGGATACCCACGAATCCATCCGATCGCGTTTTCGGCGCATCCATCGAGAAGAAACGGCGCGGCCGTCGACCGAGCAAACTCGATGATCGACGACGCGATCGACGGTCCGTTCGGCCTTGCTACCAGTGGAAATCGTCGAGGGAGAATCGGAGAATCGGAGAAGCGATACCGTGAATCTCGTCGCGTACGATAGAACCGATCGCGATCGGCGTTGAAGCATTCTGGTCGCGAACCGTTGAAAGAGGACAACGCGTTACGGGTTTCGGGAGCGTTCGACTCTGTCGAGCACGCCCACGCCCATCGCGCGGCCGTCTTGCTTCGACGCGACCGCGACCGCGACCGCGAACGCGAACGCGAACGCGAACGCGAACGCGATCGGAAACGTTTCTGTTTCGTTCGATCGTTCGTTTCCATCCGCTTTACCGTCAACGTCTCTGCTTCGATAAGATGCCAGTATTCAATATAATAGCTCGAAGGTGTAAGGTGAGTTTGAACTTGTTTGATCGCCAGTCTGGTGCTATTTTTCGGTTCGAGGATTGCCCATGGTCATTGGAAAACGCCTAACGTACCGTCGACGACCCGGTATCGTTATCGCATTTTCTTTCGTCGTTGATTCTAAACACGAATTGTTATCGTCGTCCTCGTCGTCGCCGCTGCTATCGTCGGCGTCGTTGTTGTTCTTCTTCTTAGTTTTATCGGTATCGCCGTCGTTGTCGTTAGAAATTTAAGGGGTGTTTCGCTGTCTCGAACGTGAAATTCAAATATAAAAATGTAAAGAAACAAGCATTTAGATATCGATCGGCAAAAGTATCGCGATAGAAACGATTTCGTCGAAGGGTTTCGGGGCTTTGTCGTCTGTTTTCGATCCAGCCACCGTAAGGCTGAAACGCCGTCGGAATGTCGGTCGAGGAAAAGAAACGCGTGTACGCGCAAAGAGAGAGAGAGAGAGAGAGAGAGAGAGAGAGAGAGAGAAGAGGTAGAACAAACGCTACGCGAGATAACGGACAAGGATCTAGATTCTCTCGACGGTCGCGTATCTCGATGGAGACGAGACGAATTCTTCCGAGCTGCGACGAGGCGCGATTCGATGGAAAGAGGAAGCTGCCTCGCGAGATGCAAACTTTCGCGGAAGCGGTCGAAGCGCGGCATCGGGAGCAATAAAAAGCGTTGCGTGTCCGTTGAGTCGTTCGCACGCGCATCGTTTCCCGAGTCAATGATTCCGTTCGAATTACGTTCTCGAGAGGCCGTGTCGCGACGGACCCGAGGAACGCGTTATCGCCGAGACGTCGTCGGCTAATCGGTGATATTCGTGTTGGAAATTCTAACGACCGCGTTTCACCGCTCGACCGCTCCACCTCCTCGCTACGAGTCAATATACCGTGTCGTCTCGTCTTGTCTCGTCTCGTCTCGTCTCGTCTCGTCTCGTCTCGTCTCGTCTCGTCTCGTCTCGTCTCGTCTCGTCGCGTCGTTTTGCGTCACCTCGCGTCGCACCGCGCATACCGAACTCGATAACGAACAAACGAGAAACCGCGTTTACTCGCTCCCGTTTGCCTTCTCCTTTTGCACGGCGAAATCGACCCCGCTCGCCGTCGACGGTCGGACGACGCGCATTTTTCTTTCGCTTCTATCGTTTTCTATCCTTCCGCCGTTTCGTTCGATCTACGAATACGAATCTACCGAACAACCGAATCGGACCGAACAGAGATACGATACCACGCGCCTGTCGAATGTTTTGACGGAAATGCGTGTACGGATGCGTCGGTTCGACGATTATCGTCGGCGGCGCTACCGAATAACAGATTACGATAATTTAGTCTCGAACGAGAGATAAGGATTGCCGATTCGATCATTAAATTTGGTGTCGCGCGTCTTTTGCGAATCGTCAACTGAGAACGCTCCCGAGCATCTTTCTCCTTTCGTCCTCTCTTTCTCTCTCTCTCTCTCTCTCTCTCTCTCTCTCTCTCTCTCACTCTGTCTCGTCTTTTCTCTCGCTTCGTTGCTCTCTGGATGTTCCGATGTCTGGATCTCGCGATCTCTCGTTCCACCACCTGTTCGTTCCGTTTTCGTGCCGCCCGTTGTCTTCGCTATGGTTCCGCATCGATATATTCTTCCATGGACGAGCGTCGGTTATTATTGTTACGTAATGTTTACGTAACGTACACGTACGCAACGCAACAGCCATAAGCGTTGTGTATTCGTAGCGCGCGCACCAATCTCGCTCTGTATTTCCCCGCGTGGTTCTGTTCGGTTCCTCGTCCTCCGACGCGCTCTTCCTTTTCGTTCGATCTCTCTCTCTCTCTCTCTCTCTCTCTCTCTCTCTCTCTCTATCTCTTTCCATGGATTCGCCTCGCGTTCGCGCGTCCTCGCTGTTCGTTTCCCTCGGCGTTCGCGTAACCGATTCTCGAGGTTTCGGCAATTTCGTTGCGGCTGCAAAAAACTAGTTCGAATCGAGCGACGTCGCGTCGCTGGATCGCGAAACGACGACGAGGGTTGGACCGCGTTGCGAAAACGAAAGTAAAATAGTTTGGCCGTTGCCGGAGCGGTCGACCGATCCTACCGAGTACATGACGAAAGCGTCGATATGGGATTACAGGCGGAGGACCTGCTCGACGATATTTTGTCGTTCGAGGGCGGATCGTTGGGGGACAGTTTGAAGGAGGGCCAGCCGGGAAGCTTGACCGGTATCCCGGAGCTGCAGATCAAGCCGGAGCCGTTGTTGCTCAGCGAAGCGGAAATTCATGCGCTCGCAAAAGATCGGCAAAAGAAAGATAATCACAATATGAGTAAGTATCCGAATGCGTTTGAGCAGCGCCAAATTCTCTCTCTCTCTCTCTCTTTCTCTCTCTATATCTTGTATCGAAGCGTAAAGTATTCGGTTTGGAAGGAAAATTTTCGGTGCAATAATCTCGATCGCTGTTATCGTTCTTAGTCGAGAGGCGACGACGTTTCAACATCAACGACAGAATCAAAGAGCTCGGTACTCTACTGCCGAAAACCAACGACCCGTGAGTAAACGAATTTTCCGTTTGCCGTCCTCGGCGGCATCGGCGGCATCGGCGCCGCTTGCGACGCCAAACCATCTCGGCCGTTCTCATTCTCGGTTTCTCCGATTTCAGATATTACGAAATCATGCGCGACGTCAGACCGCACAAAGGCACGATCCTGAAATCGTCGGTCGAGTACATAAAACTGTTGAAAAACGAAGTGTCGAGAATGAAACAGCACGAGCTGAGGCACAAGCAATTGGAGCATCAAAATCGTCGGCTGCTTCTAAGAGTGCAGGAATTGGAGCTTCAGGCCAAAGCGCACGGATTGCCGGTTTCCGACTTCAATTGGGCTTCGACTTCCGGCGGTATGCTGAACGCCGCCTTCTCTCGGAGCAAGCTCGAGCATCGCGGCAAGGTACGCGCCGTGCCGCGCGGCGATCGAGCCGAGTTTCAATTTTTCAAGGTTGCGTCGAACAACGGTCGGCGATGGTTTCGCGATCCTTGATCCGAATAACCGTTCGCGTCGCTGTCGCTTCTAGTTTCATAATCGCTCCGTATCTGTTCTTACGCGAGACTGCGAAATCGTTCGTTCGTTCGTTCGTTCGTTCGTCCTCGTTTCTTCTCTTTTTCTCTCGTTCCGTTTTCCGTGCGAGCGCAATCATCGCCGTCGTTGTCGGCTTTTCCGTAGCGCCGTCTGTCATCGTCGACGATCCGTTTTTATCGCAATCGTTCCTTTGACAGATTCCGCACCTGGTCGCTGAAGAGGCCGCGAGTTTGAGCATGTCGCAGCTGGAAGATCTGATGGAGGACGACGCGACCGGTCCGATTCACAGCGGCGATCCGATGCTGTCTTCGCCGCATCTACCTCCTCTGAGTCCGTCGGTTTCGGGATGTCAACACGGCCTACCGGACGAAGACACGCTCGGCAGTTTGGCTTCGACCACGCCCAATTCTTCCTCCGACATGGATATCGTTGCGTAGCGGCGGCCGACCGCGAACAACCGACGGAAGAGAGGCGAGAGACGAGAGACGAGAGACGAGAGACGAGCGCGACACGACCGTCTTCGCGTACGATCGTCGTCGTTTTCGATCAACGACGAACGTTCGTCTCGTTTCTCTCCTTTTCTTATGCTCTCGTTATCCGTGTACATTCTTCTTCCTTCCCTTCTTTCTCTTCTTTTTCCTCCTCTTCCTCCGTTTCTTCTTCTCCCTCTTCTTCCGTATTCGCAGCCACATCCTTTTTCTTTACTTTTCTAACGGCTGGCCGTTACGCGTGTACAAAACGTTAAGGAAACGAGTATCAATCTCACGATCGTTTGCCTCTCACCGTCGGAGCCTACGTCGAAGGTGATTAATCTTAAATTTGACTCCGCGCCGCAGAGTCGACGGAAAACGCGGATTCTCGAAGCGTGGTCGCGTGCGCAGCTTGGTCGGTAACGTCCCTAAGATCGATTCGCGATCGGACGTTACTCGCGGACCTTGCGCGACAACGAGATTTTTCGGTACGAGTACTCGCGCGGGTCGCGAGTTCCTCGAGGAAATCCTGAACGCGTATCTACCGGATAAGACTCTGTTTCATTTTCTTTCGTTTCGTTTCGTTTCGTTTCGTTTCGTTTCGTTTTGTCGAGAATACTCTCACAGGAATACTTTGCTTCTCCGAGTCAAGTTTGTCCGATCGGATAAATGGAAGAATGCGCTGATTTTTGTATCGTTGAAACGTTTCGTCGATAGAACCGTAGGACCCGACGACGATACGTCGCGCGCGCGTTATCTTGGAATCCGTACAACGTCCGTTCGTTTTCGCGCGTCGTCTCTGGACGATGCGTACGGTTTCGCGGTATCCGTGTCCCTGTCCCGGTCCTTGTTCGACGCGTCCGATTCGCTGCATGTCGACAGAAAGAAACAATGTACGCGTTCATCATTCGGTTTTTTCTTTTTCGGACGAGACCGATGGATCTATGCTCGCGTATTTCGAATTTTAAGAAACGCGTGCCGCAATGACTTGAAATATCGGAGCGATTGCGAGCAATACCGATTGAAGGGAGAGAGAGAGAGAGAGAGAGAGAGAGAGAGAGAGAGAGAGAATAGCAGCCGACGATGCGAAAAACGGCAATCGCGCGAACGATAGGAGAGGCATTCCGACAAGGGACAAACGTATCCGCGCGACTCGATGGCACGGCGAGTGCCCTGCGCTCGACGAATTGTACGCGGATGCTTGTATACCCGCATCCGCGAAAACATAGATATAGGTTTCGAAAAGTATTTGCTGTCGGAATCGGTGGCCCGCTCGCGTCGCTAATCGAGCTTCTGTTTCTTTCGTGTGTCTCGACTCGATTTCTTCTTCTTCCTCCTCCTCTTCTTCTTCTTCTTTTTCAAATGTTTCCGACGCGGATGCACGATTAGGCGTGTGCGAACGGATTCACGGCGTCGAAATTTATTCGAAAAGAGAGGAAATCGTCTCGCGATCCTGATCTCTGCGCGGATATCGCCACCGATTCCGTCTCGTCCGACGTTACGGTTGCCGCTCGGAACAGCGATCGACGCGACTCACCTCGTTCGCGCGTGTATTTTGTTCATTGTTATCCGCGTATTCCGGTCGAAAGTCCCGCAACTTGGCTCGCCGGTGTCGCGAGAAACTACAAAGTATATAAAGACACGTTACCGAAAGAGTGCGCACAGTTTTCTTTACAGTTTTCTCGATTCTTGTCTCCCCGTTCCGAACAAACAACCAACATTCAACGAAACGACCGGCTCCGTTCAGAAGAAGAGTCTCGTCGTCGTCGTCGTCGTCGTCGTCGTCGTCGTCGTCGTCGATCCCGTTGATCCTGCAACCGACGCGTCGCTGTCGCTTTATTCTTTGTCCGATATCGTTCGATGCAACGGACAAACGATTCGTCTCTCGTTTCGCCGTACGCGTAGCTCGAAGCGCGCGCGCGTCGAAACTCGAGCGACCCTTTCTTTCGTAAAACGGATACCTACCGTTTCGGAATCTGCAAATCGAGTGGAACGAACGGTGCGCGTAGGCGCACGGGGAACGGTCGTGCCGTTCGACTTTTCTATCAGATCCTGATGCCGCGCGTCGCGGCCGTCCGGACGCCGACGAATCGATGCCGACCGAGGTAAGCAACGACGAGAGAGTCTCTCGATTCTTTCGTTCGCGTAATCTTTCCGTTTTCAGTTCTCTGGCAAACGTGGGAAAACGAAATTACCGAGAGAAACGACAACGGGAGCCGAAAGTCGAGTCCGTCGTTCGGATTCGCGAACGACCCGCTGTACCGGAGACGCGGGGCGAACGACTCCACGGGCACAGCTGCAAACGAAACGAGATCGCGAACCGAACGCGATGCGCGCACCGAATCGAACTTGTTGCGGCGAGGAGGCCGAGAGGCTGCTCCGTGCCGCGCGCGGCGGTTTCGATCCGACGGTTCTATCGTTGATAACCAAGGTACAGCGACAACGACAAGATCTACTTACGGCTGGCCTCTTCGATTCCCCTCGAATCTCGTTCGCGGATACGAACGATACGAACGATACGAACGATACGAAAAACAAACGGATTCTCGACGAGACGACCGATCGATTTTGTGGCTAGAACGGCGCCAACGATCCAAAGGTCAAACGATACCAAGACGAACAGGACGACCGAAGAAAGTCCATCGATAGGTCGAACTTTCGTTTTCGAGTTCGTATCGTATCTCCGTGGTCGTATCGGTAACGTTCGAACCTCGATCACCGTTTCCGTCCGTGGATTCGTCGATTCGCAGCGTTGGAATCCGTGCCCACGGTTGCTCGGTTTCCCCTAGAATCGTTTGCGGGAGCCTGAGTCTTGCGTACCGAACCGCGGCAAAGATAACAAACGGGAAAAGCAAACGATGAAACGCGGTTAGCGAAGGTAGAGCGAGGCGATGCCAGCCAGCGCCGTACGTTCGACGACGACCGTGTTTGCCTCGGGATCCGGTTAATCTCCGGTAATATTCGTAACGTTCGTAATTTGGGTTGGTCGATCGTAGTTTCTCGGCGATTCTAATCTTTATTTTACGAGCAAATGAGCAGAAACCCGAACAAACGTGTTATTCGCCGTTCGTTGTTTATCCATGCGTTTCGAAATAGCATTGCGCAATCAGTTTTTTCATCTGTACAAACGGAGGCACCGTAATCCCGATCATCGAAAGATCGTTCTCGCTCGTGACGCGGGAAACGCCGAAGATCGCAGGAATCGCAGCGTATCGTTTTTCCGTGTCGCGCGCGGCACGTTCTCGCGGCGCGATTCGTCGAGGACCATCGAAAAACGGAACGGAACGGGACGGGACGGGACGACCGCGAATAGGATCCAAGATTCCTAGAGTCTACGAAATTGCGCGTCGCGCGAGTCGCTTCGAACTTTTGCGGAGCGATCGGAGGAATCCGGAGGAATCCGGAGGAACGGAGCGACTTTGACTCTTCTCGATTCCTTCTCGATGCGCGCGATCTTTCTTCGACTCCGACAACGGACAAGAACGAACAAACTCGATCGCGTCGGAAAATCGTTATCTCCGTGCGGAAGGCTTTCTTTTCCCGCACACGAGGATTCCTAGTCGTTCTGTCTGTGGGTTTTCACCGGATCAAAGTTCCGCGCGACGAGCTCTCTCTCTCTCTCTCTCTCTCTCTCTCTCTCTCTCTCTCTCTTTCCCACTCTCTCCATCTATTTATATATCTATCCATCAATCCCCGTTGCGTACTCTCTTATCGATAAGATCCGATCGTTAATCATTGCATTGATGTTTTTCAATGTTTTTCGATGGTTGGCGACGGAGAAAAAGCAACGATCGCGTCGAGTCGGCAAACGATGGAAGAATCGATTCGTCGAGAGGAAGATATCGTGGTTGATTTTGGCAAAGCGGGGAGATTCGACACGCATCGATCCGAATGCCCGATCGTTATCGCGGTGGCAACGATTACGCCGTTGTTTCGGCGCAAACGGATCGTCGACGACGATCACGCAGCGACTATAACAAGATACTTTAATTCGTTGGCACAGAGACAAGAAAGCAAGCCCATAATAACGTAATAAGTCGACACGTGGCCGGAGCATGGAGAACTGGAGCGAGGCACGAAGCGTCGAGCGTCGTGCGCGGAGCGTGTAGCGTGCAGCGTGTAGCGTGCAGCGTGGAGCGTGGAGCGTGGAGCAGAACCACACCGATATCTCGAACCAATCGCGAGTCGAGATTCCGTTTCACCTCTCGGAGTTTCGGTCCGATTCGACCGCGCCATTGGACGACGCGTCGACGATTTTCTTTTCCATCGAGCATGTTTCGATCGTCGCGATCCCGATACGACGAATTCGCGGCGTTGCGAAGATCCCAACGAGAATACAAAGAACGTCGCAACCATGATTTTTCTCGAGGTCGATCTTTCCCCTCCGCCGTCTCGCGCCAAACCGAACGTTCTTTTCGACGAGAAATTCGCATCGAATCGATGCTTCCGATAACGTCGCGACGCGTTTCGAAAGCGTCGCGAGGTCGATTTTTCCCAACGCGTGCTCGTCCGTTGCAAAAAAATTGGTAATCGATCGCACGGACGACGCACGGATCCGTCGCGTTCTCGATTCGCGCGGATACGATGAAATCGAATTGCGGAGAAGCGAGTGCGAAACGCGGCGATACCCCGCCGTTGGACGGATCGAGGAAATGGAACGGAAGAGAGGAAAGAAGAGGAGAGGAGATGAGAGGAGAGGAGAGGAGAGGAGAGGAGAAGAGGAGAGGAGAGGAGAGGAGAGGAGAGGAGAGGCGAGGAGAGAATTCGTGACTCGCGCGAGATACTCGCGGAAAGCCGCGTATTCGTATTAATCCGTCGCGAACATAAGACATAATGGTCTCTCGAGCATCGAGCTGCTCAATTACGCCTGGATTAACGGTGCACGAGGGGTTCCCCTCCTCCCCCTCGTCGCCGCCCCCGACCGCTCCACTCTTAGAGAATCTGTACTCTCAGTGTCCCTTGCACGCTCTCTCCACCTCGTGCACAATCTACCAGGGTCTTTGAAACGCTATATAAAGTGACAAACTTGCTCCGTGGCGCTGTATCAGCGTTAATACGTTACCGCGACCCGCTCGAGCAATAACGGTCGGATAAAATCAAACCGATCGGTCCTCGGCGAACCTTGGTGCGCGGTGTCCCGTCGTGACGTGCGTCGTTCGATCTCGTCCGATCTTGTCTCGTCGCGTCTCGTCTCGTCTCGTCTCGTCTCGTCTCGTCTCGTCCAGTTCCGTCTCGTCCCGTCCCGTCCCGTCCCGTCCCATCTCGTTTCGTCGGACAACCGTCGCGTCTCGGACGCCGTCCTATTTCTTTTCCATCGATCCGAAATCGAACGCGAACTGGCTAGCAGGGGTGGTTGTTGGTTCCTTCTTCCGGAAACACGGGAAATTTCAACGACTTTGATTTTCCGAAATATTACTGGTTTCGAGACGCGCGTTCGACATACGATTCGACAACGCGCCGAATCCCCGATCGGTCCACGATTTCCAACCACCGACGCGAGGTACGCGGAGAATCGATTTTACCGGTATCCGTCCGCGACAGTTTGAATTCTCCGTTGTGCTGGACTGTGCGCGACAGCGGGTCGTCGTTTCTGCTCCGATTAGGATCGGATGCGCGATCAGGATACGAGTACCGCGGAGGCCGTGCTCGCGACGATGTCGGGTCGTTTTCGTTGATTCGCCGACTGACCCGCTTATCTGCCTTTCGATAGAGTCGCCTGGTTTTTCGTCGTCCCCTTCTCGTCCGGTCGTTCGTTGGTTCGTTCGTTGGTTCGTTCGTTGGTTCGTTCGTTGGTTCGTTCGTTCGTCCGTTGATTGGTATTTGTCGTTCTTCCGCCGTGTCGTATCGCGTCGCGTCCGTGTTTACGATCGTGTTTTCGCCGGCAAACTCAGTCTCGAGATAAAAGAAACGGCGAATCGTAGGAAACGAATAGGAGGGAGGGTCGCAAGGTTCGAAGGGCGAAAAAGAATCGTTTTCCATAGACTTTTACGACGACGACGACGACGACGACGAACCGTCGCGCAAAGGTTCGCCGAGATCGATATCGGACGCGTCGCCCGATCGTTGTTCGAGACTTTCGTACGACATTTGGGTTTGGTTTTTCTTTTTTGTAGACTTTGGAGACGGACCGTGGAAAGATGAGTCGTCGACTGACCGTGATCATCGTTTTCATCCTCGTGGGATTTCTCGGATGCGGTGCGCTGCCACGAGACGCTACGGTTTACGAAGGTTTGACGTTTGTTCGGTTGCCGCCTCGCGATGCCGCGCGACGAACGCGCCTGCTCTTTTCGAACGAATCGTTGGAACGCGAAGACGAACGAGACGCGCGAATCGCGAATCGCGAATCGCGATTCGCGTGGAATCTCGTTTGGCGCCCCGTTCGATCGGTTCGACGCGACGATGCTCATCGAACGCGACGAGCGACCGATAAATCCGTATTCTCGCAGACATGTCCTTTTGGCTGAAGGTGGGACAGAAGAATCTACGAGAGAATCTGGCGTACCGCAACAACGAGAGACGCGCGAAGAACATTCTGATATTCATCGGCGATGGCATGGGAGTTTCTACGATCACGGCCGGTCGTATATTCCAAGGTCAAACGAAGGGCACGACCGGCGAAGAATACAGATTGGTCTTTGAAAAGTTCCCTAACACGGGCTTCGCCAAGGTACGAGCCGCCGCGATGCGCGCGTGCACGCTCGCGCGACCTCAATTGTTTCATCCGCGACAAAGATCCACCGAACGAATATCTTCTCTCTGTTTTTAGACCTACAACACGGACAAGCAGGTACCCGACTCGGCTGGAACGGCCACCGCGATATTCTCCGGCGTGAAAAGTCGTTACAGCATGATCGGTTTGGACAGCAGAGCGGCGTACAATCATTGCGACCCAGCCGTCAACGAAGCGAGCAAAGTGACGACGGTCGCGGATTGGGCGCAAAAGGCGGGCATGGACACCGGTAAGCGAAATCGATCGCGTCTCGATAACAGCGAATTCGACGTATCGCGCGAAACGCGCGGAGAGTCGCGGAGAGTCGCGGCGGCCGTGTATCGCGACGCGAACGCGATCGAAGCGCGACCGAAAACAAGATTAAATCGCCAGGCGATTCGACGTTGCTCGACCTCGACCGAGAACGAGTCGAAACGCGAGACGTTGGCGGGCGCGAGAGACGCGTATCCGACGCGGCGTCGTTGTCGCCGTCACCGTCATCTCTCGTCATCTCTCGTCATCTCTCGTCATCTCTCGTCACCGTCGCGTCGACCCGCGTCCCGTTCGCGCGTTCGTTGGTCGCTGGTCGCTCCTCGTCCGCCGTTCGCGACACCCCACCTCGCACCGCCTAGCCGCGTCCACCGCCGGGCCAACTCATGGTCAACTACCGGTGTTTAAACGTTTTAAACATCAGTATCGAATAGACCTTGTCGAAACGAGCGTGAAAACGGCGCGTCGGATGAGGTCGCGTAGCCGACCTTCCTTTTTATATAGGGCGTAACGTTCGTAACGTTCGTAACGCTTACCTAGCGCGTATCCAGCGCGTACCTAGCGCGCGTACCGCTGCTTCCGGACAGCTTTCCTTCC
>CM052090.1:215879-236726 GCA_028453745.1 Agapostemon virescens
TTTTCTTTTTCTTTTTCTTTTTCTTTTTCTTTTTCTTTTTCTTTTTCTTTTTCTTTTTCTTTTTCTTTTTCTTTTTCTTTTCTTCTTGTTGACAAAAGAATTTTGTCGATTTCAGGATTCGTGACCACGACCCGTATCACGCACGCTACGCCCGCTTCGCTGTACGCGCACATCAACAATCGCGACTGGGAGTGCGACAGCGAGATTCCGAAAGCGTACAAGCCGTGCGTCAAGGATATAGCGAGGCAACTGATCGAAGACGAGCCTGGCATCGGGTTTCAGGTAATTCGGTCGCGGACCGATCGATCTTCGGATCTCGATTCGCCGTTTTTCGCCGTTTTTCGCCGTTGGTCGTAACCAGGCGCACCGATAATCGTACGCGTTTCCATCTCGGAAGGTGATGATGGGCGGTGGGGCGCAACACATGGGTCTGTCGATGGCGGATTTGCCGCCGCAATCGGACACGTGCGTTCGAGGAGACGGCCGAAATTTGGCGGAGGTTTGGGCCCGAAACAATCCCGAGGGCGCGCTGGTGACCAACGCCGAGCAACTCGCGTCCCTCGACGTCGCCAACACCTCCAAGATCCTCGGAATTTTCGCTCCCAGTCATCTTCCTTATCACGCTCTGAGACCGGATCGAGTACCCACTCTGGCCAACATGACGACGCAGGCCCTCAGGCTGCTGCGAAAGAACGAGAACGGTTTTCTGTTGATGGTAAGCGCCGATACCCCCGCCGATACCTGTTTCGCAGCGAAAACTTGTCGATCCTTCGCAGGTGGAAAGCGGCAAAATAGATATAGCTCATCACCATAACCTCGCGAAATTGGCGTTGAGAGAGGTTTCGGAACTCGAGGAAGCCATACTGGCCGCGTTGCGACAAGTCACGCTGGAGGAGACGCTGATCATCGTCACCGCCGATCATTCCCACTCGTTCACGATCAACGGCTACCCGAACAGAGGAAACGATATTCTCGGATTCGCCAACGATCCGAACCATCCGAAAGAAGTACAAACCTACGAAACGCTGACCTACGCGAACGGGCCAGGCTTCTTTTATCACAGACGCAACGACAGCAACAACGTCAACGAAACCTGGAGAAATCTCGACGACGACGAGACGCGCGACGATCCTCTCTACGTCCATATGGCCGCCATGTACACAAAGTCGGAAACGCACGGCGGCGAGGACGTCGGAGTGTACGCGGCAGGTGCGTCGAGCTCGCGCGTCTTTTTGCGGCTTTGGTTTCTACGGGCCGAGGATCGGTCGTTTGTAATTTTCTTTCGTCTGTTGCAGGTCCGTATTCCCACCTGATTCGCGGTACCTTCGAACAGAATTACATCGCTCACGTGATAGCGTACGCGGCGTGCTTCAACGATTGGCCGTCTCACTGCGACGACACGTACAATCGTTACTATTACGAAGTAACCAACTCGGCGACCACGCTTCGACTTTCCCTCTTCTCGTCCCTCCTGTCGTTTGCGGTAATCTCGATTCTTAGCAAGTTTTGATCGTTGGACGACGGCGACGACGGCGACGACGGCGACGACGAGTTTTGTTCTCGCTCTCGTTGCTCCCCGTTTCTTCCCGTTCCTTCCCGTTCCGTAAGTTTCATCTTTGTTTCGATGACTTTCGTGCCATTCGTTACCACGTATCTACGCGTACTATTATTAGTTTGCCGCTCGCACAGCGGCTACCACCGCTTATCGAGACACCCGGGGGTAGAACGCGTTCGCGTTTCGTCGTTTCGTCGTTTCGTCGTTTCGTCGTTTCGTCGTTTCGTAAGCGAACGGCACTCCCTCTGTCCCTAACAAGCCCGATCCGTTCCGTTCCGTTCCGTTCTGTTCCGTTCTGTTCCGTTCCATTGTAAATAATTCGAATCCCTCTCGTCTCGGTCGCGCCGATACGACGGACGGAGAAAATTGTGAAAACCCGGCCGCGGTACGTTTCGCGCGATCCGAGTTTGTACGAACGTTCTCCTCCCCTCGTCGCGTTTTCCTCCTCTCTCGTACGACGCGAGATCCACCGCGTTCTCATCTGTGATATACGTATGTGCGCGCGTGTACGAAATTCGATTGCACGGACAATTTCGAGTTTGGTGCCAACGAAAACCCGTGTCCGTGTTTCCTCTCCGAGAATCTTCGACACCGCGACCGATACGCGCCGACTATTTACTCGCAACGTACGCCCACGGTCGACAAAACTTTTCCATCGACCGTCTGGAATCGCGATTATTCTTCTTTTCGCTGCACGCGCAATTTCTAGCGATCGCTGCCAAACGACTCGGCGAACCGCGCAGCGGATACGGAGAGCGCGCCGTTCTAGGTTATAAGGTAGAAGCGGAAAAACGTCGTTCCTTCTTCGAACGCACGGTTCGACAAATAAACAAAGTTTATTCAAAAGAGAAACGTTGTATTTAAGAAGAGATCGATCCACCCTCGACCACGACGACGTAATAGTTTTTGTATATAAGCGGATTCGCGTGATCGCTGAGAAAATTTCGGTCCGGTTTCACCGACGCGAAGGGATTGCGTCGCGGTTCCAGGACAACGCGGACGTCGGGATCGATCGACTTTATCCGATCGACTTCCCAAAAGATTTCTTGCTCCGTGTACGAGGTGACGATCACGGGCGTTTGCAGTTTCGAGAAGGTCCGTATCGTTTCGGGCCACGTGTCTTGGCCGGCGAAACCGGTTTTCCTGTAGAGGCCGGGATTGAACGCGCAAACGACGTCGGGTTTTTCCGCGAGCCGATCGAACGGCGGCGGCGTCAGCGGCGGCAGCGGCGGCGACGTCTCGTGATAGAGCGCGTTCGGACGGAAACGAACGTCGACGGTCCTGTCGGCGGCCTTGCACTCGGAGCAGAGTTTCACGCGCGACAACGAACGCGTCGGTACGCCGATCGGCAACCGCAGTTCCGGACCGACCAACGTCACCCGGAGCTTCTTCAAGCGCGGCAACAGATGAAGAAACATCCGCTCCCAAACGTGCAGGTTTATCCCCTCGAATTGGAATTCCGCTCCGAGCACGTGCACCGTCAACTCCGTCTGCTCTCGCCATTCGGCCCGACAAATTTCCATCGCGTACAAAACGGTCAACGGAATCGTGCAGACGTGCGAGAGCATCGCGTACGTGTAACCGTCCATTCGACGGTAGTAGGAGCAATCGGCGTACACGCGGCGCGTCAACTCGTCGAAACCCATGTCCGAGATTCGTTCTCGAGATCGGTTCTCCTCGTCGAGCACGAAACTCGGCGGCCGCCTCCTCGGAATTTTCGGTTGGACGCAACCGTGCCGCTGCTGCAGAGACAGGCAGGTTCGCAACACTCGAAACTCGGCGCACCATTTCTCGTGCTCGTCGCGATGACTCGGACAGAAAGACTCCATCCCGCAAGCGACGCAGCGCGTCAAACGATCGCCGAACGCGCGACAAACTCGACACACGCGAGGATACAGAACGATCTCTCTTTCCCAGAGCTGCAACGGCCTGCCGCTTCTCGACTCGACGCTCGCGAGCAACCGCAGTCTGAGCATTCGATACCGTTCGGCGTCGAGACGGTCGTTGGAATCGTCGGAGCCGATCGCTTCGATCGATGCTCGCGCGTCCGCCAAAGGCTCGCACAGGTCGCGGTGCTGCCTCGATCCGCGATCGCGATGCGCCGGCGAACAGTAAGACACCATTCGGCAACGTTCGCACCACACTTTCGATTCGCTCGAGCAAATCGCGCAGAGGCTCGACACGAACACGAATCGAGGTTTCACGGTCAGCTCGAAACTCTCCTCCTCCTCCTCCTCCTCCTTCTCGTCTTCGCTCCCGTCGAGATGTTTCGGCAAAGTTTGCCGAACCAGAGGGTAGGTCAGGCGCGAGTACACGTCGATCGGTTCCTCCTCGGTATCCGCCGAATCGATTCTCTTCTCGCGCGACTCGTGGTCGTTGCCGTCGCGAGGCGTCCTCGCGGCCGCGCGGCTGCCCGTCGACTCGAACGATCGGCGACTGCGACGGCAACTTTTGCTCGCGGATTTCTTACGGCCCATGCTTCTCGTCGATTCTCGTCGATTCTCGATCGGCCTCGTCGTCGAATCGCGACCCCTGCGAACGCTTCTTGGTTGTTCTTAGTTGGTCGGTCGGTCGCGTCGAACGGAACCTGAAAACACGGTCGATTCTCTAAATTTTCCAATCGGCGAACGCAAATTATCAGCGGGTATTTTTTCCAACGGTGTTTATACCTTGTCGGAGCTCGAGCAACGGGGAAACGCAGCGAGAAACGCGATGCACCGTCCCACGGATTCTGCGGAGCTTCGCGAGAACGGTTCGCACGATCCGTACGCGACCAACGGCACCGCCGATATCCGTTCGCGTCAATTACAATCTATTGTCGGGGAGTAGCTGGTTCCCGGGCACCATGCCCATTGCCCGGTCCAAATTATTTCAAGCGGCAACGCCTCGAATTTACAGAGCCCCATGTTCCCCGGCCACCGAACGATCGCCAAACGTTTCGACGCGTTTCGACGCGTTTCGTCGAGCCTTCGCGAACAACCGGTAACGTCGCGACGTCTCGTCGTCTTTGGATTTCTCCTCGTCTCTCGACGGGGCGAACGGTATTCGCTGGCAAACGTCTCGGCGCGTTGTTCGAGCGAGAAGATCGGTATTCGTGTGGTATTCGGGACTTTTCTTTCGCTAATCGTTGCGAAAGCGAAAGCTCGAGTATAGGTGAGCGCGCGCTGGCTGGGGACAGAAGATCGTTTTCCCAATGAAAATAGCTGTCGTCGCGTATCTACCGGCGTTCGCGCGCGCTCTCGGGTATCTTTGGATTCTCGTTCCTTTTCGGACAACGATTTCAAAGGTCCTTGGCTCGTCTAAACACAGGCTGTCCCAAAAGGTATGGTCGAAAAATGACTGCGAATGCCAATGAGAGCAGAGCGCTCACCAGCAAACCAGCACGCGCTCGAACGAAAGCGTTCGACCGTCCGCCGGTCAGGCGCGCGAGCACGAGTCAGAGAGCGTGAACATTCCGAATTTTTTTGACTACGCGACGATAATGCTTTCAAGAAAAACTTCTTACTTCTTTACTTTTTTCTTACTTCAGAATATCCAAAGAATAATCGCTAATTTTTCAGATCCGAAATAATAAACAATCTAGCCGTGTCACAGCCGTTTTAATTTTCTGGTATGCGCGACATCTCACGCGTACCACATGAAATTTTTCTACGACACGTACCGCGAAGATAAACAATAAGTAAAAGACGCCAAGTACAAGAGGATAAAGAAGGCGAAATTGAAAAGGCTGAAGGAGCTGCGGGGCCGTTTGCGGAACTGTGTCGAGAACGGGAACGAGATCCCAATATCGTTCGAGCAGTCTTACGCCTTGAAGAGAACTCCGTAGCTACCTTCTCCCACCCCGGGCTCTCGCGTAGCAGGGTCGTTTCGGCCGATCGAAAAGTCTTATGCCTGAGCAAAACCGTGAATTTACCCGAGAGAACAATGGCATACCAACGTAGTGTGACGTAGGGTCTCTACGTGATCCCGGGGCTTCTCGCCACGACGAGTCGTGGAGCTTTTCTACGACCCGTTGTCTCCACTTTGCGGGCCCGCGCGATTAAAGGAAGGGGATTGAATCGTTCTCCCGGTGCGACCGGCTCGCCCGGCTCGCTCGACGGTGGTGTTGTTATCGAAATTACTGTAGCGTCTCGAGAATGAAATTAGAGAACGTCGGGCGCGGACAATTTCCAACACTTGCGATATAAATTCTATTCCGTTGGTAGGGCGGACGAGTAAAGCGCGAGCGGAAACGAAACGGCCGTGCCTCGCAACCGCATCGAATCGCGCTGTCGCGAAACGACGAACGCGCGCGGTGGTCGTTCGTCTCGTCGTGACCCGCGATCGCGAAGCTTTGAACGCAACGCGTGCACGGCGTACACGGCGTACACGGCGTACAGGGCGTACACCGCGTATACTTTGTATACGCGGGAAACGCGCGTTTCCATCTCGGC
The DNA here is from genome assembly GCA_028453745.1 of Agapostemon virescens. Classification (NCBI taxonomy): domain Eukaryota; kingdom Metazoa; phylum Arthropoda; class Insecta; order Hymenoptera; family Halictidae; genus Agapostemon; species Agapostemon virescens. The sequence goes on from CM052090.1 coordinate 221,868, forward strand.
GAGCGAAAACGCCATCGCGCGGTCGACGAGCGAAGGAGCGCGACGGAGCGAGCCACGAGGGCGCCACCAAACACCGAACGTTTCGAGCGTGCGGCAAAAGCATGCGGTCGGTCGAGCTCGATTCCGAGGTTACGTGGTTCGCGTTGTCGAAACGTAAAGTACTCGACGTGCCTGATACCGTTTCCGCGCTACCGTACGTTCTCGTGCTGCTGTCGCCGCGAGAAATGATTTGGAAAGAAGCAGTATCTGTCGTAAGAATATTTTCGTCGTTCGTCCGGTATCTATTTTTTTTTCGTTTGTCCGCTGCCGTAACCTCAAAGGTTCGCTCGCGGGTCGGTCGTAGGCATCTCGGGGTGTTTCCCGTGAACGGCCAGAGTCCGTCGCCGTCGAACGCGAGATTCGACGAATTCGCGCGACAGCGATATCGAAAATAAATCGATGGACGAACGACGCGTTTCTTTCGTTCGAACGATCGATCGGTCGGTCGGTCGGTTCTTGCTTTCGCGATTCGACGGTATCCATCGGTCTTTCTTATCGATGTCGTCGTTATCTTTGTTTTCGTGCGTTGTCGCGTTGTCGTTGTTGTTGTCGTCGTTGTCGTCGTCGTTGTCGTCGTCGTCGTCGTCGTCGTCGTCGTCGTCGTCGTCGTCGTCATCGTCCGAATACACCGTATACCGACATCCGCGCGATCGCGTTGTTATCGTAGATAGCGATTCGGATCGATTTTGCGCAAGATCGAATCGATGGGAAAAAAAAGAAAAAGAGGATCGAGAGAGTAGAGCGTGTACCCGATAGCGTTGCGTTTCGTTGGTCGCGCGTCTCTGTACGCGTTGGAGGAACCTGTTGGCCGAAAAGAACGGACGGGGATCTCTAGGATTCGGTCTTGTACGACGGCGTACTCGATCGGATCGTCGGTCGCGTCGTCGCTTCGGATCGAAATCGGTGCGGAAGATCTCGCAGTAAGCACACGGACGACGAAAATAACGTTCGAATCGAGGGTGACGCCGAGTTCGCGAAAGGTCAAACGAGTAGTCGCATCGTTCTTTTTGGTTGCAGTGATTCGCGGCCGGTCTCGCGAGTACGAAAACTAATTTCACAAGGATGAGTCATGCGGCCGACGAGATAACCGGAAGTCGCAATAACATCGAATCGGCAGGAATTCGACGAAGAAACCGAAATTTCTCGGAAGAGGAGATGTTCGTCGGCGGAGGTGAAACGACGGCGAGACCGAGCAGCGACGAGACGACGAGGACGCTCGGATCGTCCGCGGCCGTCGTGGTCGTCGACGGCAGCGACGGCAGCGACGGCAGCTTCGCCATGGAAACGGAAGACGAGCTGGAATCGAACGAGGACGCGGAGGATACGCGGCGTCTCGTACCGCCGGATCGATCGCGGATCGTTCGCCGGTGCGCCGACACCACCGATAGACTAAAACCCGCCGGTAGAAACGATCGCGCGAGAGACGTCGACGAAGACGAGAACGTTTGGTCCATCGCTATACAAATGTTTATACCTTTTCTATTGGCTGGTTTCGGTATGGTAGTTGCCAGTTTGTTGTTAGATATCGTACAGGTGCGTCAGCTCGTCGAACGCGATTCGACGAGATGTTCGGAACTTTTGAATTTTTGTTGCAGCATTGGCCGGTGTTCGGCAACGTGTCGGAGGTGTATATATTGGTGCCCGCGTTGCTCGGGTTGAAGGGGAATTTGGAGATGACGTTGGCCTCGAGACTGTCGACGCACGCCAACCTCGGTCACATGGACACGCGAAAGCAACAGCGGACGTTGATCGTCGGCAATCTGGCGTTGATACAGTGTCAGGCTATGGTCGTGGGCCTGTTGGCTTCTCTGGCCGCCGTGGTGCTCGGTTGGATTCCGGACGCGGTCTTCGACGTTGGTCACGCTCTGCTGTTGTGCGCCAGCGCTCTCGCCACGGCGTCCGTGGCCAGCCTTCTCTTGGGCTTGGTCACGGTCACCGTGATACTCTTGTCGAAACGGATGAAAATCGATCCGGACAACGTGGCGACGCCGATCGCGGCTTCCCTCGGCGATTTGGTCACGTTGGCGCTTCTGTCGGGGTTCGCGTCTCTTCTCTACGACGCTATAGGTGAAAACACGAGCGAGACGACGTCCTACGATGCGCGTGCGAAACCGTGAGACCGTGAGACCGCGAGACGACGACGCGAAACGATTCGCGATCCCGCGACCGTGCTCTCAACGCCGTAGCTCTGCCGTCACGCCGAACGTTTCTTACTTTTCAGAGTACGCGCCGTGGATAGCGCCGACCTGCATCGCCTTTCATATGATCGCCACCCCCGTTTGGGGATACGTCGCCGCCAGAAATCCGTTCACCAAGGAAATATTGGATTACGGCTGGACACCCGTGATATGCTCCATGATGATCAGCAGGTTCTTATCGCGTTTCAAGCTCGATCCTCGAAACGACCAACGGAACACGCGCGTTGTTCCGAGAGGACGCTCGAATTTAAATCTCGGATTGCTTTCAACTGATTTCAGCGTGGGCGGCCTGACGCTGGATTACACGATATCGAGTTACAAAGGTATAGCGGTATTCCAATTGATAATAAACGGTGTCGGCGGTAATTTGGTCGCGGTTCAAGCCAGCAGGATATCGACTTCGCTGCACAAAAATTCACAGTTCGGCACGCCGCGAGAAAAACTCACGGTTCCTTTCAATCCGTTCCACGCATACTTTTCCAAAGGTACGTGCAAAACGCTAGTTTTTTTACAGGTGAACCTTGTTGGAAAAGCATACGAACCGACGCGAATCGAGACGGACGGTTGGACGATCGACGCGAAACGATATGCAAACTCTTTTTATTTTATTTTTCCTTTTTTCTCTCTCTCTCTCTCTCTCTCTCTCTGCCTATCTGTCTGTCTGTCTGTCTGTCTGTATGTCTATCTGTCTGTCTGTCTGTCACGCACACGTATACGCATACGACATTGCCTTGACCGATCCGTAGGTGGACACGCGAGAACTGCCAGAGTATTACTGACGATGGCGATACCCGGTCACCTAATATTCGCTTACACCATCAGTTATCTTCAAGCTGGCCATACTTCGTTCACTGCCATATTTATCGTGGTATACCTGAGCGCCGCACTGTTGCAGGTACGTGTCTATCGACGCGGATACAGGCGAGATGCGTACGATCGATGGGCGCGCGCGGAAACGCCGCGTACCCCTGCTCCGCGACTATTATCTTGGTTGTCTCGATGTATAACGATCACGTTTCGTGATCGCGTTTTCGTTTGATCGTCAGGTGATTTTGTTATTGTACATCGCTCGAGTGATGGTCGTTTGGATGTGGACACGAGGGATCGATCCGGACAATTCTGCGATACCATACCTGACGGCGATAGGCGATCTGATAGGAACGGCGCTGCTAGGAACCGCGTTTCACATACTGTACGTCATCGGCGACAAAGATTCGGACGTAGGAGATTGATTCGAATCCGTATACCGAACGTCGGATCTTCGGATCGTCGGATCGTCGGATCGTCGGACGCCGCACGACGAACGCTCTGCTGGATCCCATGTTCCGTTCGACTCCAACGTTCTCCCGTACTTCTTCTAACCAATTTTCTACGAAACCTCGCGTCCGTCCACGACGACGACGGCGACGACGACGACGACGACGACGACGACGACGACGACGACGACGATGAGTCTTTAGAGGCAAAAAGATTGGTCGGATCGAATCCGAGAGTCGACCTTGATTCGCGATCGTGTAACGGAGAACAGTGTAAACCGACGTTACGAGCACGAGTAACGACACGACTATTTATCCACACTTATATACGCTCGCTCGCGCGGAGCGCGATACGAATAAATTTGATTGAATACGTCACTCGTCGTATTTTTATTCGAAGAGAACAAACGCGGTTTGGCACCGACGAGCGTGTTCCGCCTCGTGACAAAACCAACGAAACCCGCGACGCGACCAGCGAGAAACAAGGAAACCGAGCATCGGCGCGAAAAGGATCGCTCTCTCGACGAAACCGCTGTGAAACGCAAACGAACGTTGCGCGTCCGGTGGTATTTTCGCGAGTCAGATGCCGTTCGGTGTACTCGTTCGTACGGGGGACAACCTTCGGAATACATTTCACGGACCGTGTTGGTTCGATTTTGGTTCGATTTTGGTTCGATTTTGGTTCGATTTTGGTTGGTTGCGAACGGTAGATTCGACGCGAAAACGTTTCTGTATCCGTAAAACGATAAAATACGGAAAACGATGGGGTATCGCGAGCAGCGAAGGAAACCGACATCGTCGAACGAGAATCGAGCACGGGAGAGTCGGCGCGATAGCCGAAACGAGTTAACCGCGGCGTTTGGGCCGAACGAATCGCTGCGCCGATGCTGGTGTCGATGCCGATACCACCGATGGCGACGGTGCTGATGGTGGTAGTGATGGTACTGGTGGTACTGGTGGTGGTGACGATGGCGATGGCGAAGATGGTGATGGTGCGGTGGTGGTGGCGGTGGCGTCTTTATTTCGTACGATATCGTACGGTAGTGTTACGAGTAGGGCGTAAAGGTTTGTAAGCGTAATCGCGTAAGCGAGGCGAATCTGTTGGTGTGCGTCGTACGCGTGTACGTACACGCCGCCGACTCGACTCAACGACTCGCGTACACGTACACGCGTACAGCGGTACGAACGAAACGAGCGAGTCGCGCGGTCGAGAGAGGCGCATCGGCTCGTCTCCGTCAATGAAATAGTTGGATCTGTCAGTGCCAACTATCGCCTCGCTCTCGGCGGAGCGTTTTAGGTTTGATCTATCGCGCTGCGTTGCGTCGCGTTGCTTCGCTTCGCTTTGCTTCGCTTTTCACTCCGCTTTGCTCGATCCGATCCTGTCCGCGATCCTCTCGCGAATATTTTTTTGCCGGTTGCCGCGCACGCTCCGAATCGTCGTCGTAATCTTTATCGAGATCGAGAATCGCATCGAAATCGATCCGACGTACGCGGTCGGGCACTCTCGCGATCGGTCCGTTTCGGTTCGCTCCTCGAATTCGTTGGGAAATCAACGGAAGCGGCGCGCAACGGTCGGAGATGCGTCGCGCCGTTGCTCGTCGTCCGAGCATCGAATCGCGATCGGAATCGAAATGAGAGAAACGGCGCGGTTACGGGTTCGGGTATCGTCCGGCCGGGATCGGGATCGCGGAGCGCGAATCGGCAGCTTTTCGAATCGGTGCTCTCGTCGGGCATTTTCGAGCTCGCGCCGCGTTTATCCAGCGAGTTCGCCGTACGCGGTTCGACCTTCCGCGAGTATCTCGACACCGCGTTAGAACGTCCGTGACGACTCCGTCGACGCGTCGATTCGATGCGATTTTCGGCCGCTGCCGCAACGATTAGCGAGCACGAGGCGCGGGGATAGCATGAGGCCAGGGGTACGGAACTGCTCTACCATTTTCACGAGGAACGCGAGAGGGATGCGTTCGAGAACGTGCTTCGCGGGTCACGGGAACCAAGTATCAAAACGTATGTTAAGTTATTGCTCCTCATGGTCGAACTTAAACACGTGGAGTAATTTATCAATTTGTGAATATGTTACGGAAGTGCTTCGTACTCGCGCGCCACGAACGTTAAACGACAATGTTTGCAAATGCCGATACACGGATACGGTAGAATATCTTTCATTTTCGTTTTCGTTTTCGTTTTCGTTTTCGTTTTCAATTTCGATTTCGTTTTCGCTTTCGTTTTCGCTTTCGTTTTCGCTTTCGTTTTCGTTTTCGTTTTCGTTTCTTTTACAAATTTCCATTTTGTTTGCTCGATATTTCAAAGGGTGGGCTTTCTTCGTCGGTCCACCGAATCTGTCCCATCGGAACCGAGAAACGACACGCGTACCTACGAAACTCGGTCGGATTCGATCGCGGTCGCGAACATCATCGACCACTTTGCAAACGCAAAGGTCGAGGCGATCGATGCGCTGCAGGAAACGTGCCTATTCCGGGCGAGTCCTTGGAAGATTCGGTGTACCGGACGTTCGATATCGCGGTCGTCGTCGCCGTCGTCGCCGTCGTCGTCGTGGCGAGTCGCGACGCGCCACGTTTCAAACTCGACCCGAAGCGAAACGCGCGAGTCTCGAACCGATCGGAAAAGTGTTCGCGATCAAGAAAGAGAGAGAGAGAGAGAGAGAGGCGCGTTCCGTCCTACGAATACCTGAACGAAAAGACAAACTTTGGCGGCGACGACTTTTCGATCGAAATCGTTGCGAATCGTCGCAAAGAGCAAACGCTAACGCGCTTCGCGTCGTTCGTCGATCTTCAAATATTGTTGTTTGCGAAACAGGAACGTTCGTTTTGCCAAACGCAAGATGCGATTTCGCAAGGTTACACGCCGCGACGAGAGGCTCCGATTCGTTCGTTACCGGAGCGAACGGTTCGAGAAATTATTGCGCCAACGCGATCGCGTACACCCGCGTGTAAGCGGTTTTGCGATTCGAGTCGATCGCGGTCGTTTTTGGCGCGCGTAATCGTCCGGACGATCGGTCAAAATCGATTAGATTCTAGATAATCTTTTCGGTATGGAAATTCTTGAAACGATCGTATCGGGTGTCGGAGAAAGATAGCGACGCCACGGTAAGAAGCAAGAAAGCGAGACGAGCGAGCGGACGCGCGCGATCGAGATAGCGGAGACGAAAGAGAGAACGAACGAACAAACGGGGGAACGGAGAGCAGGGAACAGGGGGAACAGGGAGAACAGGGAGAACAGGGAGAACAGGGAGAACAGGGAGAACAGGGAACGAAGCGGGTCTTGGTTGAGCGTACGAGCACGCGAAAAGGCGGGCGCGGCGCGGAGGCCACGCCGAGCGACGATCGATAGATTCGCGCTTGCTCCGTTTCGCGTGCGTTCCCGGTAAACGTCCCGAGCAAGTTTTAAGGAGACGGACGCGATGCACGATCGAGATCAGTCGCGATGTAACCGTAGCGTGAAACGGCCTCGCACGGGCCCGCCAGCCTTACACCGTCAGATGCGCGACGACGGTTGATTTTCTGTTTCGCCAGAATCGACGCGACGTTGAAAACAACATCGGAAACGCGAGGATTCTCGAGTCTATGAATTCCGTCGAGCGTCCTACCGTCCAACGATCGTTTAACGAACACCAGGTATGTCCCCTTCGTTTTCCTTCGTTTTCCTTCGTTTCACTCGGGATCGTTCGATTTCGCGTAGCCCCGTCTTTTTCGAACCGACCAAGATTTTTAAAAACGCGTTACGTAAACGATGCAGGGACGTTGCGTTGCGTTGCATTGCGTTGCGTTGCGTTGCGTTGCGTTGCGTCGCGTCGCGTCGCGTCGCCCAGCGTTCGAATCGAAAAGTATTCGGTAGGAAACGTCCAGATTCGCGCGAGAAGCGACGAGCGAGCAACGCGCTTGCCGCAAACTCGGCATCGAAAACACCATCGACCGAGTCACGCCACTAAAAAGTTTAAGACTTTTCCGACTCGCGGAATCAGCCACCGTCCGCGTTTCTCTCGGTCGACGATGCGCGACCGCGGGGTGTTATCAGCGAAAAATCCGAACGTTCGGCGAGATCGTCCGTCGCGCGGTCGTCGTCGAATCGAAAAGCGACGTTGTTTGAAATTTCGGCAGAGCTCGCGCAACGATTCGGCGGATTCGAGCGAACCGAATCAGAGATAGCGTCCCTCGTCGGTTACGTAATTTGCTCGATCATTGTTCCGAAATACAACGACGTCGCGAACAAACGAACATTTAGACGAGTCTCTTATCGTTCCGAAAGGAGAATGGCTATATATCCGCGACAGCGAGGCGCACGAGGTCCTCAGTAGAAGATGACAGAGGATCGGGTGCATCAACATCCGGTACGACTGCCGCCCGACAAACACGCCCATGTCGATGTCGGAGGAGCGAAGTTTGAAAAGTACGTTCAACCAGAATTACTATTTCGCGACGCTCGAAACGCTTCGTTCTCGATTTCGGTGAGTCGACGTCGTCGCCGATGAGATTTAGAAAATTGTACGAAAAACCGCGAGCGGTTCGAGCGAGAAACGGAAACGCGTCCAACGATTTCATCGAGACGATCGATGCTCGCGCAAGCCGGCGCCGCGCGGCAGCGTTTCGGAAATTTACGCCTTGTCCAATTTTCTGTTGACAGTGACCGATGCAAAGAGCCTCTGCTTTCCGAAAAGCAAAGTTCCCACGGGGTAACGCCGGTGGACGATCGTTTGCGCGCGATCGCGAGAGCATCCCACGGAAACACGGTAACGGGCACGAGTTTGGCCGTGGACGCGTCCATGACCATGGTCACGGGTATCGGTTCCGGTTCCGCTCCCATATCCGGCGTAGGAACGGACACGACCATGGGTATGGGTATGGGTATGGGTATGGGTATGGGTATGGGTATGGGTTTGAGTATGGGTATGGGTATGGGTATGGGTATGGGTGCAGGGGGTTTGGGTATGGGTATGGGCATGGACGCGAACGCGTGCACGACCGGCAACGTTGAAGCGACGAACATCGCTACCGTCACCGGGAATTCGACGGACGTCTCGACCGCCGCCGCCGCCGCCGCCGCCGCCGTCACCGACAAGCTGATGGAGCAAGACGGCAGCCTCGAAACGCCCGTCTTCGACGAGGGAACCATCGACGGCGGTCGTCTTCCCGATCTCGTCGCGGAGAGCAAAATTTACGGTCTCGTCGAGGACGAACCTCTCGAATCGTACCTGGCCATCACCATTCAAGTTTTTATACCGTTTCTTATCGCCGGCCTCGGCATGGTGGGAGCCGGATTGGTATTGGATTTGGTGCATGTACGATCCTTCGTTTCTTTACCTAGACTACTCGCGAAACGTCCGTTTCGTCGCGGCATGGAAATCCGATTCCACGGTTCGAACGATAAATAACGATTTTTCTGTTTCTCGCGATCGATTCGCAGCACTGGGTCGTCTTCGAAAAAGTGAAGGAACTGATCATCTTGGTTCCGGCGCTGTTGGGCTTGAAAGGGAATTTGGAAATGACGCTGGCGTCGCGTCTCTCCACTCAAGCGAATCTCGGGCATATGGACACGCCGAAGCAACAGTGGTACATGATCGTCGGGAATCTTGTTTTAATTCAGGTGAGTCGAACGCGAACGCGAACGCGAACACGCTCCGTGCTCCTTATCTCTTCCACTTCCACTTCCTCTTCCACTCGTTCTCCTCTTGCTCGTCTCTCGCTTCCGTAAACACTCTAAACGGATCGCAAACATTTCATCGTACACGAGTATACGAGTTTCCTCCTATCTCACTCTTGTCGCTCTTGTCGCTCTTGTCGCTCTTCTCCCCCTCTTACCCTCTCCGTATTTTTTCTTTGCCTTTGCCGGTCGACGCTTGCTCCGAATTTCGAGATCGAAACGCGCATGCCGTTGCACGTTGGTCCGTTGAAATCGTTGAAATCGTTGAAATCGTTGAAATTCCAAGTCCGACGCGATTCGGCCGATTCGCGCGCCCGTCTCTTATCGTTGGCGCCGCGATTTCGACGCGACGACGGTAAACGGCCTTCGCGGGTAAACGTTGTATTTGTCGGTGGATGCGACCTGCCTGCCTCGATCGATCGGCAAACATTCGCGAAATCCAGACAGAAAATTGTTTCCGTGTAATCGTACCATCCTAACGACGAAAGCTCTCCTCTCTCGGCTGTCGCAATAATCGTTTCATCTTTGTCGTTGCAATTTGTTCGGTTGTTCGTTTCAACGGGGTTGAACGTTGTCGCGATGCTTCGTCGTCATTGTAATTGTTTTTATCCTTGTTGTCGTTGTTATAATAATAATAATAATAATATTAATAATATGTTGGGCGCGCGTTCGCGTAAACTGTAAAAAGTAGCGGATATAAAATAAATTGAACGAATTCGTGTTGGCAGTGCCAGGCGATAGTGGTTGGATTTCTGGGCTCCGTGGTGGCGATCGTAATGGGAGCATTTCGAAACGGTAACATTTCGTTGGATCACGCTTACCTGTTGTGCGCAAGCAGCCTGGTTACCGCGTCTCTGGCGTCGTTCGTTCTCGGATTGATAACCGCAGGGGTGATCGTGTTCTCGCGACACTGTCACATCAACCCGGACAACGTGGCGACGCCGATAGCGGCCAGTCTCGGCGACATCACCTCCTTGGCTCTGCTCTCTTGGATCTCGACGATTCTGTACGAGTCGATCGCCAAACAGGATTGGTTGGCGCCGTTGGTGATCGCTTGCTACGTGCTCGTTACCCCGCTCTGGGTATGGATCGCCAAGAAAAACAAATACACGAACGACGTTCTTTATTCCGGCTGGACTCCCGTCATGATCGCCATGCTGATCAGCAGGTGAGTGTTCGGATCGCGAACTATCTATCTCGATCGAGATAGAGCCTATCGAGATAGGGACGGGGAAGATAGAAAGAAAGAAAGAAAGAACAAATAGATAATAGACGACGATCGTTGCGCGATTCGATGTTGCACAGTTGCGGCGGACTGATTCTGGAATTCATGGTGTCGCGGTTCGAGAACTTGACCGTTTTTCAACCGGTGATCAACGGGGTCGGTGGGAATCTCGTGGCCGTCCAAGCCAGCAGAATATCCACCGCTCTCCACAAACAGGCGGAGCTCGGAACGCTTTTGATTCCACCGGGTCACACGCATCCCGTCATCTTTATCACGCCCATCGCGAATTTTTTCGGTAAAGGTAAGTAAGCTAGCGCGTACGACCGCTTCCGCCTCTCGTACCCGACCTTGCGCGTTACCCTCTCTTCTTCTCGGTTTCTATCTCTCTTGCTCTCTCTCTTGCTCTCTCTCTCTCTCTCTCCGTTTCTGTTCCATTTGTACAGGCATGCACGCGAGAACCACCAGAGTTTTGATGGCGATGGTCATACCTGGTCACGTCATTTTCATTTATCTGATCAATTACATGAAGGACGGCAACACTTCGCTGACGCCGCTTTTCGTCTTCGTTTATTTATGCGCCGCGATGCTGCAAGTTGCCGCGCTCCTCTACATCGCCTACATAATGATACACTGGATGTGGAAAAGAAAAATTGATCCGGACAATTCGGCGATTCCATATTTGACGTCCATGGGAGATCTGTTGGGCATCAGTTTGCTCGCGATCGCTTTTCAGTTTCTCTATCTCGTGGGAGATCAAGATTCCGACCTAACGATCGCTCCGTGATCGCTCCGTGATCGCTCCGTGATCGCTCCCGCCGAGCCGCGCGTCGAACGAGGACGGACCAGAGAGGAAAAACGTCTCGAGATCCAGGGATCCGCGGAGGGCGAACCACCGACATCGATGCACCGCCAACGATCCACCTTCGCCCTTTTTCTCTTCTTCCTCGGATCGACCGTATGTCCACCTGTGCCTCGCGTTCGCTTTTCCTTCGAGACGCGTCGAAACGCGACGATAAGCGATTTTCTCTAGGAAAACCGAAACGCGTATACGCGTATACGCGAAAATTGTAAAAATCTGGAAAACGGTTGCGCGAGCAACCGGCTTGCAAAAGTCTCGACCCTTCCGTTGAACGCTGACACGCTCGAATCGACGACTTTTCCGCGGTTACTCGATTCGATTCGATTCGATTCGATTCGATCCGATCGCAGCGTTCGTCCAACGAAAACGAAACGCTCGTTTCGTTTGTATCGCGCGATTTCGCTTCTCTGGAAGAGCCTAGTCATGGAAAAAAAAAAACGCATGTTGCATGTCGGGTTTCGGCGACTGCTCGACGCGTTCGTTGGTCTCGGAAGAGCCGCCGCGGCGCGTGTGCGCGATGCCAACGAAACGAGAATAAGCCTAGTTGGATATAGCAATTCTAATTCGTAAAGTCCTAAAGCGTACGTGTCTTCGAACAGTTGCCTTCGTATACGATGGGAATTAGATAGACGTTATCGTACAGTTAGATGCTGTCTAATGTCCGGATAACATATTTTTTTATGCTTTGAAGGATTCGCAAACCGATGCGGCTTTCCTCGCAGCATCCGTTCGCTTCGCTCCGGTAGCTGCGTCGTACGCGTCGTACGCGTCGTACGCGTTCTTCGTCGTTTCGAGCGAACATCCGACCGTCGCGGTGCGAGCCAAGAACGCGAACGTCGTTTAATCCTCCGCGGGCACGCGCTTTTCGTGTTCGCCGTTTTCTTCGCATCTTTCCGCGTCTTCCAACGTCGCTAAGAACGAACACCGTGGTAGGTCGCGTTTGCGGATAATCGAAGCGTTGCCGATCGAAGCAACTGTACCCGTTCGTTCGTTAACTTCTTCCTTTTTTCGTTTGTTTGGTTTTTGTTTGTTCGTTCGTTTTGTTTGTTTGTTTGTTTGTTTGTTTGTTTGTTTGTTTATATTCATAGTGTACCGTCGTGATATTCGAATTAAAAGAATTCCGTTTACGACCGTAAAACTTGGCATGCGTACATCGATTTTGCTCGTTCGATAACACCCATAGACCGGATCGACGAAAACGCGTCGTCATGGCCGCGTATCCGTACGCGATCCAAATTTTGATCTTTGTACGCGCGACGCAAATTCCATTGCGATTTTCGTTTTCTTCTTCTTCGTCGTGGTCGTCGTGGTCGTCGTGGTCGTGGTCGTGGTCGTCGTCGTCGTCGTCGTCGTCGTCGTTGCCGTAGCAATAACAGTAAAACATTGTCACGCGATTATTTCGATTTGCAACGAGAGTCGCGATCACAGGATTATCGGTAACAGCAAATGTTTCTCCTAGAAGGATCGCAAGAGTACATGTATCGCGACGCGGCGCGAGCTTGACCTATTGTAAAGAAAAGCTATACCAAAGATTAGGATCTAAATACATCCTGACAATAATGTTCGATTGAAACGGTCGGATAAACTATTTTGTACGTTGCGTGATTCGAACGTGTATCGTTGAGCGCTCTATTTTACGAGGGTGGATACAAAGGTTGAAGGAGATCGGAGAATTTTATGCGTTGTTCGTACAGCGACGTCTTCGAAATTGTTAGCAGTTTCGTAAGAGATACGCGTGTAGACGTGCCAAAGACAATTATACGAGTACACATCGTTTTTCTTCGAATCGTGGTAACGTTCCGCTGGTCGCTCTCTTTCTCTCCTCTCCTCCCTCCTCCGTCTCGGTCTCTCGCGGTTCGCGCGTGTTTCGCGTCGTATCAGACGAGTCGCGAAGAGAGCCAGCGGCGAAACGTTGCCGCCTTTTCAAATTGTCGAATCGAGCGAGAACAAAGAACAACGAACGCGCGAATATCGGCCCGATACCTGGACTTTGCGGAGCAGAAGAGGAACGAGCAAAACGAGCAGAACGAGCAGAACGAGCAGAACGAGCAGAACGAGCAGAACGAGCGGAAAGAGAAGAGGCTGAACGATCAGAACGGATCGTCGCTGTTATCGTTGTTGTTGTTATCGTTGTTGCTGTTGTTGTTGTTGTTGTTATTGTTATTGTTGTTACCGTTGTCGGCGAACGGATGTTTATCCGCGAATCGTTGAGCGTACACGGAGGGTTTGCTTCGATCGCGTTGTCGCGGAAGGTTACGTTCGAACGTGGTCACGCTTCGTTCGAACGAAGCAAACCAACGGTTGTCGATGACGAAAAACGAGGATCACGATCGACGCGATTCATCAACCTGTTGGACGCACATTCGAGAAAAACATCGATGTAGTTTTCTATAATAAAAGTGCACGAAAAGAAGAAGAAAAAAAAACAAAATAAAGAAAAGAGAAGAGTCACGGTTTTCCGACCTTGCCCGGCTTGCTCTCCCATTCCACGGCAGCCTGCTCTCGCGCGTTCGCCCTTTCGCGTTCCGATCGGATCGGATCGGATCCGGAACGTATTAAAAATATACCCTCGTAGCGTACAAAATACTCGCATCCGTTTATTGGGAGACGTTTAATCTCCAAAAATAAATGTACACTCGGTACAGTTTTTGAAACACTCAAAGAAAACACACAGAACGCTGGTGTACCTCCGTACACTGTTGTTCCATTTCTGCCCAAACAACCCAAGAGAATCCAAGGCGCTAGGCGACAACGAAATTTAGTAAAATTACGAATTCGTGATCGTGATCGCTATCGATACCAATTGTTCGCGAACAAATAATCCACGCGCGTATCGTCGTAGGATTCGAGAATGCGAACGAAACCGTGGCAGCGCGATTAAATTCGAATCACCGAGCAAGATTTCATCGATACGGTTCCGTCGGCGCTCGTCGCATCGATGGACCACCGACTACCGACTACCTACCGATCGTCGACCAAACACTACCTACTACCGACCAACGACCAACTACGACCAGCTACCGACTACGAGGTTACGAACCAAGAAACGCGATCGATGGACGCCAACCTCGGGAAACGCGAGTCATGGAAACTGTGTAGCGGATGTCCACGGAGATCCGCGGAGAAGCCGGACAACGTAATCGTCGAGCGACGGATCGGTACGCGTCGGTACGCGTCGGTACATCGGCGAGACTCGGTCTCGACGAATCTTTCCTTCTTCGAATTTCGTCGAAAGTTGAAACGGTGTCGGTGAACTCTCCGAGTCGGTGGTCGAAACGCGTCGTTGTTCCGAACGCGGTTCGCGACCGAACGGACACGTTGTCGCGCGACTTACGCATGACAAAATGTATGATACAACGCGTACGATGAATCGACAGTTCCGAAACGAGACGACCGAGTCCGAAGCGCGAACGGGTCGACGCGCGACTGCCAAAGTTTCGCGAAACGTAAAAATCTATGCTGTACAGGACGAGTCGGTCCGACGACGGATTGCTCTGTTAGGTTCGTTCACTGCAACTTTGCTACTTCCTTCGCTTTCCAGAGAATCAGCTGCATGCAGGAAACTGCGTCCTCTTTGCTGTCGTGTCCGCCGACTGTGAAAATCGTGAAAACACATGTTACCGT
>CM052090.1:236736-264858 GCA_028453745.1 Agapostemon virescens
AACTAGAAAAACTAGAAAAACTAGAAAAACTAGAAAAACTAGAAAAACTAGAAAAATTAGAAAAACTCGAAACGAGCTATATCGTTTCTGGTTGCTCGAAAGAAAGCTACCAACCGTCGTTCTGTATAATTTTCCTGAGATACTCGGAGCAGAGATTCTTGAGAGCCCTCTTTTGCGGATATCCGTTCTTGTGCGGAAACATCACGCTCGTGTCGATCACCGTGTCGTGCAACAGTCGTAGAGCTTTGAAATCGCTCTCGAGGCTGTGACCCACCAATATCGTTTTTTCCGAAAACATGGTAAGCAACGTCGCTTGAACGTCCAACAAGGTGGTCGTTACGTCCTTCATGTCTTCTTCCGTGATTCCCGAGAACCTGCGGCACGCATTCACCCACCGCCAATTTCATCCGTTCGTCGATCGATTCGTCGATCGATTCGTCGATCGATTCGTCGATCGATTCGCCGATCGGGTAAAGGAGAAAGGGGAACGAGGGAAAAGATCAAGTCCAACGGTGAATTAGTGGAAACTTACCGCGTGTTGTAATCGATTACCGGATTCTGCGGTTTCACCAGTGCCTCGTACACCACGTTGCAATCCTCGTCTATAACCGTTATTCTGGTCAGTTCCAAGCCTTGCGTCGTGTAGCTCATCTCGCAGTCGAGCGAATAAACTCCTTGCTCCTCTTCGACGGCTACGTCTTGAACGGAATAAAACACGGTGTACTAGAGGCGATGAAAACGCGATACTATCCGCCAACGATATCGTCTCCTGTGCCTTCCCTTTTCCTCAACAGCGGCACATTGCCCGGTAAACATACCTTTCGGCAAAGTTTTCACGTATCCGCGAAGATTCTCGTAGTCGATGTACTCCCAAACGTGCGTTTTGGCGTCGCAACAACCGGTCGCATAACCGTATTGCTGACAACAGCTGTACTTCCCCTCGCCCCTGACCGTGAACTTTTTACCCCAGTGGTATATACAATTTTGCTGTCTCAATTGGAACCCTTGTTTGTCTATCGCGTACGACTGACCGCATCGACTACAAATTCGTACGTTAGGCACTTTGGACAGAGCGTTCTGATTCCGTGAGTTGATCACGTAGATTTTTGCGTGTCCCTGCAACCGAACCCGATCGTCAAATATCCACCGGACATCCTTTCCCGACTTACCTACCGTCTTTTCTCCGGTACCGTTTCTCCCCCGCCCCTGTACCTCGCCGGCGGACCGTTCGAATCGACGCGAGGCGATACGAGGCGATACGAGGCGATACGAGGCGATACGAGTCGCGCGGGAGAAGCGGAATAGAGCTTTACCTTTTCACCGTCCGGATGCGGTCGAGGAAACCCGTTGTCGCGGAGCTGCTGTTCGCTCAGTATCCATTTCTTTAGCATACAGTAGAGCACGCTTCCTCGGAATTCCATAACGGAACGTTTCGTATTGAGAACGCTCCAGGAGCCTTTGGTCTTACCGGCGAGCATCGCTTCGTGCGACACCATGCTGCTGCCAGCCGTTGTCGCGCTCGCGCTGTTCTCCGTCGATAAGCTTTGGTCGATTTCTTTTCGCAATCTATTCGTGGCGAGCATGCAAGAATTCTTATAGACGACCAACGATATGCAACGTTCGTGGCAAGCGAATTCTTCTTTGACCGCTCGTTGCGCGGCATCCTCGGCGTTCGTGTAAATTTGCACGCACTCGTCGTGCATCGTGTTCACGTAATACTGGCGAACGTTCAACGGGAACTTTTGCGTGGTCACTTGTAACGGTTCGGGTCGTATCAACTGAGGAATCTACGGAAAAACATCGGTAACAAATCACGCTATCGTGTACAAACAGCGAAAGATGGCGAGAAGCAACGGTCGTGTCCGAACATTCGGATCCAGACCAACCGTACGACAGATTAGAATCGCTTACCGCTTGTGGAACGTGTGCGACGCGTACTCCGCTCTTTGCCGTTTGCGCGGCCGTCTTCGTGCCTTCCGTTGTCTTCGCGTTCAACGACTTTCCCACGTTCTCGGTCATCTTTCTTTTCTCTATCGCCAGAGATTTTGCGTACGGCACGTGGGCGATTCTGATGCGAGCTGTCGAAAATAATAATGTGGGATAAAATAACTGACTACGTGCAGGAAAATGAATAAAATAGTCCCGACACGGTCCCGACACGGTCCCGACACCACAATAATATTTCTCGAATCTTCAGATTCGCTATCGATAAAAGGTCTTTCTCGCGCCGCACAGGCGAAATCGTCTCGGATCGATAATACCGTTTAATCGAAATACCGTACCTGCC
Source organism: Agapostemon virescens (assembly GCA_028453745.1). Lineage (NCBI taxonomy): Eukaryota > Metazoa > Arthropoda > Insecta > Hymenoptera > Halictidae > Agapostemon > Agapostemon virescens. The sequence continues at coordinate 239,024 of CM052090.1, forward strand.
GTTTCAACGTGATTTCGTCGTTGCGTGTCCTTCGTCGGAACGAAGGATGCCTTGCCGACGATCGAAGCTGCCTCTCCCGCTACAGCGTCTCTCACCGACCGCCATCTCTCGTACATTTTCAATTGTGGATTTATTACTTTTTCCGGGTGTCGAACATCGTGCATCGGCCTAGAAACGCACGTGGCCGCCGAAGGATGCGCCACCCTTTTCCTACCCAATTCCTCGTGTTGTTCTTTCTCTTGTCTCGACGGTTTCTCTTTCAACGATACCATAGACTTTGATTGCTCCGATACTTGGTATTCCTAGAAACAAACGAAACGTTCGTAAATCGTTGGCACGAGATTATCGAGGGGAAACCGTAACGCGATCGTACAGCCAACATTCCAGAAGTATATAATATAATGTATCGAAGAGATAATCGATCGACAAATCTATTTGAGACTCGTGGAAGCGAATATAGGACAACTGCCGATAACTGATTCCTCTCCATCAGCTAACAAGTTCCGTTTTCGATTAAAGTTTCCGCGAGTTCGCTCGATTAAGTGGTCACGCGTACTTGGAATATCTTTAAGCACTCCTCTTGCACGTCGTAATCCGAGTCGGATCCGCTTAGAATCACGTCGTCTATATCGTTACCGACGATACCGACGATACCGTCGAAACGGTCGTCGTTTTCTTCCTGTACGTTCGATCGAATACCATCGAAAGGACTCGCGAGTCTTTCGATCGATCTTCCGTCGTTGTTATTTTCTGCGCGAACGGTAGACAATTCTTCTATTCTGTTGTCGTTGTCGTTCTCGACATCTTTACCGCCAAACTTTGAACGTTTACCGGTGTCGCGTTTTTTCTTTACGCGTTCGCGTTCACGTTCACGTTCTTCCCTCTTCGAAGATTCGGAAAAATCACGATGATCTCGATCGCCTCGATCGCCTCGATCGCCTCGATGCTTTTCCGAATCGCGAGAATCTCTTCTGCTGCTTTTGCTCTTACGCCTGTTTTCGCTTCTGTCTCTGTTTTTACTTTTGTTTTTCTCTTTCTCTTTCTCTTTTTCTTTCTCTTTCTCTCTGTCTTTGTCTCTGTCTCTGTCTCTGTCTCTGTCTTTACTACGATGTTTCTCTTGAGTCTTCTCCCTGTACCTATCCTTCTCGCGGCTCTTGCTCTTCGAATCTCTACTTTCGTCTTTACTCGTGCCGCGAGACGTGGAATGCGATTTTTCGGAAGAGACGCGTCTCTTCTCTTTGGACCGTTTACGAGAATGATCGTGATTCTTTTCCTCTTTGTTCCTGCTGTCTTCCTTCTTGCATTTGTATTCTTTTACAGTTTTTTCACTCGTTTTGCTCGCATCCGTCTGTGAGCTTCTTCTCTTTTCGCACTGAGAACTTTTCAAAACGTCTTTAGCCAGAGTAGCGTTTCGGGTCGACGAAACCTTTTGATCCTTGGAGTCTTTCAGGTCGCGATTTTCCTTGTTGACCTGTTTCACGTTGACACTTGTTTTCGCGAAAATTGGTCGTGCCGTGTATTGCTCGTGGTTTGATAAACCGATTCCATTATTGTCGTCATCGTCGACGTCGTCGTCGTCGTTGTCATCGTCGTCGTCGTCGTCGTCGTCGTCGTCGTCGTTGTCGTCGTTGTCGTCGTCGGCATCGTCGTCGTCGCCGTCGTACAGTACAATTTGTGAACGATCCGTCGCTGCATCTTCCTCCGCGTCTTCGCCTCTGACTTTACTCGGAATCGGTTCAACGTCAATGTCGTTCTCGTTCTCGTTGACATCCTCCTCGTCGTCACCGACAACGTTGATGCTATCGTCGTGGTCGTCGTGGTCGTCGTTTTCGTCGTCGTCGTCGTCCGAGAATTTCGGTTCCAAATCGGAATAAAGCCTCTGAGATTGTGCGTCCGTTTCGAAATCGGTGGAAGGACACGTCGCGTCCGTCGACGTGCGATTTCCTCTATCGAATCCTGGCGTAAAATCGTATATCAACGAATCTTTTAAACCCTCGACGCTTTTCAACGGTGTTTTGATCTTCTTTGGAACGTACTCTTCTCGTCGCTTTTTACTCTTCGGATAATACGCTTCCCCGAGTTTGAACGAGTAGTCGTTCGAATTCCCATCGTCCAGCGAGTTCAATAAAACTGGATCAACTTTACACGTAGGAATGTAACTTTGAGAAATATCCCGAGCGTTAACGTTAACTATCGTGGTCGGCTTGTATTTCGCTTCGGCAGTTTGCGCGTCCGTCGGTTCGCTGCTTAGCAATGGGGAACATTTACGTTTCACGGCTACTCTACTTTCCCTGGTTGGCATGTACGATATTATCGGTATATGACGCTTCTTGAGTTCCGCGATCGGCGTCGGATTATAAACGCATGGAACCAGCTTATTGATCGACGGCGGCACGTCCGGTCCTTTCTCCGCCGGATTCGCAGCCACGATTTCCAATTTACCGGCATTTCCAGAAGTCAAGGAGGGTTTTAGCCCCTCGACTACCCGCGAAACAACATTCTGACAAGAAAACTGATCCGTGTTAGCGACATCTTGGTCGGCAAGAACTTTTTTGACAGCTTCCGTGACCAGTTGTTGCAGAACATCGGAATCTGGTCGAGCCGGTGTAGCTTTTACTTCTTGAATTTTGTTAGAATGACTTTCCGATGTCTCCGTTGTCTCTGCTGCCACCGCAGCATCTTCTAAAAGAAGTACTTGATAAATCATGACACGATAAAACGTACATTCGAACTAGCGTTTCGATAAAAAACGTTGAATCGTCTGTTCGCTATCCCTTCTGCGAAACAATCGAATCATCTTCGTGATAATAAGAAATTCCAATAGCTTACCTCGCTTTGCATGTTTGAAGTGACAGTAGGGTCTATCGCAGGATCCGTTCTCGTAAAACGGACAATTGATAGCTTTAAAGTAACCGGTCGAAGGCAACATAATTATTTCATCTTACTTCGGTCTTTCAAACGGTGAACCCTCGAACGGAATGCATCGCGATAAACCGTCCGGGAACGTCGACCTTTCGGACAAGTTGAAACCAAATCGGGAAATTGCCTATATGATCAAGCATTATCTGTTTTTATACGAACACAAAGCCTTTATGGCCACTATCCGTAAAAGGTTTGTGAAAAGATTTCACGTAACGCGTCAACGACACGAAACTCGACGCAAATACAGCTCCGGAGACAAAGGTTAGGTACACGCAATTTGTACATTTCCCTATTTGCCATTTGTTCATAAGTATCTTCTCCTGTCTCTCTTCTCTATCTCCATCTTTATCTCTCTAATCTTTCACCCTCCTCGTGAATCTGAATCTTCTACACTTTCCCGTTACATATTACTTACTATACTTAAACTATATATCGTCTCTCGCACCGTTGTTACCGCCATCTGTCAACACGTTCGACAAACCCGTAGCTACGAGAGCACAGCGAATAGACTTTTTCTACTCGTTTCTGCCATTAATAACCACGCGAGTAAACACGCGCGTAAGAAATACGTGTTTTATGTGCAACGGTTGTTCGTTCGTTCGTTCGTTCATTCGTTCGTTCGTTCGTTCGTTCGTTCGTTCGTTCATTCATTCGTTCGTTCGTTCGTTCATTCATTCGTTCATTCGTTACGTGCACGAGTACAACAACCGGGCTAGTTTCATCGAAATCGTAACATAATCGACTATATCGTTGGAACGATTGTTACATTCGTCATAGTCTACCAATCGAAAGTCAGAGTAAGGGTAGCCGCGTGTTTTCCATCGACGCGGTTAATTTGAAAATATACGAATATACGGGAGCTTCCCTCTAATAGGATATTTGTATTCGAAAAGAAGGTAAAATCGCATAGCATCGCATGCACGGGTCCGATTACTTTAAACAAAATCAACTGATATTATTATATCACTCGTGATATTACACATTATACATTTCTGTAAGCATACACGTACACGTATGTATACATATATTTATACATATATTTATACATACATATATATATATTTATATATATATATATATATAAAATTTTTTTTTGTTTCTGTTTTTGTTTTCTTTAAATATAACAAAATTGTACAAAATACAACAAGCGTTTTGGCAGTATAACCATCATGGAATCGACCAGAATACACTAATTAACAATTCGCATACGTGTACAATTATATATTATACATACAACGCAATGTAATTTTTGCTATAATATTTATCTACTAACAATTATCTCATCGCGCTGTAATTCTGAAGTTCTGCTTTACTAGCCAATTGTAGAGCATGTAACCATCTGGAGAAAAAAAAGGAAAAGACGTTGATCCGTTTCAATGAGAACGTCGTTGCTTCGTGCGGAGAACCAAGACACAAGAAAAAGATAAAAGACGCGTCGAAACTCACTTGTACTTGTCTTCCTGCGACGATGCTTGCAAATAATAGCTTTTCCTGGAATGATGCATTTTGAGAGCCTTCGGTCTGTCTTTGAGATTCAAGGGATCTTCGTCGGATAGTTCTATAGCTTCTGTAACCAGGAAACCAGGCATCGGAGTCGCTGTTAAAGCCATACTTTCGCTTTGGGACTTAAAGGTATACAGAACAAAATCCACGTGCAAAGCGAACCACCGTGGTATCCAGGGTTTACTCGGCTGAGTCTTTAACAAAAGGTATCCGGATATAACCGAGGACGCGCTAGCCGAGACTTGTAATAAACTTGGTACTGGTCCGGATGGCGACGACGAAGAGGGTGATTTCGAGAGCGGTTGCGTCAACGCGGCATGACACAAACGACACACTCTCCTGTTTTTGTTATCCTCGAACAATAATTTTTGACTCGAACATTTACCGCAAACTACCTGTAACGAGAGAGAGAGAGAGAGAGAGAGAGAGAGAGAGAGAGAGAGAGAGAGACACGACATCGAAGATCGTAAGCAAGATCGAGCAAACCGACCTCGGTAGCGCGATGTGTACCGTCATACTCACTATTCCGCATGCTCTGCAATTGTGTTTTCTTCTCATTACGGAAAAGATCACGTCGCAGATCATACACTTGGTCACATCCTCGGTTTTCATAACGAGCCTCTTGACGTTTCCAGTTTTCAAACTTGCCTTTCTCCTCATGATTTCCTGTATCGTATTGACAAGCGCCTCGAGCCAGGCAGCCTTCTCCTCAGCCGAGTGCGTGTACAGTTCGAAGCTTTTCTCTTCGTCCCGTATGTAAAAGGTGTTTGCCGTCTCTAAATTGTCACCCTCGATTACTTTTAAATTTTCGACCATAAATTTAGCTCTTAATCGATACAACGGTCCAGGGATGAGTCGTATCGAACAAAGTAACAATAAATCGCTGAACTGAACATTGGGGAGAAATAGAAACGTCTATAGTCTATATAGATATCTATGTATAAGATAGAGAGGTACCGATACAAGCGTACGCGTATATTAGGCCAACAAGCGTGTCTGTCTTGTCGACGCGTGTACGTTTTACCTACCAGAAACAAATGTCTTTCTTGATGATCGCCGCTCCTAGCTGATATTTTAACGATACGCCCTTCTTTTACAAGTTCCCGCGTTACGCTAACTAAATCTGTCATGTCGTATATGCTCTCTTGTATTTCTAGAAGCTTCTTGAACTTATCGATCTTCTTCATTGCATCGTTCGTGTGATTAGCAGCGGTAGATACTAATCCCAATGCCTCTGCGAGAAAGAAAGCCATGTCTGTTCGTTTGATTCTACGACTATAATTGTGTCGCCGGTTACCGGGCGTCTATTTAAACGGTGCCTCGTTCAACAGGCGTTTAAATAGAAGCCTTTCCTTGCTAGACGACAAGCTAGACGCGTTATACTCTACGAGCAAACGGCTCGGCGACTTCGAAAGATTCTTACTTTTAGCGTCCTCGTAATCAGCGTTCTCCTCTGTGAGATTTCTCAGGTAGTCTTTCAGGAGAAGCTCGTATCTGGGTAATCTTTGTATAGGGCTCAACATGTGATGCGACAACGATAGTTTCGCGCACTCGTCCAACTTTTGAATCTCGTTGACGATCGCAGCAAATCTGGCGACCTTGATTTGCAAGGTATGTATCAGGTTCATGGCGTAATCGAAATTTTTCACATATTCCGTGTACATCTTTAGAAACGGAGCAAAATTTTTCATGATATCTCCGATCCTAGGTTCCGATGCCCAATCCTGTATTCTTCCCTGAAGCCGGGGTAACAGGAAATCATTGTGCAATTTGTAAATCGATTTGATATTGGAGAACATGTGTTGAACCGTTTCCATAGGAAACATCTGATGCGCTCTATTCTCTTGATCGACCCTAAACTGAAATACTTGGTCGATTAATCGTAATACATTAACATAATTCTTTTCGGTAGCCAACAGCTCTTCGGCGATCTGACGCGCTCTTTTTCTTTTCGAATTCGCGCAGCGGCTACCATCACCTGATTTTCTTTCTAACGCCGCGTTGTCGGTGTAGTCACCGGCTATCCTACAGTCGGCTTCCAACGATTTCGCTCCCTCGGATTCCTCTTCGCTCTCCGATTCGCTCACCGTATAAGAATCCTCTGTGAACCGACGCGAGTTTCGTTCCATCGTTAGATACCTGTGAACGTTTTGGGTTGCGTGACTTTTGTTACCCTCGTAATTTACGCTACCGAAAGAGCTACTCGCAGAACTTACCTGCTGCTTCTATAGTCCAACACGCTGTGCGCTATTCGAATCGGCACTTCTATAGAATTCTCCTCGTTTTCCTCGACGTCGGCGCAATCCGTTGAATCCGCCGCGGTCACCAGGTACGAACGAAACTGTGGAAAACTGCCAAAGGTTTCAATCTCGTGAAGCATATCCTTGTTATTATACTCGTCCGGTTCCCTGCCGTTCGCTCTGCCATCCGGGCGAGTCGACTCGTCGGCATCCGCGTGTTCAGTGCTCAAACATTTTGTCGCCCCGTTCAAACAAGATTGCTTATCCTCTGCATCCAGTTCGGTGTAAAAGGTGCTGTTCGATGTTTGCGTTTTTGAGCCAAACATGTTTAGGCGTCGTACCTGACCAAACTTATCCATAAGTTATGACAGTGTTTCCAACGTTACGAACGAAACTTCTGAAAATGAATTAAACGTATTCGGTGAAAGAAACAATTTAACGAGTGAAAGAAATACCTGTTGTTATCGATTATCCACTTTTCACGTAAAAGCCGTCGACATCCTCCAAATTCATTGGCTAATCATCGGTTCATCAATTATTTTCCTTTGCTTTCGACTGGCAACAATATTAATTAATATCAAACGGCGCGTTTACACGACATACCGAGGTTCGTAAGGTTCGATTTACGCTGTTACATTTTTATATATGAACGCATAAACGAATCGTTCCGCCAGCTTTACGATAAGCAATCGGCATTTTTGTGACGGTGATTGACAGAGGCTGAAACGTTTCACGACAATATACCGACTCAACGGAAAGAGATGCGCCTAAAATTCCACGCAACGACGAGCACTTTTCTATTTGTAGCTAAATTAAAGTACTGAAATTCTATCGAGGAGCAGTGACACAACAAGGAACAGAACAACCATGCACTCACACGCTATCGGTAACGTCAATCGACTTTGGCCTTCTCGCAATGAACGTGCTAATGTAGCTAGCGCGATATGCGATATGCGACGTACGTATGCGTGCATGTCATACACCGATGCATCGATGCATCTTGCCACATTAAATCTGTTACACCTATACACGCTCGCTGATCAGAATCGTAATTGATCATCAACCCATTCCACCAATCGGTTCTCATGAAGCTAGAATAGTAGCAGTGTAGGTTGAACAACCATTTTGACCACCGATACTTGCGTGTTATATGCTTGTGTCGGTACCTATCTCTACGTGCATACATGTTACACGTCCGTAACACATTTACGACTCTGTAGGCAGTGTCGTCTGCGTATAGTGCGTGGACATTTTTTAGGTTATAAATTACTTTCTCATCTTACACTCGTTTCAAGTAATGGTGCGAAATAAAAGGGACTGTGACATTAGGAAATACGAAGACTGCCTGCTAAAGTAGTTCGAAAGATCTTTTTACGGTGAAAACAGATGCATTTTCACTGGACAAGTATTTACGTAGCTTTGTTGGGATCGACCAATAGAAAATCAGATACGAGATACATAAAAACAACGACGATATTCAATCATGTTCGCTGTTTTCAGTTTTTCCACGAGAGAAGAAAGATTTTGAAAAAGCTCGAATAATTCGAGATTATTCGAATGCAAAGCTACTTGAGAAAAAAGTCGAGTCACGTGTTCGCGTCAACATCGTATGAACGTTCGCATCTTACGATACCGTGCAGCGATCTTAAACGAGAGGGGTATCGATCATACAGTCTATTTCACTTCACAATGTAGCTTCAATGAAAAAGTTCACGCTCATCGTAATTGATTACCTAATGGTGTGTAAACGTGATAGAATTTTTCCACGCAATCGCGACTTAGTCAACATCGTTGTTACATTATTCGGCGTACAGACATATATTTCGCGGGTATGCGTGTTTATGGGTAATATTTCCCAAGATTCTTTGGCACAAAGCCGCGAGGCTGCGCGAAACACCGAGAATCGAATTCGATGTGCTAGTAGAAAAAAGAAAGAAAAACGGAAATAGAAACAAAAGACATTCGAATTTGACACGAGATTCGTTCCTTTCGATTTTATCGTCGGAAATCGTGTAACGTTGCAACTAGCCTGCGTGCATGTTCTCAAGGACAAGGAAAATGGCGAGTGTCTTTTCTTTATCCGTGATTTCGCGCGCTTCGTTGTTCGATTCGGTTGTCCGGCTTGTGAAGAACGTCGTGAAATTGTCCAATGTACTTACGGGACAACAGGTTTCGTAACATTGTTCTCGATGGTGCGCGAAATCTTGGTCGTTGCGTTGTCGTTGTTGTCGTTGTTGTCGTTGTTATCGTTGCGTAAATTACGGTGTATGTAGCTATATACGTAGGTACGGTGTTTCGCGTTAGGATCGTTGGAACGTCGGTGTTTTTCCGATCGGTCGGTCGGTCGGTTCGTTTCTCCTTGCCGAATATTCTGAACGGAAGCAATTTCCGCGAAGCATTCGAAACGGTGTTATCGGTATTCGACAGACGCTATCGGTCAAATAAAGCGCGAATCTTCGATGAATCGTAGACAAACTGCCGATGACTCCTATTTTAAGACAGACGTACACTCGTGAACACGACACTAAGATTCATAGTAATGACGCGGATCATCGGAGATCATCGCGAAACATTGTTTGTTCGCAGCTCTGGATTCGTAGTAAAACATGTCGGTACAAGGCACGGAACTTACAAACTGCCTCGTGTCTCGAGATGTCGAGACCATGCTGGACGAGACACAGGTAACAAATCTGTTTCGACTTACTTGAAAAATCATGTTCGCCGTTATCCCCGGCTTCTCTCTCGTGTTACAGGGCAATCGCGCGGATATCTTGGAATGTTTGTCGGTTTTAATCAACGAAGACAACAACGACCATGTTCGATCGCAGGAATTGATATTGGACGAGCAGTTGTTGAGCGGTACCATGTTGACGGCTGTGACATTACCGGATGGAACGCAAGCGTTCATGACCAACGATTCCATCAACGACGGTAAGAAAAACTATCGACTAGTACACAGGCTCGGTCTATTAGAAATTCTCAGGTCCGAATAATCCTTGTTTCGTTTGTTTACTCGCAGCAGGGGATTCGAAGAGTCAAGCGACGTTGGAATTGAACAACGGGGATACCATATTGCTTCGGGACGTAACAGAATTTACAGATGGTAAGTCGCTTCGGTTGGAATTAGATCCGACGATGTTGGTGCAAGCACGTAACCCTATCGTAGAGAACGAAGAAAATACCTATCCGAGGGTGGAGTTCATAGATGGCGCGGCCTACGTGGTAACGGGTCATCTAGACGTTGGAAAAGATCTTTGGGAGGTCGATAGCGGTAAACTGACGAAGAAAGACTCCAAGATCTTATTGAACAAACTGTCCGCGTCGAGGATTAGACATCCTTGCCCGCGGGAAGGCTGCTCCAAAGTCTATAGCACGCCCCATCATCTGAAGGTGACGAAACGTTCTTTCGACGATAAGAATCCGAATTAGTTGTAATACCGTTCGAGCGAATACGAATTAGAAAACTGTACGATTCGAACAGGTGCACGAACGATCGCACACCGGCCAACGACCGTACCGATGCACGTACCCGAAATGTAAGAAGAGTTTCTCCACGGGATACAGTTTGAAAGCGCATTCGCGTACGCACACAGGGGAGAAGCCTTACAAATGTCCGAACGAAGCCTGCGATAAGAGTTTCAAAACTTCGGGGGACCTGTTGAAACACGTACGAACGCACACGGGAGAACGGCCCTTTCTGTGCCCGTTCGACGGTTGCGGTCGGTCCTTCACAACGAGCAACATCAGGAAGGTAAGAGGCGAGAATCGAATCGAATCGAATTGAATCGCGGCCAACGCGCGACGCACGCGCGACTAAAACGAGTCGTTTGAAACAGGTTCACGTGAGAACGCACACCGGCGAACGGCCGTACAAGTGTACGCAACCGAAATGCGGCAAGGCTTTCGCCAGTGCGACCAACTATAAGAATCACATTCGAATTCATTCCGGCGAGAAACCTTACGTATGCTCGATCGAAAATTGTGGAAGAAGATTCACCGAATACTCTAGTCTTTACAAGCATCACCTGGTAAGTGTGGAAACCGTCGCTCGCGTCGACGATCGCCAAAATTGGTATGATTTAACCATTTTTACGCTTGGTTTCGAACAACGTATCCTTCTTATTTATAGGTCCACACACAGCAGAGACCATTCGAATGTAAAGTTTGTTTCAGAAGATACAGACAGAGCAGCACTCTTATAATGCATAAAAGAACGGCACACGCGTTGGTCGATAACGACGATAACGTGGACGTTTTCTTCCAAGAATCAAATATACCAGAGCCTTCTGGTCGGGCCAAAGATAGACGGAAGACGAGCGTTGCGCGAGAAAAAACGGATAACCCTTCTTCGTTCAAGGTAAACTCGCTTGGGATTTGTCGCTATTCGAGTACGTTTGGAAAATCTTTTTCGAAAGCCTGACCCGAAATATTATATTTTACCTGTTTGCGTTACGGAAGACAACAGGGAGGAAGGACAGACAAATTCAAATTCATTCCAAAACGGTCGACGATTTGAACGACAACGAAACGCAGATACTGCTGGTCGGCGATCCCTCTCAAATCGCTGCGTTACAGGTTGGTCGAGTCTAGTCGAGTCTAGTCGAGTCGAATCGATACATCGATCGAAACTCGTATTTTCTTTTACGCTATATCCTACACGCTGTGCGCTACATTATATCGTACTATACGCGCGTTCACGCGTACGCGTAAACGCACGGTATAATACGATTCATTGTATTTTCCCCATTTTCCCCATTTCCACCATAGCACACTAACGAAATAACACCAGCGGTTTTGTGGCGTTGATCGTGTTCACAGAAGATCGAGTTGAATGGTGGATTCGACGAGCCTGGGATCGACACCTCGTTCGAAGAATTGAACATAAAGATCGAAGACATTGAACTCGGATGGAATTAACGTGACTTTTGACTACGAGCGACGCGTCGGTGGTTGCTCAAACGTTTTTTCTTTTTTATCCGTCTCACAGATTTTTAATATTTTTCTTTCAAAGTATAACAGATTGCAATTTCATTATCACCAATTGTTCCGTAATAGATAAACCTATTTTCACTGTGAAAGAATAAACTACTGCGGTACCTTTGATCAACAACAATCAAAGTCTGACATTTAATCGGCGATGATTCAACCACTTTTCTATTTGCCGTTTTATTCGTACGTTATTACTGTTACCGTTACCGTTACCGTTACCGTTGTCCTTACCATTATCATTACTATTACCATTACCATTACCATTACCATTACCATTACCATTACCATTATCGATACCACATTCGTTCGATCGTTAATAATCTAGAGAAGAATAGGAACCAAATAATTATCAGCAAAGATCATTCGACTTTGGATCGACAATGAATTTTACGTCGAAACGATAGCGATTGAATATATTTCGCTCGATTCTTGATTCTTGATTCTCGTGCTTCGTTTTTCGTTCGAATCTTGTCACTGTTAACATTTGATATTATCACGAGAAAAAAATGTTTTGCGGTAAACGATTCGATAACCGTTTAGAATACAGACGTTTCGCTTTACAACAAGTTAGAACCCAAGAACGCTAATTCGTTGGCAATCGACGCGTCGCTGATGGTCGCGATGGTCGTAAAAGCGAGCAAGCATCGAGAAACTTTGAGAAAGTTTTACAAAACGAAAGGGCGAAGAAAGAATGGTCGATCGTCGATAGATTTTTGCAAAATAAAGTTTGATAAAGCGGAAAAATCGTCCCCGACTACGGGTAAATAGTTACGGTGTTGGACGAGGACCGCGACGGAAAGAACTGCCAATCGTCGTTAGCACCGATTTACTAATCACACATTTCGATTAACGCGTCCTGTTACCGGTTCTGGATTTTCTAGAAGATACGTATCGTATCGGCGATGCCAACGCGTTCTCATCGAATATCAACGCGGTACGCGAATCGACGGTGATCCGTGCGTGATATCGTTTCGCGTTCTTCCGTTGTCCATGATCGTTTTCGTTCGACCAGTGTTTTCCAAGCAGGCCTGGAGAGATAAATTTCATCGGACCGCGGCAACGATGGGTTAAAGCGGTAAATTTCGGTACGGTTGCGAAATATGCATGGTCCCCGGAGCATCTCTCGAAAGCAAAGTTACATTTCGCGAGTAACGTTTAATCATGTGCCCGGAGCAAGCGGTCCTTGTTCCCGATTCTTCTCCCACCAGCCGAAAAGTTTTTCGCTCGTACGATCGCTGCTAGACCCTGTTGGAACGAGTCTGCCCGTTACCGCGTATAAAACTTGCGCGTGTCGTCTTACTCGAAAAGGGAATTTTTAACGTTACGTTGCCATGCACCGAAAGCATAGCGGATAATCGTGGTCGTGGTCGTGGTCGTGGTCGTTTCGCCGAATCTGTGTCGATGGGATTTACGGTAAGATTTCGTAGGTATTACCGATCGGCGGCGATGCCGTGGATACGACGCGAGATACCCGCGCTTCGTTGTTATCGGAGGCAGCGATCGAATAACATCGACGAGCTCGAATCGAATTTCTTTTCGTTGGACGATACGCGGGGATGAACGTCGTAGCGAGAAACGATTGCTCGGTCCATCAACGATACGGGAAAGAAAACGCATTGTCGAGTCGACGGTTGCGGCGGTTGCGGCGGTTGCCCCGCGCGGCAATCTATTCCATCGTACGCATGTAGATAGCATACACGCGCTGCTCGGATTCCAACGGCCGTAGACGAGTTTAACGTTTAATTCATCCATCGTTCGCGGACGACCCAATTCGGTTGACAGTCGTCATGTATACATTGGCTCGTACACGTTTCAGCCTGTTTCGTTGTTTCATCGTAGACGCGCTACTTTCCTTACTTGGTTTTCGCTATCGGTGTTTTTCGTTTTTTCGATCTCGAGTCTCCGAGTTGTTGGAGTTTCGAGCGTCGAATCTCGCGTGATGGAACGGTCGAAACGGTCGAAACGGTCGAAACGGTCGAACATCGTTGCCACTGGCAAACGGTTTTCCTTTCGTTGTATCGCGGATGTCGCGTCATTGTGATCCGATAGAGAAAAATTCACGCGAGATTCGAACCCTCGACTTCGACGTTCGAACGGATCTTTCCACGAAGAATGTTTCGCGGGCGAACAGAGCGGTCGATCGATCGAATCGACGAACCAACGACGACGACGACGACGACGACGAGAGGAAAAGACGAAAAATACGCGACGATCCGTGCGCGTACATGCACGCGTTCGACGCACCAGTGACCAACGACGTTAACGCGGACGTGGGATTTTCTTTTAGAATTCCTCTATGCGGTTCACGCTCGCACGCTCTATTCGACGAATCGTTCGAGATCCGGTTTAGGGACTCATCGGTTGTACTCGTCGCTCGGAAGGACCGCCTTTCGATTCGTTTGCGCCACGATCGAAACATTATCGAACGTAAGTCATTGTTTTACTTTTGATAGCCCATTATCGAAAGCACTTTGCTTTTGTTGGTACAACGATTGGTTAATCCGCGTTTATTCGGTATCTGTTTCAAGATTGTTTGCATGTATAAAGAAGATAAGCTGTTCCTTTATTCGTGGACGCGTAATCTCGGCGGTGTCCGCTGTCTATACGATACACGGTGTACGTATCTAGAAAAACAAGAGAGCAAACGGTACGGTATATCGGTGTATCGAATCTATGTGAAATATTCGTGCATCTTTATCTTTGCGATCTCGGACGCGGAAGACCGCTCGAGTTCCATTCGACGTCCAGGGAGATGGGCGGGGAAGGGTACGCCGCGAGACTCGTTAATTTCGCGACATTGTGCTTTGATAGCGGCGGTAGGATTTTAATGGAACGATCGTTGGAACGCGCGTGATCTTATTAAGTTTGAAAAGGTCCCTCCGTATGGACGCTTAAAAACGATCGTCGAGGACGCGTCGCGTACGCGCTCGCTCGACGCCGAGCGCAGGAACTCCGTTCGGTCCTCGTTCGACGCTCCGTCAGTTCGTTCGAGTCGTTCGATCCGTTTCATGCTTTTTCGTACTTTGCTCTCGCGAAAACAAGATCGAAAGAAATTCCACGTTGTTTCGAAACTACGAAGATGTCGTCGTCGTCGTCGTCGTCGTCGTCGTCGTACCGGAGAAACGGTCGTCGCAGAAATACAGAGGCCGACGTCGAAGAGAAAAAACAACGGAACGAAAATGAAAACGGAAACGAAAACGAAAACGAAAACATATGTTCTTTGCGCTATAAATCATGCGTCCGATCGATCTTGTCCTTCGATCTTTCAACCGGCAGAATATATTGCGTTTCGCAAAGTACACGACACGAGTTACGTAAAGCGTCGCGTCGTCGAAGGGAACATTTTTGTCGACGACCGCGCGCTCTCGGTAGTCGTGAAAATTGTAGTCGCGCGAGACGAAGAAACGTTCCCGAGTCTATTTAATCGCGAACGTCGAAACGATCGGTGGTATTCGTAGCCGATAACGCGTTTCCTACGCGTTCGAGAAAAATAGCCCGTTCGTCCGTCCAGGAAACCAGCCACTGTCTTCGGGCCGCGGGTACCTTTGTTCGGACGAGATCGCTTTGTTTCGCGAAAATTGCTCCGAATCGCAAATTCTTCCGCTCGCGCGATCCTTTGCGATCGAACGCGTTTCTGGTACGCGAAAACCATTCTTCTTTGCGACAACGAACACGCGTGCACGTCTGTACGCCTGTACGCGCGAGTAGCTCTCCGCGTTCGCGTTCCTCTGTTCGTTTGGTTCGCGCGTCCTGACCGCGTCCACCGAGGACGAAGCTGGTCGCCGGTGGCTGCAACTTGGAACGCCTAACGGAAAATTCATCGTATCGATCGCGATGATTCGTATCGCCGAGAAACGGGTAAATTTATTTCAGTTTTCCAACTCGGCGCGCACGCACACGCGTTGCGCGTTAACGTCGATGACAACGAGACGAGACGCGACGCGACGCGACGCGACCGTATCTCTTCTCAACGATCGTTTTAATCGTTTCTAAATGCGATCAACGTTTCTTTTCGCAGAACCGTTATGGATCGATCTCGGAACGATACCGATGAAAAGGAGATCAAAGTATGAAAACTCGATCGTATCGTCGACGATGATTAGCCGTCGATGCTTAAAATCGCATCGCGTATCTAAACGCGTCCACGTCGAGGGAGAAAAGTGGGAAAGAAGAAAAGGAGAAGAGATTTCCGAAGGTCACGAAATCAGAGTCTGAACGAGTTATCGTGGCACGATTATGTGGCGTTGCGGTGTCGTAGTCCGCTCGTCCATCCGTAATCTGGTTTTAGTGTCTCGGTAGTAAGAATCGCGACGGCGATCCGCGAATCTGCCGGTCCACCGTGTGCTCTCGTCGTTGTCCGGCACCGGATCTCCGTACGATCCGATAAGATTGCGGTGTTCGCGATCGAATCGCGCGGACTTATCTATCGGAAGAATCGCGTCCAGTCCGAAGCGCATCGCATCGCATCGCATCGCATCGCATCGAATCGAATCGAATCGAAAAGAAAAAGCCGACAGATGAAACTGGACGCGAACGCGCTCGATCGCTTTCTCGAAATAAATCTTTACAGCGGATACTCTTGACGTTCGCGGACGAAAGGCGGTCCACCGACACCAACGACTTCGCCACCGTTCTCGCCAGCTTGGTCGCCTTCGGTCAAAGTATGTCGAAGAAACAATGGATGGTCCTTCTGATGCTGTTCTTGACTTACTTACTGCTAGGTGCCTCCATGTTTTACCATATCGAGAGTCCCATAGAGATCGAGCGCGTGCAAAAGGCCAAACGCGAACGCATCGAGATCAATGGTGAGAGCACAGTTGCTCGCGTCGATCTATTCTTCTCTGGAAACGCGAAACACCGTTCCCGTTCGCTACCGTGTTCGCGTTCGCGTTCGCGATCTCCGTCCGGTCTATTCGATCCATTCAAACATTTGTATCGTTCGAACAAAAGAGAAACCGACTCTATCGATTGTTCTCGAAATCGCCTAATTTCGCCACTCCTTCGAACCGTTTGTTCGATAAATCGACCGTTACCGTACCGCCGCTGACAAATCTTTTTCTCCTTCCGTTCGCGTTCGGATACGAACTTCCGGGTGTCTCGCGCAACGAGATTTCGTCGCATATGTATTTTTTTTCTTTTCGTTTCTTCGGAAGAACGCGTCGATTACACCGCTTGCGCGATCGCTCGAAAGCTTCGATGGAACTACTTACCCCCGCGATCGTTATCGTAAAAAAATATCGACCAAAGTACGGTTTATCGGATCCAGATCGATAAGCGGTTCAACGGCGCGCAGATTGCTCGCACGAGTCCAGGAATTCTCTGTTCGTTTGGGGGCAAAGTGCGAATCGCGACGAAACAAAACGAAACGAAGATCGAACGGTACGCGCGGATTTCGAAATCTCGCATTTTCTATCCCTTGCGCGCGCCTTTGTCGTTCGATACCCCGAAAAAAATTGGCGAGAAACGCGAGAAACGCGAGAAACGCGAGAAACGCGGTAGCTACGAAATATCAACAACGAGCGCGATAAAACTGAAACTCGTCGGGCGGTATTCCAAGTTGAACGGAAAGACCGAATTAACGCGCGCGAATCTTTGCAACGATTCGCGAGCGCGCTGCTCGACGATCGCGTAACGTTCGGTTTTTCTTTTTCAGCTTTGCTTCGCACGCACTACGTGCCCAGTCGCCACCACGATCTCGACGAAATTTTTGAAAAATTGACCAACTACTGTGGAAAATCGATCTATAGTTATACCGCAAACGACACCGACTATTTCAGTTGGGACTTTTATAACAGTTTTTACTTCGCGTACACCGTAGTCAGCACGATAGGTACGTATTCGGTACGTAAAGTCGCGGTGACGTTTTGCCGTTTGCGGCGGCGGCACGAGCGTTACGTTCGAGTCGTACGTACCTATTCGTTTTTCCGCATGCTACAGGTTACGGAAATTTGGCTCCCACGACCGTGCTCAGTCGCATCCTGATGATATTTTACGGCCTGATAGGCATTCCGATAAACGGAATTTTGCTGTCGCAGCTGGGCGAATTCTTTGGAAACGTGTTCGTGAAAGCGCATCGAAAGTACAAATCGTACAAGCACAACGCCCGCAACGATTATCGTCCGAGGAAACCGACGACCTTCGAAACGAGAAAAGTTGGACTGGCCGCACAGATATTTGCCTACTTGACGCCTGGTTTCGTCATGTTTATATTCTTCCCAGCGTTCCTTTTCTCTTATTACGAACAATGGAGCTACGACGAAGCCGTTTATTACGCTTTCGTCACGTTAACGACCATCGGTTTCGGAGACTTTGTGGCAGGTCAGATCGCGTTTACTCGCACCACGCACCTCGTTTTCTCCAACGTTTTCGCTAACGCCCCAAACATCTTTATAATATTTTTCCTTTTTTCTTTTTCCACTGTCCTTTTCTTGCGCGCGCTCGATGCGCAAAGGTAAGTAACCTTTTACCATCCTGTGCACGCGACAGGATAGGCGACAGTTCGATCGCGTCTTTCGCGTCTTTCGCGTATTTCGATCGAACCGCCGACAACCGATACGTTTCTTGTTCGCTCGTGCTCCGAGCGATTCTATTCGTTCGACGGCACGAGCGTTCGAATCGAAACGTCTTGAACGAATCTTGTTTCGAACTCGCCAGGCCAGGACAACAGGAAAGGTAGCGGGGTTTATTTCATTTTCTACAAAATCTTTCTGATTTGTTGGATTTCTTTCGGACTGGGATACATCGTTATGATCATGACGTTTATCGCTCGAGGTATGCGCAGCAAGAAGATTACGAGAATCGAACACAAGCTGGCGATCAATTTGAAACACACGCAGAGCAAGATTTGGAACGAATTCAATAAGGAGATGGATTATTTACGGCGCGTGTTCAACGAACTTCAACTGTCCAAGGTCAAGGTAAACGAACGAAAATTTAGTTCCGTTTCCGAGGTTCGGTTGGAAGAACCACCGCTTCGTAGACGATTCGTAAACGCGGCGAACGATCCGAGTCTCTTTCGCGAGTGTCCTTCGACGCGCGATCGCCGCCTAGGGCAATTCGATTCGATGCGTTTGCTTTCAGAGGGTGTACGTCGACGAATGTAGCCAGGAAATTCCGCGAGCGAAATTCCCGCGAAGCAACAGCTTTCCCGATCTTCGGGAGACAATGCACGGTGGAAAAGGCAACGAGAATATTGTTCGTTTGAGACCCCGACGCCGCGCGAACAGCGAGGTAGTATCAACGGTGAGTAACTTGGAAAAGTTCAAACGGATTCTCGCGTCTACTCGTTGCACGGTACATTCTCGTTTCGTTTCGTTTCGTTTCATTTCGTTTCATTTCGTTTCATTTCGTTCGACAGAGGGACCCGTTGGCTCGCGTCGTCTCCGAAACGGATCTCCAAAGGATCGACAAAACGGCAACGTTCGCCAGCCACGCGATGGTGCAACCGGCGGAGCTGCTGGCGAGATTGGTCAACGTTCTCGGCTACATGCCGCCGGCTACCGACGACCCAACAGGCGATTGTTCGAATCAGACCACGTTCGTTCAACAGGAAGCCCCTGCGAGACGCAGCGTTTTCTCCGGCAGAACCGATGACATCGATGCGGGAGATTTGCCGTTCACGGAAAAGAACGAACCGATGTACGGGCATCACGGTACCAAACCCGTCGGTTGGACGATCGGCCCGAACGATCGAATTCCACGATTTCCTCCGAGACCTCGTTCGAGGGCGGCGAGCGAAGTCAGGCTCTACGAGACCAAGAAGAACGACAATCGGCACGCGGAATGGACTTGGTCCGGTGCGACGGCGTCCAGAACGATGCAAGAGTTGATGAAAGCGCGAGCACGCGAATCTTCGAGCAAGGATCGAAGCGGCGGCGGCGGCGGCGGCAGCAGCGAGGGCACCACCGACAAGGCCAGTACAGACAAGGAACAGAAATTCTCTAGCAAACTTCGTAGTTTCTCGTTTGCGAAGTCCGTACCGAAAGCTTTGATCTCCTCGGGTCCTTGGAAACATCGCTTCTCCATCAACGTGGAGAAAAAACATTTGGAATCGGAACGTAACGGTAACGGTAACGCCAACACCAACGCAAATGCCAATGCCAATGCCAGCGGCAAAGATGCCGTGGAAGCGTTCGCCGGAGGATCGCTGGGTTTCGACGATGGCCGAGACTCGAACGCGATCTCCGTTTCGAGGAGAAACTATTATACGCACACCGGCGCTGCCAATGATCGTTCGGAAAAGGAAAGCAGCAATTTGCTGGAGGAAACTAGCTTGGCCGATTTTGTACGAGCTCTCTCGTTTTTGCACGCGAGCGTTGCCACCACCGGTAGCTGGGCTACCGGGGATTCCGACGACGAAGATCGCGCTCGGGAGAGTCGACCCCAAAGAAAAATGGGCATCGCTTCCCTGTCGCCACCGAAGCTTCCCAGTCTATTCACGTTGTTTTCGTCTTCTCCGGCTGGAGTTACCGCCGGCCAGACCAACGATCGAACCGCGCCCGGAGACGTTTCTCAAAACGCCGGTGGACCCGGACCGCAAACCGGTTATCGGGACGCGAGACGAGGCAGTTTAGCTTTCGGTGGTCCTCAGATCGCCAAGCCGAGAAGATTTTCTTTGAGGCCGGTCGCGACGCCCGTGAGTCCTCCGACGCCCCCGAGAAGCGGCTCGCCCTTTCTACCGGTAAGTATTACTTACCTTTTCTAATGTACCTACGTAATCGAATCGTATCCTCGGCAGGGCTCGCGACGCACGTCTTACGAGAACAAGTCGACCTTTTTGTTCGAATCGTCCAAGGAACCTCTGATTCCAACGGAAGGTGCACCGGGACTATCGTCGCCGATAATGCCTTCCGCGGCGCATCAGGTTCGACGTTTCTCCTTGCGTCCTGCCGCGAACCAGATCACCGACGCTTCGACGAAACCGGAAGAAACCGCTGCGACCGTTCTACCCGCCCTGAAACCTTTACCTCGGTGGAAAGCCGGTATGCTGCAGCGACAGATCGGACAAAAGAATCTGAGACGTCGCGTCAGGGCCTTCAGTCTGAGCGACGTTCACGTCGACGATCTTAAGGAAAAACTCGAAGGTCCTGCACCGTTGTCGCGCTCTCGCGAAACAAACGATCCCACGATCGCGTTCGTCGAACAGGCGACCAAGGAACGCTACGCGCCCTTGCCGCAAACAACACCTTACACCGCGAGTACTCGACCGGTCGACAAAACCGTTCGAATTGTCGATCCCCGATCGTCGTTGATCGATCGAAACACGATTTCAGCCGAATCGGCAACCGATTGGCAACAACAACGATCAAAACCACAACAACTCCAACCTGAGAGAACAGAGAAAGAGCGCGATCGTGTAGTTTCCATAGAATCGCACGCGCTCGACAGTTTTAGGAAAGTCGACGATGCGACGACGCAGCATCCGTTGATGCAGGTAAAAATCGAAAATCCAACCGCAACCGTTGTCTCGTCTGAAAGTTCTCGCTCGACTATCACGAGCGATGCGCGTTCGGACGATTCTATCGGTCTTACGGAACTAAAGATAGAAAAACCCGAATTCCGTTCGCACGATGAATCGTGACACGCATCCATCCATAATCCGTGATATCGTGTGTAAGCGCGCGCGTAAACGTCACCGTGTCGTCGAGACTGTTCGTCTACGCGGCGTCTCGATTCTCGATATCGGTGAACTCGCATCCTCGGTTTCATTGGTCGGCGGACACCGTCGTCCTTTCGCCGTTACGAATGACAAAAAAAGAGAAAGCAAATTGTTTCTCGATCGGTAAAACACGGATTCTTACAGTTTCGCGGGTAGGAAAATGACGCGCGACGATTCGAGTCCTGAAACGATTCGAGTTTTAATCAACCATTCGATACAATAAATTACGTAATAATATTTCATTTATACAAGAACACGAGTTGCGTTTCTCTTCCTCTTCGCACCGAGACGGTGGGTACGCGCGCAAATTATCGAACGCGATAGACGAATAAAGAAAGAAATCATTGAAATGTCACCGATAGCAAGCATCGGAGATCTCTGGTTATCTGATAAAAAAGAACTAATACCACCGGTGTAGTGTAATGTGCTAAATTTTCAGTAACTTAACTAACTAACGTTTGTAGTCTCTCCCTTATTTTCTCGACCAAATTTTCTCTGGAGATTTGAGCCTCGGCACGCGACGTAACGTTCCGCAGAGTAACGACGCCTTTAGCCAATTCTCCTTCACCGATAATTACAACCAAGGGAATACCATTCTCCTCGCAGTGTTGCAACTGCACCAGTATCTTTGCGTTCTTTTTATAGGAATGTTCTGCTTTCAGTCCAGCGTCCCATAGTTCCGCAACAATTTTCATCCTTTCCTCGTGCAAATTCTTTTGCGCGCTTGCCACAAACACTTCGATCTCGGTCGTGCGCGTTTTTAATCCGTCTCGACACAATTTCGCCTCCATAACGCTAAAAATGCGTTCGATACCGAGCGACAGACCGACGCACGGTGTCGATTTGTGTTTGCTGTCGAACATTCCAACCAAATTATCGTAGCGGCCACCGCCTGCGATGCTACCAACTTCGACGTCGTCACCTGAAAGTCAACCGAAACGAAATCATTTCTCCCGGAATATATACGATTTACGCTGTAACGTTGTAGTATCAATGAACGTATCTACGTGTAATACGTGTAACACCGCGTCTGGAAATGCGCGCGACGAGTTTCGCATCGAGATCGTACTTACCGGTCAGTAACGCCTCGAATATCACACCTGTGTAATAATCGAGGCCTCTGGCGAGACTTAGATCGAACCGTATCTTTTCCGCCGTATGGAATATATTGCAATATTTCAACAACAGTTCCATAGATTCGAGGCTTTTCACAGCATCTCCGTGTTTCATCAGTTCAACGTCTTCCCTTAATTCGGCGATGAGTTCCGCACCGCCGGACCGTGACACGTACGTTCCAATTTTGTCGGCGCTCGATTCGTTCAGTCCTTTCTCTTCTACCATCTCCTGCCGTATTTCCGACCAAGGACTCTTGTCGAGTTTGTCTATGGACGAACACACGCTGCGAAATTTGTCCTGCGGAACTCCGCATACAGCGAGTATACCGTCGAGTAACGATCGATGATTTACTTTGATCGTGTAAGGTCCCAGGTCGAGCAAATGCAACGCTTCCGAAATAATACGTATGCATTCTGCATCGGGAATCATAGGATCGTACTGACCAGCGATATCAAAATCCTTTCAACAACATTGACGAACGTTAAACTACCAAAAACTGTTCCAACAAAATGTTAAACTATGTCTCGTTACACTTACGCATTGATAAAATTCTCGGTATCTGCCCTTCGTCGTGGCCGGATTGTCTCTTCGATAAACCTTGGCTATGTGGTACCTCTTGATGTTGGTAATCTTTCCCATAGCCAGATACCTGGCAAAAGGTACGGTCAAATCGTATCTGAGAGCCAATATCTCTCCACCCTGGTCCTTCAAATCGTAGATAAGCTTCGAGTCCTCGCCGTATTTTCCAGTCAATACGTCCTAGGACCAAAGACGCGCGTCGAATACTTACAACAAACTTTTCACGGCAAGTGATCGCCTCGCGTTCGCGAGCCGACGACTTACCTTCAACTCGAACACAGGCGTGTCTATAGTCTTTGCTCCGTGTCTTTTAAAGACGGTGACTATTTTATCCAGTACCGCCAACCGCACAGCCATTTGCTCGGGTCCGTAATCTCTGGTACCTTTAGGAGTTTTAAGAACGAGCTTGGACGGCGTATGTTTCTCTCCCGACCGTACTTTCGGTTCCGACAATTTAGGCGCTTCATCTGCTATCTAACAGAAACAAACAAAATCAAATGTAGATATATTCCATTGATACGTTTCCAACGGAGCAAACGAATCGCAAAATTGTAATGCGTCTTATCGTCTTGCGTTTAATCCAAAAGAATGCTTTCGCTACGTTTGCATACCTTAAAACCCGCGAACGAATTGGCGGCGTGACAACATTGTCGTACAGCCAGGATGGCATTGGTCCGTAGGAGACATGACATCCCAAAGGAGACGGTCATATTTCAAGAACCGGAACGAAAGAAGAAAAGTCCACCTCAGTGTTGATTATCGAACTACCCGACAGAAGAAACGGTACTACGTGAACCAACTGGCAAGAAAACGCTATAAATTATATTACTTTCTGAACAGAGTGGATCAAATTTTTTTTACGTCCCCACGATCACAAAAATTTTCCAAATATTCGCATCGACCGAGTAAACAGAATCCGCCGGATATAATCTAGTCGAATCCATAATTTATAGCGTTCTTGCTCAGGAATAAACAATAACCTCACCTTTTGGTCAATCGTGTGCCGTTCGAACAAGCAAAAACCATTTATACCGTCAACTTTTCTCATCAACGGAGTGACTGGTCCTTTCGGCTGAGAAAACGCGATACGTTCTGCTTGATCGAAACTTTGTATATTCCTGAACCATCTATTCAGGTGCGACCATTTCGAAAGCGGTTCGCCGAGGGTAACGCAGAAATCGTACAACAGAACGTCTTTGATGGTAGGTATCCAACCGCAAACGTAACTAACCTCGGCAAAATCGTTGTTTAGACTTTCCAATTGTGTTTCTATATCCCACGAATTCGTTAAATCCTGAGGGACGGAAAGGGATCTGGTACTATGGTCTTCGATCGATTTCGAAGCAGATAAATCATCGAAGATGTTACCTATATCGCCAGAAGAATCGGCGAGGTTTATATCTCGAAAGAAATTGTAGAAAAAACAAATCCATTCGACGACAAATCGGTTTTTGCGAATGGTAATCGATTGCGAGTAATAAGCTAGACTATCAACGTTACGGTCGTACGTACGTATATATATATATATATATATGTATATATATCCTGTATTTCTATATCCGCACATGGTCGCAAAAATTGACTAACGTTACCAGAAGGCATCGCATTCTCGTTCGCAGCGAAAACGATTTGCGAGTTCGTAAATAAAAAAAAAGAATCAAACTCGACCATGTGAAAACGTATAAAAACTTAAACATACCTCGGTATTGCTGGATTTGGTGACTTTTAATTCGCGCACAAATTCCCCTTGTTCTTTAACTCGTTCCAACAGTGTTTCTCTCGTGTCGTCAGTCATGGCGAACCCTTGATCCATCACCGTACAAGTTGATTCCAAACGTTTCGCGCAACGCGGCATCGTTGCGCTTTCGAATAGGTTATACCCGCGTTCCACTCGGTGTATACTGTACACATATACGAACCTATCGTGTAATACGCTAAACTCTGGACTCTGAAACAACAGTTACCATCGACAGTGGTAACAACGGTAACAGGCAATTTATATTATTATATTTCTGCCGTCAGATGACGCTGAACAACGCTTCGATGAAACAACTCTGAGCAGTGTTCAGACATAGATATGGCACGTCATTAGACCAATCATCTAATGTATTTTTTCTAAATCTCCGTATTCCCGATATCAAGTTTTTTTTTCACTCTGTTTCTATCGCGAACGTTTAATATGATAAATTGTTAATTATATTTACTCGACACCGTTAAACCATCGTTGGCCAAAGAAGTTCTTCCAACCATTAAACAAATTATAAATTTATTAAATAGATTTACGTTTGTATGTACGTCGTCACCAGCCTTACGGAGGATCGTGACCTCTCAAAGATTTCATTTTCAAACACCCTCAAAAACCCTGCAACGATCTCCTCGATGCAGAAAGCCACTAATATAAGAAATCTTTTTCGTATAACTCAAAGCGTCTCGTCGGCGATATCGTCAGTGGTCGAAGCTACATAGATTCTGATCCATACTAAAGGTGGATCCCAATAGAGTTTGTATAGCTTGGCGCTTGGCGCAGCACTATAATGCATCGAAATCTTACGAACGAACACTCTCATTTCCTTTCTGACAAAACGATAAAACTAATTTACATGAATTCGGTCAACATTTCAGGCTAAACACACAAGTATACCATAATAATTATCAATGTACAGATTGGTGTAATTGATCGAGTATAACGATACTTCTGAGAATATCGATGAGAATAGGAATAGAAATAGGAATGGGAATAGTAATAGAAATAGTAATAGATGTAGAAATAGAAATAGAAACAGGAATATAAATAGGAATAGAAATAGGAATAGAAATAGGAATAGGAA
>CM052090.1:264868-300515 GCA_028453745.1 Agapostemon virescens
TAGGAGTAGGAGTAGGAGTAGGAGTAGGAGTAGGAGTAGGAGTAGGAGTAGGAATAGGAATAGGAATAGGAATAAGAATAGGAATAGGAATAGAAATAGAAATAGGAATAGGAGTAGGAGTAGGAGTAGGAATAAGAGTACGAGTAGAAATAGAAATTAGGTGTGAAATCATTAATACGAATGGAGAAAATATTTGTTTGAAACGCGGCCTAAATCTCGGTAATGGCAGTTGCATCGTTGCATGCGTTGCATGGGTGTAAACGTACGGACGTTCAGTCGGACGGACAGACAGCTGCAGTGTCATCACCTTGCTGTGCGTTGTATTGTACGAAACTAAGCTTGTAGTGTCGGAAGTTCGAACAGCAGCGAGCTGCTACTATGTCTCAGCGAAAATTGCTAAAAATCACGTCGCGATCAATGTCGCTTGTTTGGCCAAGAGGATCCGCGATGTAGCCTCTCTTTCATAGTCGATTTCATTCGCGTTCGCGTTTATTCGTCATCGATGCACCGAGAAGAATTGGGTGTATTTCGTGCAACATTTCCGACGCCGAGTCGCATGAAATCTCCTGTCGTTGTCCTCGTAACAACACTCGTGTACCGTTGTATCACCCTCCGTCATTACACACAACGTTTTCATTCTCGTTTAGTATCTCTCTTGTCATCATTATCAAGTGCCTTCTCTCTCCCTCTCTCACGCTCTTGATTCACTACTTTCTGATCTAAATCGCGCGAAATCAAATCGTATGCAACGAATGACGTACTAATACATTTGTCATTCCAAATTCCGGTAAGTTACAAACACGAATCCATATACATACCATAAACATACACGCGTACGCAACCACCCACACACGCATACACGCATATATATATATATAAATACATTTGTCAATCCAAATTCCGGTAAGTACATACACGAATACGCATATGTACGTACTTACGTACATGCATGCATACATACAAACATACATACATACATACATACATACATACTTGATACATACGCATGTATATGTACATGTGCGCGCGCGCATGTGCATGTATGTACATATGTACATACACACGTATGTATACATATTTTTATATATATATATATATTTTTTTTTTTCATATACATATATTTCAAACTAAATCATCATTGTAATTTCTATAAAAACTTTCGTCACAATAAAAATTATATTGAAATTGACGTTTTTAGTGATGCGAAGTTGCAACTACATTTTTCTTGTGATATCTATACGTATGTAGAATATACTATTATGCACTGTGTATACATAGGAATTCTTTTTCACGAGAATCCTCCGTTCTTCTGTTTTTCGCGTATTGTTTATTTGTGATCGCTGATTCGTCGGGACTTGCGACTCGCTTCACAGCATTGTTCAGACGATTTTTATTCCGTTCGCTGTGTTTCGGGAATAAACAGTTCGCCGAGATACACTGTCGTGTGAAAATTTTCCGAGTTCGAATGGAGAAGATCCTACCAAGCTTAACTGTTTATAGTCTTTGAAAAAAACGATGATAATTGACGTGCACGCGATAAATGGATATAAATGGGATGCAACGTAATTATCATTACTTGTACCACTTTATCGATACAATGTTAGAAACGAAACTTTTTCCTTGACGGGCAGCGTTGTTTCAATCGGACGGACGATTTTCAATTTAGAAAACCTAGAAAATGTATATTCTTCGAATAATAATGAGATCGACGAACAGTTCAATTCTTTTCGTTTTTTCTTAGCGATTTGTTTTCACGTGAAACGTTTACCCGATAATAGCATAAGCAAAGAGTCTAGTTACAGTGTAGAATTTGTTCGCGTAAATGGAAGTTTGGGAACAACGGTATGTGGCAAATATGTATTTATTAGATAATATTATCCTATAAATTAGAATGGAGGTTGTCTCGAACAAAAAACGCGTATTACATCACGGCAAGCATTATGCGACCGATTCTAACATGAATGAATACGTACAGATACAAATGCTACCTGTACAAAGTTATATTAGCGAATAATCGATATTAAAACAAGACTCGTCAAAAAAGTGGCCACTTTTGTCCTGAGTGTACACAGGGTATAACGTTACCTCCTATTATTGCTATCTAACGGCTCGTTGCTATGTTTTTTCAAGTTTTTGTCTATGGATGCGCGAAAGGTCTATAAACATGAACTTTTCTTTTTTTTTAAACGGAGTCGCGTGTTTCTAACCGAGCCATTAGAACGTTAAAGTTTTTCTGTACAGAGTATCGTGATATCATTGTTGCAACAATTTACAGATATGAGGTGGGCGATTCATTCCAGAATGCGTCGCATTTGAGAGACATCTTGAATGTGAACAAATTTCCTTGTTGACAACAGCAAAGCGTCGTCGATTGGAATACAAAATCAGAGGAAAACATGTCCCAATTAAGTATTGGTACAGGAAAGAGAGGGAGGAGTGTTGTGAGCTCCTCTGCGTCGACGGTATTGTCTCTAAGTAGCTCGACCGACTTGGCAAGCCTGTTCGAATGTCCAGTTTGTTTCGATTATGTTCTTCCACCAATTTTACAATGTCAAAGCGGACACCTTGTTTGTAGCACTTGTCGACCGAAGCTTAACTGCTGTCCCACCTGTAGAGGTCCATTAGGTGGGTAGTCTGCGACACGACACGATCCTATTTGTAAAGTTCTCTAAATCCAAAGGTAAATACCGAACGTGGTTTGGTCGTTTGTTCCATACAGGTAATATTCGCAACCTGGCCATGGAAAAAGTGGCAAGCAATGTAATGTTTCCTTGCAAATATTCGACGAGTGGATGCACGGTCTCTTTGGTGCACACGGAGAAGGCAGATCACGAAGATGCGTGCGAATTCCGTCCATACAGTTGTCCTTGTCCAGGCGCGTCTTGCAAATGGCAAGGATCTCTCGAACAAGTTATGCCACATCTTGTCATGAGTCACAAAAGTATTACGACTCTTCAAGGTAATCTAACAGCAAGATCGCGTTGCTATACGTATCCGCGACGCGACGAAACGTTGAATACGCCTTCTTTCTTGCAGGGGAAGATATTGTTTTTTTAGCAACGGATATTAATCTTCCTGGCGCCGTGGACTGGGTAATGATGCAGTCCTGTTTCGGCCATCATTTCATGCTAGTGCTCGAAAAACAAGAAAAGTACGACGGACATCAACAATTTTTTGCGATTGTTCAACTGATCGGCTCGCGGAAGCAAGCAGAAAATTTCGCTTACAGGTAAGTACCATTGACGCGTAGTTACGAGGAACGAACGAATATTCTACAGTACGATGAATCGATTTAACAGAGTTTTTCATGTTGTATAGACTAGAATTAAACGGACATAAAAGGCGTCTGACTTGGGAAGCTATGCCGCGTTCTATTCACGAAGGTGTTTCGTCCGCAATTTTAAATTCAGACTGCCTTGTGTTCGATACGTCTATCGCGCAATTGTTTGCCGATAATGGAAATTTAGGAATAAATGTTACAATTTCCATGGCATGAGGAAAACTGGAAAAAGCGGTGTGAAATCTTTTAAATGTGTCCGAGCAGTCTTTGGATTGTAACTTCATCTTCATGCCGAGGATTGCCCGTTATGTATATATACAACATTTTTTACGTTACCACAGATAAATATTAGCAATACGGATGTTAGAAAATGTTTGGAATGTGTTGATAAGGCACAGCAATCAAACGCTCAGTTACAGGACCTCTCTTTAGAAGCTTTAAAGTGTACTTGTATGTGATATTAACACTACATCACGAATACAATAAACAACTTTTCTGTATATTTATGCTGACTTGAAAGCGTTGACACTGGGTAAAGCATCGATTCCAAAAAGTACCTGATACCTATTGCATACCGATATGTCACGTTCTGTTCGTTTTCTTTTACAGAGCAAGTTTTTCCTAAGAACGTATCGTTTGAAATTTGATGCTTTTCGATAAAGCGTGTGTCCTTTGTAGAAGCAACGGTATATTTTGTAAAAAGAATATAGTTTTCTCGAAAGATCTGCCTCGATCCGTTTACGGTACGGTAAAGCGAATAAACTTGAAGCGTACACACGACGAGATCCCTATATACGTAATTTTTTTTACTGTATTATAATTAAATTGAACGCGCATCGAATACGCATTTGTCATTATTTATTTTCATTTAGAAACTTCATACGCTCGCATATTTATTATCATTTAACGACCTTGTTTGTAATTATAACTTTAGAATGAACTTTTTAATGTAACGCGTTCGATTCGTTTCTTGTTCAAATCAATTTTGTGATAAATGAGATTTATTTCATGCCACGTTGCATCGTAACAGACTTCCCCCGAGTTTCAGTGGGTGGAGAATTTTCCGTTTTATGCCTTTGGTGTTTCGGTTAATAATATCGGTGAAAATCGAATCGAGCGAACTCGAAAGATGAGAAAGACAAGAACCATATCAAATCAAAAGCTAGCGCGATAAGTTTGTGGATACGCTGAGAACGGTATACAATGGTTGCGATGTACTCGGTTGGAAGAAAGAAATCACGAGTATATTGCCAAAATACGTTTTGCTTATTACGTGACATGAATCGATCCGTTACTCGCAGCGAGCATTATGGTGATCGGTAGTACTTTTTTTTCTTCTTTTTGTTTTCATTTACAAATATCGTTTTCATAAATGTAACACGTTAAAATACTTGTATCTGCAATACATACACGGGAACACGAAAGTAGTAGGTATACGATAAACAGGTGCGAAACAATAGAGATCAAGTTGTGCAGTTTTATTATTTTCTACTAACTTTTGTAATAGATGAATGTAATGTAAAGAAAGTAACAATCCTAAGAGTACGAATTGATCGGATTGTTGCACGGTAGTTTTATAAATAATCAGTGACATTGTATATAGATTTTAAGTTATCGTTTTTATAAAATTCTTCCAACGTCGACTTTCCGAGTTTACGTAACGAAATTATGATTTAGTGTAATTTGCGTTTAGAGTATAATTTCGAGAAATGTGCGTACCAGAATAAAAGACGTATATGACATCAGAAGTGTGTAAACTAAACTTTACTTTGCTGCAACACGATGGTTACAGGTATATGTATAATAGACCGAGCAGACCGACCGAGAGCGATGCGATTAAACACAGTTGACATTTCACGAGCTTGACCCCGATCAAATTTGAAATTCTAAAAGACTGTGGAAGTAAATTCGAAGCGAACGATGATCGAAGAAAGGTTTTCGATCGATTCGATTTAACCAGGAATGCGACGGCAGAGAGATCACGCGAAACAGTGAGTTCTGAGCGATCGAAAATTTGTGAACGGATAGCGATCCTTTCGCTTGTCATGAATCGAACACACACGTGTACACGAATGTTTGTACGTTCATACGTAACGGGCACGCACGCACGCACGCATACTCGCTTACTTATATATATACACACACACACACACATGCGCGAAATACGGAAAACATTGGAACATTCCAGATATCGACGAAAAGTTACTGTAAATGTAAATAGAGCAAACTTTATATGTGATAAAGCTATGAATTAACAATGTAAATTAATACGCCGACATGCATATATATATATATAAGAAGTTCAAAGGAATATGGGAACCAATTGCATGTTATGCATATGTATAAGTATATATAAATATATAAGCGTATATGACCTATATAAATATATAGAAATGTATTTATATATATGTATATATATGTGTATACGGCTTACGCGGTATAACATTTACGTTTACGCGATTGTACCGGACGAAACGTTTACTTTGACTAGATTTAAAATTAAAAATGTTTTGGCGGTTACTGGAAAAGAAACATTTCTATCTAATTTCCACGTTAGTTGTTATTCGAACAGATTATATGTGAATATCGTCTTCTCGTCTTCTCGTCTTCTCGTCTTCTCGTCTTATGCTTACGATGCACCAATAAAACGACAAAATTCGCACAGTTGAACATATTATTAAATGTATTCGACGATGACGAGTCGTGTTTCACCACGAGTGTTTCCGTCTGCGAGGAAGCTCGGTCGTAGAGAGTAGAGCCAAACCGGTCTGGTGAAATATTAAAAAAGACAATGGTGTTATCGATGCTATCGTCGTCGAAAATCTTATCGCGCGCACGAAGGTGCTATATATAGATTTCGTTGCAAGGGTATATCGTCGATAAGATTTCTGTATAATATATAATTGATCGAGATGTCGAATCTAGATGTAATCACGCCGTAATATTTATATTTAATCGTTTATTACATAGTAATTTATTCTTACAGATCAAGAATAACGGTACACGAATATTTTCGATCGAGGCGCTTTATTTAATCCTTTACTGCATAGAAAACGAAGAGCATGAAAATAATTACAGTGAAATGAAATTTTTCAAAGTTGTAACTCTAAAGATCTTTGATATATACATATGAAAAGTTTTGGTAATTCTTGTTACCGCATGTACGAAACGGGCCGAGCGATCTTCCGACAGGAAGCAAGTTTGCGGTAAAGGTTTAACTACAGAGAAAGACGCGTTTCGCATCGCGACTTGTATATTTCGGACGTCGAGGAATTACGAACCTTTTGTAACTTTTCGGGTCTCCGCATTTCTTGTGTATTTGTTTGCGCTTAAGTTCGATCAACGATCACGTGTGAAATTATGAATCGGTACGTTTGTACGTCGACGACGACCGTATTAGAGCGTAACGTCACGAATCCTGTTCCTAAACTTCAAATAAATTTGTTATTCGAGTAATACTTTTCAAAACTGTATCGAAGAACCTTTTCGAAGCATTCGTATACATATCGCACACCTATCGCACACCTATCGCACACCTATCGCCAAACACCGAACACGTACATTTAGAAACTTGCAAAACGATCGCGTGGCCATAGATTTCTCTGTTACCAACAACGTATCGTACGATACGTGTATGCAATTGGTTTCCCACCCGATCGACTATATTCGATGGTTAATTTATTTTTCTTGGAGCGTTTGCTCGTACGTAATTCGTTCGTTTGATCGGCGTTCGTGGTCCTCTTCAGCCGGTTGCACCGATTCGAATGGCCCGCCGCGATTCCACGTGGACGCGAGCGTAGAACCATCTAGGAACGCGCAATCAGTATCACGGAAAGAATTTTCGCTCGCCGGTAGGCAGCCCTCTCTACATCGGACTCTTGCATCGTGCTTGCGCGAATTCTACTTGTTGCTCTGAGGCACGAATCGTGGTCGGCATTTTTCCAGGGTTCCAACGAGCGCGATAGAAGTTCTCCGATACAAACAAAAAATGGCCAACTATCACAAGCCGGAGTCGAAAACTATCCAAGAACTGAAAGATATCGCGACAAAGCTAAGAATTTGGTCGATCGAAGCCACGCAAGCCAGCAAATCCGGGTACGTGCATTCACATTTATGCCTTGTATCCGTACGATCGATTCGATCGATTCGATCCATCGTTCGTCCATCCAATCATTTTTTCGTAAATCGATGCACAATTTTCGATTCGTTTAACGCGAAGCCAAGGGCGCGGGAACCAAAAACTCAAATATTTGGTTAGTCGCGCGCGCGCGCGCGAATGTTGCGTCGACGTTGAGAGCGACGTTCGCGACGAGACTACCGTTTCTTTTATTTTACGATAGATAAAAACGGATTATTTCGGAAATTCGACCGTAGCAGGTAGCGTGCAACGCCATTCGTGGAACATTTTTCTAACGGCGTAGAGACAAACTGTTTTCGGTACAGTGCTCTTCGGCGATTCGTTGAAATACTCGATGTCACGCCACTTTTTCCACGTTTCGTTGCATCATGGCACGCGGTTCAAGGTAGTCTTACGCACGCTCCAGCTTCATGTTTATGCATTCGTCGGAGACCGGAACAACTCGATGGTTATTCGATGGTTCTCTCGACGCGTGCCTACCGTTCGATCGATCTTTCTCAAAACTGCCCATCAACGGCGAACAAATAAGAATATTTATACGATGGATCACGGTAGAGGTGTGCATTATATAAGAAAATTAGAAGAACAACGGTCGAAAAAAATGTACTTTGAAATGAATCGTGGAATTTTTACAACTACAAAACGAACGTCGCGACGATGGTGGTGTGCACCTTTCGAGTCGATGTTCAGCTATCGCGAAACGTATGTTCTTACAGGTTGCGGACGTGTGTTTTTGCAGGTCGCGAGCGGTGTAAGAGCAGCGTTCGAACAGCGTACCGTCCTGCTGCAAACGACGCGTTCAAAGTTTGCAGAACTGCGAGATAGTCGCGAAGATTCTCAAAGAATCCGTTGCATTCGATACGCGCAGCGGCGGCATTCGCGACACGTGCACGATACGCGGTACAACGGTGCACGCTACGCGATCGTATCTGTTGCGTAACGTCCGAACGACCGAGTCAAAGGATCATCACAGCGTCGAACGTTCGAATTATCATTAACATTCTATCGTCCGACGCGATAAACCGATATGTAAATTTCCCGAACGATTAAATTCATCGCATCGAGAGGAACGAACCTTTCGAACCCGTAGTTTTTCTGTCTCGACCTTTCGTTTATGTTTGTCCTTTCGCGTCGGAGATAACTGTATCCGATAACGTTTTACGAAACCGTTGTAACCTTAGTATATATATCTTCGCGGTTAGAATATCGAAAAAAAGAAATACGGGTCAGCCAACTAATTTAAAAAGATCCGTTTCGAGCAGAATCCGAGGTCCGTATCTTTGTTTCGACGGATCTTACGTGCGTTCGTTGTAAACTGTAACACGATGCACAGCGTACATCGTATCGTCCGCATCGCGAAACCCAACGGTTCTTCTTTTCTCTTTCTCGCGTGTTCACGGAGTTTGATCTCGGTCCTCGCGCGTCGGCCGACATCGACGAGCCACCGCCATTTTTCCCCCGAGAAACGAGAACGTTTTTTCAACGGTGTTTCGTTCGAGATGCGAAAGTCATTCTTTCCTGGCGGGCACGTCGATTATGAAATCTCCAGTAATTATTATTTGCAGAGGAAGCGAGACGATAGAGTGACGGTAGGTGGCGGGGAGGTAGCGAAGCAGCGAGGTAGGAAAGGGAGGTGGGAAAGTATGGAGGTTCTGGCGCGCAGTTGCTCATTGCTCGTTGATACTACCCGTTACCGGTTAGCGGTTATACCGGCTACCGCTACAGCCTACGGCATATACGGTCTACAGTCTGCAAACTTCGTCCCTTCAGTTGTCGTCGAACGTTCGTCCGGTGACGGTGTCGAGAGTATAGTCGCTTCGATTCACGATGGTGCGCGATACGAACATGGAAAAACTTCAAGACATTGCCACCAAGCTTCGCATCCTGTCCATTCAAGCTACCGAGGCATCGAAGAGCGGGTACGATCGATCGAAACGTTTCTTCGCGAGGAACGAATGAATTTTCTCGATTCGTTTCTGCGGTATTTTTATTTTCAAACTGTTCGATCGGCGGAGAAGCGGCATCGTGTTCTTCGCGAAACGCGTTCGAGCACGTGTTCGCCTTTGAACGTCTTTGAGAAAAGATAACGGTGATTCTAGAATCTTTTTAGTAAACGCGAGCAGCATCGAAACGGTTATCTCGGAACCGCGTTGCGCCAATTCTCTTTCCTATCGCGACGCGTAGCTTCCGCAGGACGGGAAAATCAATGATCGAATTATCAAACGATAAGTTGAAGCGTTTACGAAGACCGTGCCGCCGCACAGGATCTCGGTCCTTGGCCTTAGCATTCGTACTCGTATTCGTATCCGTATCGGTATTTTCCCATCGTTATCGTCCTAAATACTAAATTTATACGTGTACACGGGACGAAGCTGATAAACACCTTCCGCATAGCTTTACTTCGTCGTACGACGTTGTATCGTCCTCGTACAAGTTTCAAAGTCGAATAATATTCTCGCACGAGTACACGCAAACTTCACGGTTCGATGTATCATCTTATTCGATTAACGTTAACAACCGGAACGAACCTAATCTCGAGGCTTGTTCTACGTTAGTTTTTTTTTTCTTTTTCTTTCTTTCTTTCTTTCTTTCTTTTTTTTCTTTTTTGTTCGGGTACCTACTCCGCGTGTTACATAAGCACGTGTTTTTGTATTTTAGCCTTTTGATAATTAGCATCGTACGATCGAGATAAACGACCCTTCGACCTCTAAAGATACCGTTCTATCGCGTTTACGAATCGACAATAACACGTTACGATATATTATATTCTATGTACCATCGAATCTCTCATAGTTTTTTTCTTTCTCAATATTTCTACGTCGCCGTTTTATACCTTTTTGTACATTTTTGTTTTTTTTTATAGTCATCCGACATCATGCTCGTCAATGGCCGAAATTATGTCCGTTTTATTCTTTCACACGATGCGGTACAAAGTGTCGGCACCGCGTGATCCGAGCAGCGACCGGTTCGTTTTGAGCAAAGGTCACGCGGCTCCTATCCTTTATGCAGGTAAGCTACGCGCGAACGGCCGCGTCGACGATCGCGAACGATTACGAACGATTACGTTGCGTTTTAGTTGAGCGTATATTTATCGGTAGTATATCGTCGCCGACGCTACTCGCTGCGCTCTTCGTGCTTACCGTATATCGTTTGTCGTTTAACGCTTAACGCTTAACGCTTAACCATCACCGATATTCGCAGCATGGGCCGAAACCGGTCTTTTCCCTACGAGCGAGTTGCTCAATTTGAGGAAACTTGACAGCGATTTGGAGGGACATCCGACTCCGAGACTAAACTTTATCGACGTGGGAACCGGTTCTTTGGGACAGGGTCTCTCGGTGGCGGCAGGAATGGCCTACGTCGGGAAGAATTACGACAAATCGAATTATCGGTACGGAGAATGGAAAACGGATAACCGATAATCGATACCCGATACCCGATAAACGGTAACGCAACAACAGACAACGATCGAATAACAATCCATCGTTTCCATTTTCAGCGTATACTGCTTGATCGGTGACGGGGAATCGGCGGAAGGTTCGATTTGGGAGGCTCTTCACTTTTCCTCTTACTACAAGTTGGACAATCTCTGTGCCATTTTCGACATAAATCGTCTGGGCCAGAGCGAACCAACGTCCCTTCAGCACAACATGGAAATTTATCGCAAGAGGCTCGAAGCTTTCGGCTTCAACGCCTTGGTCGTCGACGGTCACGACGTCGAAGAACTGGCAAAGGTATAACCGCGGCGGTACGAGCGATCGGTGACCAACGACGAATCTAGCGTAAAACATTTTTATTCGTAGGCTTTCCACGAAGCGCAAAATACAAAAGGACGCCCTACCGCTATTCTAGCGAAAACGTTCAAAGGAAAATACTTCCCGAACATCGAGGATCTCGATAATTGGCACGGCAAACCTCTTGGCACCAAGGCCAACGAAACGATTCAAGTAAGAAATCGATCTTACGTTTCATCGGATACCTCGATCGCCCAAAAAACGTTAACCCCGATCGTCTCTTCGTAGCACTTGAACGGAATGATCAAGAATCCTGGTCCTCTTGGATTGCATCCACAGAAACCATTGCTCGACGATGCACCGTTGGTAGACATCGGTAACGTTAAGCTGGCATCTCCTCCTAGTTATAATTTGGGAGAACAAGTAGCGACGAGATTCGCTTACGGTACCGCCTTGGCCAAGGTACGTGTACGGTGTTTTTCTCGTTTCCGATTTACATATCCACGTGTTTACGCGCGATAAATTACGATGTCTGTTATCGTCGTCTGTACAACTTGTTACGTTATGTTTTATGGCGCAGCTGGCGAAGAATAATTCTCGCGTGATCGCTCTCGACGGCGACACAAAAAATTCCACGTATGCGGAAAAAATAAAGACCATTGATCCGACGAGGTTCGTCGAATGTTTCATCGCCGAACAAAATGCCGTGGGAGTAGCTATCGGTGCAGCGTGCAGAGACAGAACCGTGGCATTCGTGTCCGCCTTTGCCACTTTCTTCTCTCGCGCGTTCGATCAGGTAATCTCGTCGAAATATCGATAATATCGAGCTTTTGGAAATCGTACGAACGACTGGAATGGTTAATCGTGTTTTACAATTTTGCAGATTCGCATGGGTGCGATTTCGCAAACGAACGTCAACTTCGTTGGGTCTCACTGCGGCGTGTCGATCGGCGAAGACGGTCCATCGCAAATGGGTCTGGAAGACATTTCCATGTTCCGGTCGATTCCTGGTTCCACCGTTTTCTATCCCAGCGACGCCGTTTCGACGGAACGTGCCATCGAATTGGCAGCCAATACGAAGGGCATTTGTTTCATCCGTACGTCGCGTCCGGCCACGTCGATCTTGTACAAAAACGAAGAACCGTTTGCCGTCGGAAAGGGCAAAGTGGTGAAATCTTCCGCCAAAGATCAAGCCCTCGTCATAGGAGCTGGCGTGACTCTTCACGAGGCGCTCAAAGCCGCCGACGAATTATCCAAAGCTGGAGTGAACGTGCGAGTGATCGATCCGTTCACGGTCAAACCTTTGGATGTTCAATTGATCGTGAAGAACGCGAAGGAAGTGGGTGGAAAAATCATCACCGTCGAGGATCACTACCCGGAGGGTGGCCTGGGTGACGCGGTTTTGTCGGCGGTTGCAATGGAACGAAACGTTCTAGTTAAAAAGCTGGCTGTGGCGGAAGTGCCTCGTTCCGGTCCTCCAGCAGCGTTGTTGGACAAGTACGGAATCAGCGCTAACAAGATCGTCGCTGCTGTCCAGAAGCTTTTAAAGGTGTAATCTCCCGCAGCACGATTTCTCGAACGTCTCGACGACGTTCTCGCGGATTCGCCGGGCGTATCGCCATATCAAAATTTCTATAAACTGCGCGATTCTATCTATTTCAACGGGTACAACGAAAGTCGATGCATTCCTTGCGACGCGTTAAACGTTTGGAATTTCGTTTGCGTCAATGAATTTACCCAACAGAGCTGTGCTAGCCTGCTAATGTGTGTGTGTGTGTGTGTGTGTCTGCGTGCGCGTATGGAGGTTCTGTTTACGCATATACATACACACATGTATACATATGCACGTACACATATACATAATACGTATATATACATATATATATATTTTTTTTTTGTGTATAAGAAACTGTTGAACTCGAATCTGTATCGAACTTTTGTACATTGAAATTTTATCTGTAAGTGAATTTGATACATGTGATGTTTATAGATTAAGGGAACAACTATGCTTTTACTGCCCGTGAAAATAATACACGCTTCGAAGAGTAAACTTCTACAAAAGTAAATTGTCAACTGTGCCGTAACCTACCTTAAGCATACGCTATACGATAAGATTCTAGTTAATCGTCGCAACGAACGAATAGAAATAAAAATCTTTACGAAAGAGGCGTCGTTGCATTCTTTGAAAAATTTAACGTACACGTGAAAGCAATTTAAAAAGACGCGCGCCAAACGAACCGTGTAACGCTGCGAGAAGGACTCGCGAGGAAGGGTGGGCGAAGGGGGAGAGGGTCGAGCGGAGTTTAAACGAAACACGGTTGCGAAAGAGAACGAAATAACTAAAGAAATCCCTAGTACGCGACACGAGTTACATCGAGAATCGAGTCGCGATTGGCTGGGAAGGTTAGCGAAGCATCGCGGAGACCGAACGAAGGAGCGAAAAAGAGCAAGAGAGGAATAAAGAAAGAGAAGGACGGAGAACGAGGGAAGACAGCAGCGCCACGTTTCACCATTGAACACGAAACACGAACCGAACCGAACCGAACCGTTCCTCGTTCCTCGTTCCTCGATCCGTTCGTTCGGTTTAGCTGTTCGCCATCCAAAATATCCAGGCTGGCACGGTCGAGTGGTATATGTATGCGTGCGTACAAGTGTCTCCCTCGGCTCTGGCATCGGTGCACGGGTATTGGTGTCGGAGACTGCCATATCGCGTGTACGTAGTCCCGAACGAGTGGCACGCGTGCAGATGTGTGCGGGATATACACAGACGCGTGTGCGTTTCTCGTTCCGCGATTCGCGTATTCCGAAAAAGATGGCCGCCATGAAAGCGTACGGTGGTGATGTTGACGTCGTTCGCAGCAAGGCCGCGTCACGTCCTCGAGAAGCGTGAAAAGAACGCGATCGCTCGAATGCTTCGACGATCCTCGTGGCGCGTTCCAACGAGAAAACGTTACGGCGAGGAAGTTGTCGGTGTTTCGAGAACGCGAGCGCGGTGCTCGCTGGATCCCTCCTCTCGGTGTATTCGACGAAAACGACGAGGAACGGGAGAGAGGCGAAAGAAACGAGGGAGAACGAGCGAGGAACGTGTAGCTCGGCCGAGGGGTTGAACGTAGAATCGTGTGCGCGACGAAGAAATCAACGGACCGGAACGGCCCAGGCCAGAACGAACGGCCAACGAGAAAAAGGCTGGAGAGCTCGCGTGGAAAATATACAACAAGGTGATCACGGGAAGTGAGTAGCTGTACATACGAGATCGCGGGTGGTGTGCGTTTGGTGTCGCGAGTGAAACGAATCGGTGAGCGTTCTACGCGAACGAGGTTCTCTCTTGCCAAGGATACCCTGGCCTATCCGTTTCACGCGTTTCCACGGCGTTGCGTTTCACGCGTGACTCTAAACTCTGTGTCAACGAGGGACGGCCATATTAATCCGTAGCCCCCGCCGTCGCACATATTCCGAAGAATCTCGCTTCCTCGAGGTGGTGCCCCTGCGAATTCACGATCGTCCTGGCACCTAGATTTTCTGCGTGTCCCGTGCGTTTTTGTGGCTCTGTAACGTGCTCCGTGTGTCGTGCCTTGCCTTGCCTTGTCTCGCCTCGCCTCGCCTCGCCTCGCCTCATCTCGCCTCACCTCACCTCGCCTCGTCGTATACCGTATCGTGCCGTGCCGTGCCGTGTCGCGTCAAGCCGTGCCGTGCCGTGCCGTGTCGTGCCGTGCCGTGCCGTGCCGTGCCGTGCTGTTTCGTGTCTTGTCTTGTCTCGTCTCGTCTCGTCTCGTCTTGTCTTGTCGTGTCTCGTCTTGTCGTGTCGTGTCGTGTCGTGTCGTGTCGTGTCGTGCCGTGCGGTGCCGTGATTCTCGACCACTTGGATATACGCGCTACGTCGCCTCCAGGTCTTGCCGGATGACGGTGCGTGTACGTGGTGCGTGGACGGCGGTACTAGCGCATACGAGCAGCATAAACCACGACCACTACGCGAACTCCGTGCCGCCCGATGTTCCTGCATCCTACCGAAATTTACCGGTCCTACACCACCGTGTCTACCCACTCTGCCAGTGGTATCATCCTTCCTAAACCCTCTACCAACCACAGAGTGAGTACATCGAAGGTATTCTTTCGCGTAGCTCCACCGTCGTGGTGTTCAGATGCTCTTCGATCCTCTCGATACTAGAAACCGAATAGAAACCGTGTCTCCTACGCGGTCTCTGGCGATAAGCTTCGACGTCACAGCGACAAATATTTTTTGTAATAGGCTGCGTAACGTTACACATTTAAGATCTCTACGAAACTCGTGTCCTCGTGGTCACAGGTACGTCTGTAGCCTTTGTCGCTTAGGCGTCGAGCGTTTCTTTATTCTCATTAGACTATAAGAATCTGTTGCTTCGTAGTCTCGCGTCAACTATGCTCTTTGTATCCAAATTATAAGACAAGCGTATCTCTTCGAGACGCTACGACAGCACGTTCGTCGTAGTTTGAATAACAAATTGGAGCGCTTTGCTTCCAAGTAATTGAAATTGGCGTTTGTAGCTTTGTGCTCCATTGTATGCCGTGTTGTCGTCCAGAGAATTTCCAGTGTTAGATTCTAAAGAAAGCGGCATAGCGTTTTCTATGGCGGTACAAGGTACGGTTTGGTACAAGTAAAGGAAAGAGCAGAATACGAAAGAACAAACGGCGACGTAACCTCTATTTGAAACAACCGTGGAAGAAATACTGGTGCACGAACGAATGTCAGCCTCCATTTAGTTGCTCCCTTGTTCTTTCTAGGTATATCTTGTATTAGATAAAGGTACGCGTACCTGGTATCCTACATAGATTTACTTATACGATTATTATAGTATCCGTCGTGCTGGTTGATTCTCGAATGTCGAATGTAGGTGCTACATGGAACAAATAAATATGTTCCCGCTGTTTGTTCCAGGATAAGTTGGAGTAAATAGAAGATGATTAAACGTATCTATATTTAAAAATGCAATCACACACATATGTATATATATATATGTATAAATATATATATGTATGTATGCATATGTATATACGTATGAATGCATATGTATGTATATAATGTATTAAACTACATAATATGTGGTATATACGTATGAATGCATGTTTATATATTGTTCATAGTATATATTTATCCTATTGGATAAACATGAAAGAACGGAAAGGGTAGCAAAGGCAAAGAGGATACCTTAT
The DNA here is from genome assembly GCA_028453745.1 of Agapostemon virescens. Classification (NCBI taxonomy): domain Eukaryota; kingdom Metazoa; phylum Arthropoda; class Insecta; order Hymenoptera; family Halictidae; genus Agapostemon; species Agapostemon virescens. The sequence goes on from CM052090.1 coordinate 281,208, forward strand.
GAAATACAGGAGTCGATCCGAATCGAAGCGAAACACGCTTCAGCTGTCTCTTCGCGGAGATTGCACGGAGTAAGGCTAGGGGAAATAAAAAAATTGAAAACTGTGGAACGCGCACGATGGAAACTAAACAAAAACCTGTTTGTCCCCGAGAAAATAATTACACGGAAACGCATAGACGTGCTCGTTACGACGACAAAAGAAAAGTAAATTGAAATTACGAACGAGGATTGCGAATTTGTTTCCACGCCGTTCGACGTTACACCGTTATGTTCCGAATCGAGTCAGGGAAGAAGGGAATCGTAGGTTGTCGGTGGGACGATCGCTGGATCGTGGGATCACGGCGATAGAAGAGAATAATACATCGGATCGATCTTGTTCGTCGCGCGAACAATTTTTTGGAGTGAAAAGCTACGCGGTTCGACGCCGGCAGACGATTAATCGTTTCCCGTGTAGCTGCTCGGCCTATTTAATAGCGTGTTCCAGTGGCCTGTCGCTCGGCCGGCCTTTTTCTACCGGTTTCAAAGGCGGTCGAGTGTACTTGCTATTTCATAGGAGCACCACCCGGGTGTCGTTACGAGATGCTACCATGTGAGATTTTTACCGCTATCGTCGACGTTGCCGCCAAACTTTACTCGCGAAACATGGGTACCCGTGCCGACTCGCAACCGATTCGAACCGATTCGAACCGATCCGCGCTCGATTCGTCAACGTTTCAACACATTCGATTTTTCTATGCGAAATATATTGGATCGTCGATTCGAATTCACCGACGTTACGGAGGGCGATCGCGTTCGGTTGCCGATAAATCGAATGCCGGTCATCGGTGGTGACCTCCTTCGCGCTGCTCGATGCGTTCGCTGCTGGAGAAATAGAATAATTCCGTATTTGGCATCTCAACGACGAATATAACCGATACTCGCTTCTCATCGAGATTACGAAGAATTCCGATCGCGGAAAAGAGAGAACAGAACCCCCGTCGAACGCTGCGTCGATGCGTAGCCCGTTGTTCCGCCGTCGGCTCGCCGTTTGCTCGCCGTTTGCTCGCCGTTTGCTCGTGTCGCGCGTAGCGGTATCCTTGCTATCCCCCGATTCTCCTACGGTCTACGCGTCTCGGAGTCGTCGTCGGCGAGAGGACAAAAATGTTGTGTCGCGTACCGGTGGTGGAAGCGCGCGCGGTAAGAAGAGGTCGATTTTCGTTTCGACGTCGAGTCGGATGTTCGATGCGATCGCGTTACGATCGCGTTACGATCGCGTTACGATCGGTAAATCGGAGCGGAACGGAGCTTTTTATCTCGAGACTCGGTCGATGCGCGGACGTATGCTCGAGAACGCGTAGAGCTTCGAGAGGCGAAATATGGCAAAAAGGTTGACGGGAGGTTTGTACTCTCGCGATACGACTACGATGTAAGTTGCGCGACGCAAGGGGTTGGGGAGGGGCCTACCACCTACCGCGTAAGGGTTGCGCCCTGAGCAACAAGAGGAAACTGCGAAGAAACTGCGAAGAAACTGCGAAGAAACTTTACCGATGGTCTCGCGGGGGTACTCGATTCGCCCAGCCGAGAAATGCGTACCCGAGAACCGAGGAAAGCCCAAAGTATTTCTAATTTATCATCCAAGTAATAGGAAGGTTGTATCGGCGCTCGCGCCTCGCATTTTCTTCGGTGATCGAGCAATAGAGTTTTCGATCGAGAATCGAGCTCTCCCTTCTTCGAATCGCTTTCGGTCGATCCGTTGTCCGAGAAAGATCGGTGAACTCCTCGTCGATTCGCTCAACGGATTACCGCATTTTATCGCGTCACGGTACCCGGTGACTCGACTCCTTTCCCAACTACCAACCAGGTACCTGGCTCGCGCGAACGGATCAATCAAGTTCGGAAACGAGTTTTACTTTCTTTCGGTCGAAACGCGTCGAAACGCGTCGAAACGCGTCGAAACGCGCGTCGGCCAAGTTTTTATCGTGTACAACCCAGATATGCTTAGACGCGCGTTATCGTCTTCTCGTCGCAAAACGATCGCGCGCTTCGAGATGGTATCTGCTGGTATCGGACTTTGCGGTTTTATCCGATCGCGTTGTCGTTAACTTTTGATTCTTCGGTCCGTCGCGAACCTTTGAGATTCGCCGTCGAGGTTACCGTGTACGTTACGAATCTCGATACCGTGTTTCGCGGAGAAAAGTACAAGAGAGCCGGAAGGGTGGCGACGACGTCTCGAAGAAGCGTCGTCGCCCACCGACCGACCGACCCCTCTCGACGTTTTCGGTCGAACGAGTCGCGAGTTCGTTCGGCGTTTCCTCGACGAGATGTTCGGCCGGCGGAGGTGTCAAGGGGGGCGAGGCGGACGCGCGAAAAGCGAAAAAGCGGAAAAGCGGAAAAGCGAAAAAGCGAAAAAACAAGGGTAACACGGTGTCGAGTTAGCAGTGTCGCACAGGCTGTCGCGATCTTTGCGATTCGGTTCGAGCCGTGCCACCACTCCGTGTACGTTTCTTCGATCGGTTCGAACGATGCGCGATTTTTCCGTTGTTTGGCGTTCTTACGTCTCGCGCGTAATTCCGCGCGCTCCTACGTTCGTCGTTGAACCACGGTTCAACGGAACCGAACGCAACCGAACGCAACGGAACCGCGGTTCTGTGTCCGACGATCGTCCATTCGATCGACCATCGGAATAATTCACCCGAATCGAAAGAGAAGAGAAACGAACGATCGTTTCGAATGGCAAACCGTATTCGTCGAACGTCGACGAACTCGAAGTCGACCGTCGACTCCGTTGTCCTGCGATTCTCGATCGAAATTCGACGCCGAACGATGCTCGCGACATTTTCTTATTTTATCTTATCGAAATGTTTTAATACCCGTCGAACGATAATGCGAGAACGTCGCTGCTTCGCGTCGATCCGCGACGACGGCAACCTTTCGATTCGTCGGGGCCGCCGCGATCGCGCGCGAAGAACGCTCCAGTTCTTTCTTCTCTCGACGAACGTTCCGTTTCTAGGACGTCGCAGCGACGAAAGGTTTCGAGAAAAGGGATTCGTCGCTGGCTGGCGCGCGTTCGTCGTTGCAACGCGAATTCACCTCGAGTGCCTCGTTCGTCCGAATACGGTCGGGGAACGAACGCAACGACTCGATCGAATCTACGAAACATTCGATTCCTAAATGCTGGATTAAAAGTAAAGTTTCGTTGAACTCGCGTAAACATTCCTAATCGAATTTCGATCGAAAGGGAAAAGGAAAAGGAAACGGAAAAGGCGCGCGACGTCATTGACGGGCGGTGCTCTCCGATTCGTACGCGGAAAGGAAAGTAGGCAGCCAGCTGGTAGGGAGAATCATCCCCCTCGGTCTCTCTCGGACCCTTTGGCCATACTCGGCCACCCTCGGATGCCCTCGTCGCTCGTCGCACGAAAGCCCACAGACCCACAACATTTCGTGCACCCAAATACATATACAGGGTGTCCCAAAAGTAATTTAACAGCGGGAAATGAGGGGTTCCTCAGGTGATTTCAAGCAACTTTTTCCTTAGAGAAAGTTTAATCTGCGGCTTTGTTAACGAGTTATGGTCGAAAAATCACTGGCCAATGAGAGCGAAGCGCGCGAACCAGCACGCGCTCGACCGTCCGCCGGCCAGGCGCGCGAGCACAAGTCAGAGAACGCGACGATAATAATTTTAAGGAAAACGCTGTTGATTCTTATTTCAGTATGTCTAAAGAATAATCACTAATTTTTCAGATCCGAAATAATCAAGAATTTAGCCGTGTCAGCCGTTTTAATTTTCTGGTATGCATCACATCTCACGCGTACCACATGAAATTTTTCTACGATACGTACTCTGAAGATAAACAATAAGTAACCCCGTCGAAATACGTAAACGATATTTAAATTTCAATAATTCTGTGTCCGAACAGAATTCAAATCGAATCGCGTTAATCACAAGTGTTGGAAATTCTCCGCGCTCGACGTTCTCCAATTTCATTCTCGAGACGCTACAGTAAATATCGCATGGAGCGATGAGAATTTCAATAACAACACCAACGTCAGGCGAGCCGGTCGCTGTTGAATCGACAACGATTCAATCCCCTTCCTTTAATCGCGCGGGCCCGCAACGTGGGGACAACGGGTCGGAAAAAAGCTCCACAACCCGTCGTGGCGAGAAGTCCCGGGATGACGTAGAGGCCCTACGTCAGCAGGTAGGTATGTCATTGTTCTCTCGGGTAAATTCACGGTTTTGCTCAGGCATAAGACTTTTCGATCGGCCGAAACGACCCTGCTACGCGAGAGCCCGGGGTGGGAGCAGCTTGTATGCGGGGTGGGAGAAGGTAGCTACGGAGTTTTCTTCAGGGCGTAAGACTGCTCGAACGATATTGGGATCTTGTTCCCGTTCTCGACACAGTTTCGCAAACGGCCCCGCACCTCCTCCAGGCTTTTCGATTTCGCCTTCTTTATCCTCTTGTACTTGGCGTCTTTTACTTATTGTTTATCTTCGCAGTACGTGTCGTAGAGAAATTTCATGTGGTACGCGTGAGATGTCGTGCATACCAGAAAATTAAAACAGCTGACACGGCTACATTCTTTATTATTTCAGATCTGAAGAATTAATGATTATTCTGTAGACATTCTGAAATAAGAATCAACAGCGTTTTTCTTGAAATTATTATCGTCGCGTAGTGAAAAAAATTCGGAAAGTTCGCGCTCTCTGAGACTTGTGCTCGCGCGCCTGGCCGGCGGACAGCCGAACGCTCTCGTTCGAGCGCGTGCTAGTTCGCGCGCTTCGCTCTCATTGAAAAGGTTGCTTCAACTGACCTCAGGAATCCCTCATTTCCCGCTGTGAAATTACTTTTGAGACACCCTGTATGTAGCGCCCCTATAGTTCCCTCCGTGGAACCCTCCCCGTAAACCAGCTGGAAACACATGGCGTGGCGTCATCGTGCTCGGCTGCCGAGCATATGCACCGTGTTGCTTTCCGCTCCACACCGTTCCGCGCCGCTCCACGCCGCTTCACGACGCTCCACACCGCTCCACACCGGTCCGCGACAGGGCAAAAATCATCGGGATCGATCCAATCCACCTACGTCGTTTCTAATTACTCTTCTCGCGCGTTCGACCGTTGTTTCACCTGGCCCCGTTGCGAACCGAATACGCACACGCTCTCTCTCTCTCTCTCTCTCCTCTCTCCTCGTGGCTCGACGTTGGATTCTCGGTTTTCGAGTTTTCGCATCGAACGATCGGTCTCTTTGCTCTTTGCTTTCGAGTACACGGGCTTCGATTGCGAAGGACGACTAAAAACAGCCTTTGTTTCGCTTTTCGAAGTTACAGAAAGCAATGCTTTACCACTCGAGGATGCTTCAGCGGTCCTTCGAACGCCAAAGACCGGCGACGAAGATTCGTTCGATTGATTTCTCGATGATCGTAGCTGGTTCGTTGACGAACCGGTAAAAGTTGTTGGGCTTTTCGATCGCAGATACGTGTCGCGTTGTTCTCCCGAGTAGTCGACGGCGTCGTCGGTCGCGATAGAAACGCGTACGCGACGGCAACCGTACACTTTTCGCGCAACGTCGATCCACCCTTCTGCCTGCAGTTTTGGGATTGGATCGCCGTCGGGATTACGAGCTTACGCGAACGATTTTATCTCGTTCCTTGGTCTTTCGGTGTTCCCTTCGGGACGCGTCGCGAGTGCCCCTTCTTTTTCTGCCACGGTATCGCCCCGACGGTTTCGAACGATAGAGAAAGACAACGAAGATTCGTAGACCAGCTAGAAATCGCGATACGAACATCGCGATCGTACCGTAGTCGTGCCGTTAACGTCGAGTCAAATGTCGGCAATTATTCCGCGAGGACGACGACGACGACGACGCGTAATTAGACGTACTCTCGCGTTCGATTTTCGAGGAACTTTCCTTCGATTTTTGTTCGGCGATCGAGGTCCGGAACGGTTCGTCCGGAAACAGGAACGGACGAGCGAGAGCGCAACGTAACTCGATTTCCCGTTCATCGACCGGCGTCGACGAGACAAGAAATTATTGGTCGGTGCACAGGGAATTAACCGGCTTTCCATATAACTCGCTGTCCCGCTCGGTTCTGCTCTCTGTCCTGTTTGCTCGCGTCGAGCTCGCCGGACCTTTGCCGGATCCGCGTATCCTTTCGAACGGAAATAAACGGTTCGGTGGCGCACGGCCGTCCCGCGTCCCGTTCGTTGAAGCATTTTTCAGGCGATTCGCGCGCGGCGCCAGATGCTCGACCACCCTAACCTTTGCCGTTCGATCGAAACTCGAGACGATCGGCGAAAAAGGGTCAGGCCGCGGGTTTCCGTTCGCGATCTTCTTCATCGCGGTCCATTGGAATTCGTTCTCCCCGGTCTGCCAGAATCGTGGAACCAGCCGGAAACGCATTGTCGCGCGTCTTTCGCGATTCGAATTGGTTTAGCCAGTTTCGCGAAAGAGGTGTCCCGTCCTTCTATTCTACTTGGACAGAATTCGATACAGCGATATGGAAAACTATCGCGTTTCTTTTCGGTTAAAGCAATCGCGAACGACTCGAATCGACGACGGGGGGTGTCGAGACCCGACCGTGCTCGAAGGTAGGAGAGAGAGAGAGAGAGAGAGAGAGAGACGAGTTCGTTGACTCGAGGCGGAGAGCGAATTCGACGGAAACTGGAACATCGGAAAATCGCGAGTACAAACTCGAGGGAAAAACGGAATCGAAAGAGTATCCATCGGAACGCGAACGCCTAGAAAACGCGATTGTCGGTGCACGAATTCGTGGGATCGGGTGGGATCGGGTCGATCGCATCGTCGAAACGCACCGTTCTCGTTCGCATTCGATTCGGAAAGCGCAAAGACGAGCGTTACGCGTAATTAGAGTATCCGCGGTGGCGGACGGAAAACACGGCCAGCGCGGGGCTGTAACGCCGCGGCGGTTTAATTATACCAGAAAATTAATGCGATTCGTTCGATGGACGTTTCGATCGGCAATCCCGATCGGTCGGTTTTCATCCTTCGAAATCACATTTCCCACTCTCGTCGCGTTTCCGTAGATACCCCTTCGTATTTCCAAATTATTTCGAGTCCATCCGATAATTATCGGAATTAGTTTTCGGTAACGAGAAACACGCGGGATTCTTGTATCGAGCGAAACGTTGTCGTTTCTCTGGATGCAGCAGGAACGACTACGACGACGACGATGACGACGTTGTTTGTTCCTAAATATAAGTCGGCAAACTCGTGAGCCAACTGGGGACATAAAGTGGATATCTTTCTTTGGCGCGATGCGACAGCCACCCTCTCCTCCGTCGCCCCTTTTCCACTCTTTTACCAGCCCTTCGCCCGAGCATGTACTAGCGTCGAATATCTTCTATTTGTTACGCGCTCCACCCCCGATTCGCGAAACGTTACGGGCTGTTCCGCGCTGGCGGGACTACGCCTACCGGCGAGGCTCGGAGGCGCGCATCCTTTTCTCAAATTTAGTTCGCGGTAATTTTTTCCAACAGTTTTATCGAGACCGGTAACGCGCGTACGTATTCGTCGAATACCACAAGTTTTCCATCGCGACGGCATCGACTCGTCGGGAATCGAAAACGTAGGAATTGAAAATTATTTTCACGCGACAACGGTACTCGACCGTCGCGGAGACGCGAGCCCTTTTTACGCGAACGCGACGTAAACGAAAAAGCAGGAAAAGTATTCGTCTCGTTGGCACGACTCCAGTGCTCTCGGTGACGGCGTAAAACAAAGGAACTCGGACAAAGGAGTCTGCTAAATTCTGCAAAAGCTTATGCGTTTCTTCGATCGATTCCTCGGTAGTTGTATCCTCGCGATCGGTCGCGGGAAACATCGGGCCCGGCGGATGCGAATCCAAAGATTCGAAGCGTCGCGTCGCTTCCCGGACCTTTCGACGTCCGGTCGGTGCGTGTCGTTGAATATTTATGAACAAAGTTATCTCTGTACCGATTTTACCCTGCTGCATGGACAACGAGAGGAATGGAAATTAGTTTGGAAACGGCGCGTCTCGGTCGGCAAACGATCTGGAAACGTTACCAACGAAGTAGACTGCCTACGAGTTACACGAAACTCGTTTTAAAGGCAACGCTCTTTCTCTGTCTATCTATCCATGCGTCCATCCATCCATCCATCCATACATCTTTTCATCCATCCATCCATCCATCCATCCATCCATCCACCTATCTATCTATCTATCTCGAGGACCGGAAGCCACGTCGATCGTTGCTCGTTCCAGCGGATCCTTTGAACTTTCCCTAATAATTTATTTAACGTCGTGGTAGGTTCGATCGACGGATGTCGATTCGTCGGCTTCGGAGAATAGAATGGACGAGAAGAGACCAGAAGAGCAAAGAGGAATAAAAGGGGAAAGAGGATGCGCGATCGGTAAGAGATCGCGTTGTCGTCTCTCTTTCTCTCACTCTCTCACTCTCTCTCCTCCCCATCGACTCGAAAGTTTTCCAGTTACCATCGAAAAAGCCGATAGACGCGAAAACGGATCAAGACGTTCCCCGTTACGATCTGTCCGTTTTATTTTTACGCAGACCTTTATCGGGTCGTGTTCGAAGAACGGTTTTTAATCCGCGACCAACTACCCGATTCCCCGGAGACTCCTTCGTCGTTCCCGGCTCTCTGACCGGCACCGATCGTTTCACTTTGGATATCGCGAGCGGGATCCATCGATTAGCATCCGGTTCGACGAAATCGGCGGTCGTTCCATTCCACCGCGAATACGCAGGGGCCGCGCGCATCTTACGAATTCGCGAAAAGATTCTCTCTCTTTCTCTCTTCCTATTTCGCTCGACGATATTCGTTGTTTTCGAGTTCGGCATCTACCTCGCGATTTCAGTCCCCGTTCCGAAATTAATTTCACGCGACTATCGTAGAACACGGACGATCGTTTTATAACGGGACATCGTCCGCTTCTCGCGACTCGTTCCGTTGGGCGAATGAAAGGATTCCCTCGGAGGTGAATGCAAACTCTGGCTCGCATCGGGGGCGAAGCGTGGCGCGACACCGCAAAGAGAATCCAGGAAAAAGAAGGGAACGGGGAAAGAAACGAGGGAAAAAGTAGAACCGAGTTTTCGAGCGTTGTTTCGGCGAGAAGTTTCAGAGACGCGGGAGAAGTTTGCGCGCGAGAGCTCGATCGTCCCTCGGCTTTCGTTATCCCCGCAAATAATTATGCCGCGACAACGGTCAGCGTTTCGCCGTTAAAATTCCCGCGATGCGAACTTCGTGTTTCGTTCGAAGGTAAAGACCCGTTTGAAGCTTTTCGAGAGAAAAGTCGTCGTGGTCGCGGCGATTCCAGAACGCGGGACAATCGTCTACGGCGAACGCGAGCGTAAATTCGCACTCGCGTCGATATCGTCGGACGAAACACCAGCGAATGTAGGTCGATTATTCGTTTCAAGGATCGGCCGCTTTTGGTCGAGAAGCCGCGACTCGTTTTCCCTTGGATCTCTCGCGACACGGATCGGATCGAAGCGCCCTGCCCGTTCCGAGTTCCTCGAGATCGAGATCGAGAGCAAGTTTACGCGTCGCGGGAAACGCTATCGTTTAAAAGCCGAACCCAGGGATAATGGACGTTCGCGACTCCTCCTTTTACGCTGCTCTTGATCCGCTCGAATCGTTGCGATCGTTCGACTCTCTCTCCGGTCAACTTTATTTCGACCACGGTCGCTGCCTTTCTTTCGCGACGTTTCAACCGTCTGCCCGTCGAATCGCCTTTGGAACAGAGTTCCATTCGTTTCACCCTCTTCTCAGGCTCGCTTTTTCGCGAGTCGCCGCTATAAATGTTTGGAGCGATATCCTGTCGGTAACCGTACGCGCGCGACCTCTTTCCTCTCCGTCCTGCGAGTTTAAATCGACGATGCTTCGTTGTCTCGACCGAGCCTCCCGTCCGAACGATCGACGATTCTTTGGTCTCTCGCGTCCCGTTCGCGGAAAATTCGACGAAAGAGGATCGATGGAATCGAAGAGGAGAAGCGAAAGACGGGTCGCGCGAACGCGAACGCGTAGCGACCGTGTTTCGTCGGGTACGGTAAACGGTCGCTCGTCTCCATCCAGATAATCCGAATCGAGCCGAGCGATCGAAGTCGAGCGGAATTACGCCGAGCCAGTCGACTAATCTGATTAGGGCCACTTACCGAACGCTCGGGAGCGCGTTAATCTTTTCGCGGACCAAGAGTAGGGGAATCGCGGAGGCGCGGAGGCGCGGAGGCGCGGAGGCGCGAGAAGGAACCGCGACGGCCGGCCCCGTTGTCTCGTCGTTTTCGAAAAGTCGTTCGTTTTCCGAAGCTCGTCTATCCACTTCCGTTTTTATTTCCACTTCGGTCCGCGTCGGATCGCGAGCGTGTATCCGGTGCTTTGCTCCGAAATCGAAATGGTTTCTCTCTCTCTCTCTCACTCTCTTTACTTTTTCTTACAAAGAAATCGCGTAATCCTGTATTTATCGGACCTTCGCGTCGGTAAAAAGCCGAGAGAATCTCAACCTGGAAGTATTTTTCGAGAACGCGGACTCGCTCGATACGCTCCCCGATAACCGCGCGTCCATGCCGTTCAATTTTATCCCCGTTGTAAAATCCCCAGGCTCGGAGGACTACCGACGGACCGGCAAATAAAAAGCACGAACGATACGTTGTCGGTTGTTGCGCCGACGAATCAAATCGTAAGACGTCCCGAACGCTTTACCGCGAGGAGATCCTTTTTTCGCGTTTACGCGCGTACCGAGGTAAGCGACGACTCGATGTCCGCTCATTTCGTCGTCGGTTCTCAGGGTCGCGTGTCGTAATTGCGAAGTGTTTTGGCGCGGGGTATCGGTCCTGCGAGACTCGGGTGAGCGACGGGAATCCGTGGTCCGAATCGTCGCTCGTCGCGGTGTCTCTTGGTCGTTTCGATAAATTATTTCTATCCACCTCGTAACAGGTAAAACGCGTCGAGAGATTCGAAACGGCTCGCGTCGAACGTCTCGAACGTCTCGAAAAGGATGGTCGGTGGTCGGGCGACGCGCTCGAACCGATGCTGGAGCTGTTCCGAAGTATACTACCGCGCGAATCCTAGCAAAGTCATCGAATCGGCCGTGGGGGTAGGCGTAGGGCGCCACCGTCCGTCCGACAGCGGCGCGGGGGTCCCTCGTGCTTTCTCTTTCGATCGTTGGAACGCGCGCAACGCGCGTGCTTCTTGGACGATCGCCGAACTTCGGCCCCGATTTCGTATCCTGCGTCCGTCCTTTGACGAGAGACGATTCGATTCGTTTTCCGATGCCGCGCACCGGCCGGCCCGTCGGCTCTCTCGCTCTCCTCGTTGTCGCAAAATCTACTCGCGTGGTCTCGTAAGCGAGACCGAGTTCGAAAACACAGCCTCGCGAACGAACCTCCTCGACGTTGGCGGCCCGAGACGGTTCCGTTTCCCCGGTTCGTCCAGCGCGCGTAGACGTCGGCGAGGAATCGCTCGCGTCGGCTCCGAAGCGGTCTCTCGTCGGACACCTGTAACGCACCGGGCCGAACATGGTCGAATTTCCTCGCGTTGCGGGGACCGCCGGATCGCTACGAGCGAGCACACCATTTTTCTCGCGAAGCCGGGCACAGCGGATACGCATCGAAAATCGATACTCTCCGTTGTGTCCGGGTTATTTACAGTAGCGCCGCGACGAAATTAGCGTAACGTTTCGAACCGACGCGGCGCGGAACAGTCGATTAAACTTCGTTTCGAAGGACCCCGTCGCACCGCGCTGCGCCGCTCGTCGAGAGTCGAGAGTCGACCGACGATCGGTCGCGAGGCCGAACGCGATTCTAGGCAAGAATCGCGAGGGAAACAACGGTGAATACCGAACACGCGGCGTAGAGAGAAGGAACGCGCGCAGAGGGTGGGCCGAACGATAACGACAACGATCAAGGAGGGACGACGGCGTCGGGCCGAACAACGCCTCGCGTTTAGGTGGTCGCGTCGGGACGACGAGCCTCGGCTCCCTTCTTCGGCCGATTTATCCTTGTTCCTCGTAGCCGATGGTCGATTCGCGCGATAAAGGAAACAAACGGCGCGAGCTTGCCGTCGCGCCGGTGTACGGTCCAAGACTTTACGACCGAGGGCGAGGGCGAGGGCGAGGGCAAAACGAACGCGCGGCGTGCTACGCCGATAATCGCGACCGTGCTTTTAGTTCGCGTAGGCGCTATTTGCATACCCCCGTGATAATATTTCTTTCGAAACCGCATCCTATTCGTTGGCCGAATTACAGGGTGAAACGCGCCTCGCGCTCGAACCTGTGACGGATAAAAGATTAAGATAATAGTTGCGAAAACAAATGGTTGAGCGCATCGACGCGCGTTTATTTCTTTCGAGTTTCGAGAACGCCACTGGCCGCCGAACAGCGTTCTCGAGCAAACGACCGACGAAACGAAACAGGAATCGAGCGAAATCCGTTGCGGGTTCCCCTGGCGCGTCTCGTCTTCGGTACAACGGAACGCCTCGACGTCGCCGAGTTTCTCGAGACAGGGTTCGAGTTTCGCGAGAGAATGGAAATCTAATTCCGCATCCCGGCTTCCGCTTACGGAAAGCAGCGAAAGCCTGCGAAGCCGACGCGCGGCTTCTTCGAGGAATTAGAAACGAAGCTCGTCGACGCGATCGAAGACCGATCGATCCGTTCCATCGGATTTTCTGGTCCGGAGCGTCCCGGGGAACGTTCCGAATCGACCGTAACGAACCTCTCTTCCGCGGTGCGAGATCTTCGCCTTTTCCGCGACCGACGGACGGAAACGATCGAAGCGCGAACTTTGAACTTTCAACTACGAATTTACGAATTGCGACTTTCTCTCCGCTTTCCTTTGCGGTCCCGTTCTGGCGTTTCAACGGTCCAGACGTTTTTCGATGGATCGCGCCCGCGTTCGATCGCCCTCGAAACGTTTCGCGACGCGCGTCGCGTTTCGCAACAGGTGGGAACAAATTCGAGGGGCGATCTCTCGCGACGGCGCGACGCGAGAACGATTCGAATCGCGACCCGATCGACGATGTTGGGGGAGAGCAGGGTACCTGTCGCCCCGCCGGTTTCTCCTTTTCTTCGAGACGACGTACGCGTCGCGGGGGTGAACCTCGCCGCGCTCGATCGTCGATCGCCGATCGCGTAGCGCTCGGCGAGGTGCTGTCCCGAATCCACGCTGAACGGCGACGCGATACCGGATCTTTGAATCGTCGCGGTCGATAGCGGAATTTTACCAATACGTTGGAACCAACGATCCTAGAATATTCGACCGGGCTCGGTATTTCCACTTTGCGTTCGGCAATGCCTCCGTCCCGGTATTCGTTCCCTCTCGGTTTCTCGGCTGGACGTTTCTTCTCCGTGCTCCGCGTTCCCGCTTCCAATGGGAATCCTGTGGAGCGCGACGCACGGCGGTTCGATCGAAAACCATCGATATTTTGAAAACGATTCGAAATAAGGCTGTCGTTGTCCGGATTCCCGACGGTTGCACGTTTACCGCGTTGTAAAACGAAACGAAACGAAACGAAACGACGACGACGTTCGCGCACTCTTGAATTCGAGAATCCTCCGAGCAAATCCGAGATTGGCGATGAAAGACGGGCGCCGTTGAAACGAGGTAAACGCGCGAACCGAGCTGAAATTCTGATAGATCCGGCCTATCCGGTAGCTGCGTTTAACCTCGGAGTACCACCCTGGCACTTTCTTCTGCTCGTTTATCCGAGATTAGACGATCGCGGCCGGTAACGAGCTTTCGTCGAGGCACCGGACTAAACGCATTATTCGAGGCTCCGCCGCCGTCTTTGCCTTCGCGAACTCCAGCTTTCTTCGTTCGTTTCGATCCGACCCGACCGACCCGACCGACCCGACCGACCCTGCGCGATCCGCTCGCTCTTCCACTTTCGAAGTTCTTTTCTTCGCGTACCCTCCTGTTTGTTCGAATCGTCGCGAGGCCGGTTACAAGAAAAATTCAACGACGAAGGAATTCGGCCGTACGGAGCCCGACCTTGATCGTAGAGAAATCCGCAGGCTCGCGAATCGGATCACCCACTCGGGGAAAAATGCGGGCGCGAAGCGCTGCAAAGAAAATTAAGATAACCGCGCGTCGCTGTTCCCGCGTCGATGCATCGGTTGTTGCGTGGCAACAGGTGGCCCTTTGTCGGAATGAAAAAAAAGGAGTGCAGATTATTAACGAGTTAACGCGCGCGCGAAGCCGTAACGAGAACCGAGAAATTTAGGAGCTTTTTTTAGGAGCAAGCCCGACATCTTGACCCTTTCGTCGCCGCGATCCATCGATTTCTCGAGATTTCGGATATTTTTGGCAGCGATATCTGGTTCGATGCGCGCAATCTTTTGTTTATGCGACGAGAGATTCGGACGATCGATACGCCTGGAATTATCGCGGGCCGCGGCTCCAACGAATTCGACCGCAACCCTAAATTCGTTGAAACGCGTGGAAAGCGTGCCGGTATTTTTTGGTATGCCTTTTAAATCCCATCGAGTACGAGAACGCATCGACGGACGAACGCGCTGCCAACTACGATCTCTACGATGTCCAGTTGTACGACGACACAGCGTTCGATCGGACGTTTTCCGTTTCCCGTTTCCCGTTTTTCGGTAAATCTCTTGTCTCGAAACAAATGCAACAGCTCGATATCGCGAAACGATAAAAATTACTTGGAATCGCCGGACGTCCATCGAACGCCGGTGCGTCGACTCGAAGCATACGAGAAACAGCAGAGAGAAAACGGAACTACGTTCGCGACGTCGACCACCTCGAATAGACTCTCGCGAATACGCGGGGTAATTTCTTTTGAAAATTATCGGTTTTCGATTCGACGAGACTGGATCCTCCGGTCCGTTCCGAATTCTGTCGGCAAGCGTTTCGAACTTGGACGGTTTTCGTTTTATTCGTCGGGAAGCGGCGCGCGAACGAGCGACGGGCAAAGATCGCGGGAGCGGTCGACGGTGGTGCGTTCCAAGCAGGGCTTGTCCGCGGAAAGGAAGAACGATTCGCGTGCTCGATCGCGTTCAGCGGGAACCGGGAACAAAGCAACCTCGGTACGGGTCAGACCCGGCGGAATCGCGTAATCGATGAACGACTCGCGATTCGTCTTGCTCTGTCTTGGTCCGTCTTGGTCCATCTTGGTCGGGGCTCCGGTTTCGTTGGAACACGTTCAACGGAGAGTAATCGCCGCGCGTCACGAACCGCGTTCGCGTCCCTTTCTTCGTTCGTCCCTCGAATTTCTTTATCTCGAGGTTCGTCGGAGGATTTCGTAAAACTTTCGAATCGAGGGTGAAATTTGTCGTTCCATCGTGGACGCGAACAACGGAGGAACCGTCGTCGCATCGATACGGCGCGTCGAGACGCAAAAGTTCCGACAACGTTACCGGTCCGATCGGAAATCCGAGTTCGTAGTCGGCGGGCTACCGTTTCCGGCCGGGGCGATAAGGGTTCGCGCCGCTGCCGCATCAACGAAACCGCATTAAACTTTGCCGTTCGCGTTCCACCAGCGATAAACTTTCGTATACAAGATAAAGGACGATCGTTCCACCGGATTTAATCGTCGAAACGAGCGATCGTTCGTTCGTCTCGTGGACCTCTTCGAAATGGACGTTTTTCGGATCGTCGACGGACGACGACCGATGCGACAACGTTGTTCTCTTTTAGAAAGGCTAAATTTTGTGAAGACGGGTAACGGATTCGGGCTTCGCGAGCCAAAGAACGATACGATGCGAGGAGATTCGCGCGACGCGCGTAAGCGTGTGCCGTTCGCGAGGAACGGCTCGAACGATCCGTGCGATAACTGTCGTTTGTTTTGCGTTGCAGATGGTAGCGGTGCAGCGCGAGCTGGCGTTTGGTTGGTAGTGGTCGGTTCGTCCCGGTACGCGGGGACCACCCGGAGAAAGAAGTGGACGAGAACGAAGGAGAAGAAGGAGCAGAAGAAGAGGAAGGGGAAGAAGAAGAAGAAGAAGAAGAAGAAGAAGAAGAAGAAGAAGAACGACAAACAAAGCGGAGAGAAAAACGCGAGGCTGAAAGGAGGAGAGGAGAAGTCGCCGCGGTCAGCCTGGAGGAGAGAAGAGGAACGGCGACCGTCGGTGATCGAGCGGAAGAGAAACGGCGGAGGAAACAACCTAGGATACGGGCGGGAAGAAGGGGAAGGGAACGGGAACGGAATCGAAAGGGAAGAGAGGAGAAGGAGGAAGCGGAGAGGAGAAAGAGACTCGGGCGAGGACGAGGTCGAGCAAGGGGCCGAGGAAGAGGACGAAGGAAAGGCAAAGAGGAAAGAGAAAAGAGAAAGGAACGGGAACGGGAACGGGAGCTGGCCTCGAGGCTGCCGCCGCTGCTGTTTCTTTGGAAGAAAGAGGAGGGAGGGCATCGTCGTGGTCGTCGTCGTCGTCGTCTCGCGATCTTCTTCCGGCAACTCGGCCAATTCAAGATCGAACTTCGAGGCTGCGAAGGTCGCTGATGTCCGCTACGAGCCCTGCCCTTACCCCTGCCACTTCGCCGTCACCCGAACGCA
This sequence comes from Agapostemon virescens, assembly GCA_028453745.1. NCBI lineage: Eukaryota > Metazoa > Arthropoda > Insecta > Hymenoptera > Halictidae > Agapostemon > Agapostemon virescens. The sequence continues at coordinate 297,682 of CM052090.1, forward strand.
GCCGAGCGAGAGGAACGTCGGCGACGAACGGGATCGGGAACCGCCTCTCGTTTCTCCTCCTCGTCGGCCGGCGCCTCGATCCGTACCGATCCGAACGACCGGAACGACCGGAACGACCCAAACGATTCGAACCACCCTTCTTCTCGTACGCGACGCTTCTTCGGAAATCGTCGTTCCTCGGAATCTCGACAGTACCACTGCTGCTGTATCGCCGATCAGCTCGACCACCCCTCTGAATGTCTTCGCACATCCAAAAGTCGTGCGTGGTGAGGACACAGGTTCACTTTTCTTCGTTTCGTTCGTTGTTTCTAGGACTCGGCCCGATCCGGCCTGACCCAGCCCGACGAGCTCGACTCTGCCCTGTCTCGAACAAACGAGACGTCCTTTCTCCCCACCTCCAACCCCCAACTTCTTTTCCCGCAGCTTTTCGTTCCTCCGATGCGTTAGAATGATGTTGCTTTTACGAGACGCGCGCAGGAATCGTCGTCGTCGTCGTCTCGTTCTTTCTCGTCTTGTTCCAACGAAAAGACTGGGTCTTTGGAAAATACGTGGGTCGAACGGACGATTCGAGCGCGCGATAAACGTTTTCGCGAAAAATAAAAATGCGTCGCGGGGACAGACCGCTTCCGGGTTTCGCGGTCGGTACGAGGTGGTCCGGTAAAGCCTCCTTCCTCGATATCCCACCGGACGTCGAACATCGGGAAACTCGTCGCGACGTAGATCCGTGACGCGCGGTACAGCCTAAACCTTTTCACCGAACGAAAATCAAGATATCGTTGACCGACGTTTCGGAGTTTTCCGATTTTTCGTCCGTGCGCGCGTACACGCACACGCGCGCGGCGTGGCGTCGCGAAAAGAAGAAAAAGAAGTTGGTCGACGGGTCGCGAGGAAGCCCGAGCCGAGGCCAGAGCCGGAGCCGGAGCCGAAGCCGGAGCCGAAGCCGGAGCCGAAGCCGGAGCCGAAATTCGATACGTCGCGCGCGTGAAGGATTTCCGATATTAACTCATAAATTCCAACGTTTCAATAATGCGAACTCGTGCGCGAGCGTCAGCGTTACGCGGAAATTCTGTCAATTTCCTTCCTATATTGAACCGAATTCCGGTGGATACCGTGTTTCGCGCGCGCTTTCGTTCCAATGTTTACGCCAAGTTAGCCCGGCTCGCCGATGCTTTCTCGTCCCGTTGCTAGTTTCCGACGGAGAGCAGCACCTATTTTTTTCGCGTTCCGATCGGAGGTTGTTTCTTGAAAATCCGAGACAACGATCGTACGTTTCCGCCGATGTATCCAGGATATCGCGAGTCGTCTTCGAGGCGAACCGGTTTTCCAAAGTTTTCTCGGTTTCCAGATTCTCGTCGGCTTGGCCCGGTGCTCGTCGGAAACGATTCTCCGTCTTTTCCTTTCGTCGAACATCCCTTTTGGCAAACTCTCCTCGCCTCGTCTACTTTCGAAGAGACGACCGAGAGCACAATTCTCGAAGCTTCCTTGCGTGGGGCATTCTCTCTCTGTCTCTCTCTCCGTTGGCACCCTTTGAGGAAAACGTTGCTTGTCTTCGGGTATTTACTACCGAATCAAAGTAGTATTAAAGTAGGAGATAGTTGACGAGACACACCCACAGAGAGAGAGAGAGAGAGAGAAAAAGAGAGAGATACTACTAATTTGCTGAGCCGTTTAGAAAAACCTTGAAGCGGTATGGCTCGAGTCCTCTCGAGCCTCGAAAGGGTTGCTGAAAGTATCGTTTCGACAAAACTATCGTTAGCAGTTGTCCCGACAGGGTAAAACAGACGAAACTGGGCGAAGCGGAGAGAAGCAGAGTCTTGCGCTCTCGGGCAAACGCTCGTCGACCCTTTTATTTGTATTTAATCGACTGCTCACCGATTCACCGTACGCTTTTGCAGGGGCTTGAAGCGACATTGAGTGACAGCAAAAAGAAGTACGGCGACAAGGTGAATGCACTTCTGTCCGCCTGGGAGCATGTCACGAATTTTATTCCTGGGGCAACGCCAGAGGCCACCCAGTCTCTCATAGAATGGGCTCACAAGTGAGTACTAGCGTCGATCGACGTTCCTCCCTTATCGTCGAACAACCGATGCAATTATCCTCCTGTCCGGGATTCTACCCTGTTCCGTCCTCTGCCCTCTGTTCCGTTCGTCGTCCTCGGCAACCTCCTCCTCTTTCCCGTCCTCCGACGTTTCTCGCGTTCGACCGATCACGCGGCAAACCGATTCTTCGTTGCGTTTCGTTTCGAGACCGCGTCGCGATACGCTTTTCTTCGAAAGAAACTACATTCTATCTCAACGCAAACAATCTACAAGCAACGCAAATTATCGGAGATTCGGAGAGATCGCGGACGACGATATCGTTGGAAAGAAATTGGTAAGCGGTCGTTCGATCGCGTCGCGACGTTCTCTAATTTCGATGAATAAATCGACCGGGTTATTCGCGATCGATCGGTTAATTACGTCGGCCGCGTCGAACAACCACGTTGAAATATGTTTTTCAATCGATTTGTTGCAGGCACACGTTGAAATTGGTTCTGCGCGGGGAGTGGCCAAAGTTGTCACCCGCGACAAAGACGCACCTCAGCGTGACATTACAGAGGTGCGCGTCTCACCTGGTGCAACACCCCGCTGCACCCAGGTGCACTGCCCTGATAGCTCTGGTGCACAATCCATGGACTCATCCCGCGCTCGACAGCATACTTAACGGCCAACCGGATTCCGAACATGAAGAGGGTACGCACGGCGCATCCCCGTGTACGATCGAGTCGCGGCATACGAAATGCATTTTCGATTTCGTTACGCGCAGTGGAGCTGCGTTTTCTGCTTTTTTTTGGA
>CM052090.1:300525-313729 GCA_028453745.1 Agapostemon virescens
TCGTTTCGTTTCGTTTCGTTTCGTTTCGTTTCGTTTCGTTTCGTTTCGTTTCGTTTTGTCTCGTTTCGTTTCGTTTCGTTTCGTTTCGTTTCGTTTCGTCTCGTTTCGTTTCGTTTCGTTTCGTTTTGTCTCGTTTCGTATGCACCGATGATAGATCGTATCTTTCAACGACAAAGTCCACCGCGTGAACAATCTTTTCGGTTTTTCCAGAATTCTGCTGTTCGGAGAAAGGCGAATTGTTAACGATGAGGTTGAAAATACTTTGCGAGGACCGCTGCGAGGACATAGCGGTGAACCTCGCCGCCGCTTGCGTACGTTCTCTGCGGCGAAGCGATCGGCTACGCTCGCTTTCGGATTCTCATCACGTTCATTACATGATCGACGTCTATATAGTCCTATTGTATAAATTGAAACGCACGCAAGATATATTCGCTCAAGTGAGTACCCGCTCGACGAAAGAGATCGAAAGAGACCGAAAGAGGGAGGGAGGGAGGGAGGGAAAGCCAAGAAAGAAGACCGTCGTTGTTCGACGTCTCTGCTTCGATTCGTTCGGTAGCCGCGGACGGGCACCCTCCGTGCCCCGGCGACCGTCCCCTTGGTTGTCTTGTCGCTGTTCCTGCAGGGGGACGGAGGCGATGCCTCGGTAACGGTCGCGCCAAATAGAATCCTTCGAACGCGTTTTTCGTCGCGTTCCGCGAGGACCCGCGGTTCGCTCTCTTCGAACGGACCGATCTCTCGAGATCTCGAACAACGGGCGGGGCGGGGCGCGAGTATAGGGTAGAACGCGCGACGATCGGCGACGAACCCTGTCGCGAATCGCGTTTCCTAGAAACCGCGCCAGTTAATTTTTTTCTCGGTTCTGTTTTTCAGTTAAAATTAATGGATCTCAGCGATGGCCTGGAATTGGTCCAGAGGCTCAGCGGCGAAAGACCAACGAAATACGGGACCGCGCGAGTTTGGAGGAATTCGATAAAAGCTGCCGAATTGGTTGCACAATATCTCGTTACCGCGGGGATGGTTCGGCCCGTGTCGGAGACGGACGCGAACGTCCTCGAGCAAATTCTCAACTCCTGGGCGTCGTTGCACTCGAAATTGAAGGACGTCGCCCCCACTTTGCCGGGAATGATACGGAAGTTGATAGAACCCGCCGAGAGCGCTCAACACATTTACATCTTTTGCGCGGTACTCGCGAAACACGTGAGTATCCAAAACCGCGGTCTCGAGGAACGCTACGAAAGTGTTTTTGCTTTTCCGTCCAAGAGAAAAGGGAAGCGAAAGGGGACGACGACGACGACGACGGCGACGATCGGTTTTCGTCGTCTTCTCGGACCTCGAAACTTTCGTAGCGATCCTCGACGAAACATCTTATCGGACGTTCTCGAAACGGGACGCGTTTTGCTTGCAGTTCGGCGACAGTATCAAACCTCTGGTGATCGAGCTGTATATCAGGGCGTTGACGACAGACATGAACGAGTTGGAGAGTCAAAAGGCAAAGTCGGACAAGGACAAGGTTCGCGAGACAGCCAAGCGGTTGGGCACGCAATTCTTGAAGCTGGCGGACGTGGTCGGCAGCAACATCGGGATCGCGAGAGAGTGCGTGCTAACGGCGTTCTCGTTGCATCCGACCAGGGCTTGCTACGACAGGATCAAAGAGATCGCGGTCGCTTGCGGAAAGACCAGGGAGGATAGCAAAGGAGTCGTCGTGCCCGACAAGCTGCAGTACGCGCTGGACGGTCACCATACGAACGGAGCGCTGTTCAAGACCGAGGCCGAGCTCGAGGTAGAGGTCGAGATCCGTGGCAACGCGAACAAGGAGACCAACGGTGACGAGGCAGAGACGACGTCGGTGTCGGATGCGAGCTCGAAGAAGGGTCTCGATTTTCAGAACGGACAGGTGAGCAAGACTTTCGAACGCACCGATCTGCTGCTCAAGAGCTTGTTGACCACCGCGAAGAAAGGCGATTCCGGCGTCTCGACGGCGACGACGGCAACGGCGGCAACGGTGACGGCAACGGGAACGGGGACGGCAACGGCAACGGGGACGGTGACGGGGACGGTGACGGTGGCAGCGGCGGCAACGACAGCGGCGACGACGACGACGACGACGACCACGAATACGAATGCGACGGCGACGACGACGACGACGGCGAGCGACAGGTGTCCTCTTCATCCGAAGAGGGATCCGTTGCCCGGCGCGCCGCTCGGCGAACTCTGTTTCAATTGCGGCGAATTCACTGGCAACGACATCGTTGTGGGAACCGGAAAGCTGTCCGACGCGAGCGAATCGGCAAACAGAAACGTGGAGAGAACGCTCGACGCGTTGATTCTGATCAAGGGAGACGCGGTTACCGGCTCGGCCAACTACGACGAAAAATCGGTGCCGAATCAGGTGCTCGACGCGGAGAAACTCGGTCTGTCGCCGCAGCTCTGCGACGATCTGTCCGTTGTGCTGAGCAGTCCTCGTTATCATATGCTCAGCTGGGTTCTCGATTGGAAGGAACTGAACGGCCTGTGCGAGAGATATCTGGAGAACGCCGAGGAGATGAGAAACACCAACAAGGAGCTGAAATATCTGAACATCGATTACTCGCAGTTCAAGGACTGGCCGTCGGAGGACGACACCAAGGACATATTCTTTGGAATCGAGAAGGGCTACGAGCAATGGGTCGATCTGCCGTCGGACAATTCCGAGCAATTCGGCAGCTTTCAGCCGGCCGGTACGTACAAGAGGTCGTCGACCAGGAGAAGCCTGGACGACACCACCACCACGGACTCGGACAGCGGCAGCGTGCTGCGAGTACGGAGAACTGGCAGACCGAGGAAAGTTCATCGGTTGGAGTCGTCCGAGAGCGACTACGATAGCGCGGATCGAAAGTTGAAGCACTTTAGGAACAGCTCGGTCTCGGACAGCGACAGCAACACGCAAGACAGTCAGACGGACAGCGTGGGCAGCGACGGGTGTCGTCTCGAAACGAAGAAGAAGCCGAGCAAATCGGCCGGCAAAGAACCCGGCAAGAAGCGATCCAAATCGACGAAACTGACCGTCGAGTCCGTCTCGCACTTTCACATGCTGGTGAACGAGAACGTGCGACACGCGAACGCCAACGAGGACGCGAGCGGCTCCGACGTCAGCAGCAACGACATCATCACGCTGTTCTCCGCGGACATGGACGAGAACAAACGGGAGACCATCAAGGGGTCCGCGTACACGGCCGCCGCGCCGTTGATCATCACCGAGAGAAGAAGCGATCCCGCGGTGCTGAAATCTCTGCGAATGTTCAGGCCGCAAAACGCCAAGAAGCCGACCAGGATCTCGCAGATACTGCAGAAGAACCTGTTGAACAAGAGCAAGGACAACAACAATCTGGACAACAACGCGAGCAGCGTGACCAAATTCGCGCCGATGCTGAGCACGCTCAATTTGAACCCGAAGATCGTGCTGACTCGCGCGGACGAGATCGACAGGCGGCTGATTCGCTCGAAGAAGCAGCAACGGCTGAGCACCGGCGACATCACCAACGAACTGATAAACATACAGAAGAACATGCCGTTCTCGCCCAACAAGAACGCTTTGTCCACCTATCAAAAGCAGAAGAGTACCGGTGGGGCGAACACGGCCAAGTCGGACCATCACCTGGTCTCCGTGGAGGGCCGCGATTTGAACGCCAAGTCGAGCCTCGGCAAGAGAAAGTTTGACATTTTGGCGAAAGCGGTTCGGGATTCGGATATTTTGGCGAAGAACGTGCCGGGCTTGAACTCGTTGGACCTGATGGTGCCGCCGAGGATGCGAACCACCGTCAACGTGGTACAGCTCTCCCGAAACATTCCACAGAGCCCGAACTCTGGCTCGGTGAACAGCGGCAACACGCCACCCCGACCGAACAGAACTCCGAGCGTGGCGGGAACGATCCAGCTGCCGGGCACACCCTCCTCGGGCGGTCACGACAGCGGCGTCGGCATGAGTCCGGCGGGACAAACACCGCCGCCCAGGTCCTCGGCGTTGCCCGACGTGGGCGAAGAGGCGAACCAGCCGCCGGACGGCTCGCCGACGTCCTCGTCGACCAACGCGTCGTCCGGTCAACTCGAGTCGGACTCTAGCCCCGGTCCTAGGAGCGGCGGATCGATCCGTCGGACTCAACAGCAGCAGCAGCAGCAGCAGCAGCACCACCACCAGCAGCACCAGCAACAGCAAAATCAATCTTCGCCGAAAACGTCTCCGTCGCCGTGCTCGACGGTGACAACGACGACCACCACCGTCACGACCAGCAGCGGTTCGAGCATCGGCTCGGCAACGGTCGCGTCCGAACAGCTGCAAATCGTCTGCAAGCCGGACGGCACTTATCAGCTGGCCTCGGTGAACCCGAATCTCGTCTCGAACCAGAGGAACGTTCTCGGCCTGCAAAACATGGATGACGCGGCGACGGCGACGGTCACCGCCGTCGGGTTCTCGCGGCAAAACCAACACGCGGAGAACGCGACAGCCAGAAACACCTACGAACGGCTGACCGTCGCGAAAACGAACGCGACGCAGTCCGGACAGAACGCCGGTCTACCCAAGTTTCAACAGGCGTTTCGCAAGACCATCTACACCTTGTCGACGGACGCGTCGCCCGGCGGCGTAGCGGGTCCCGCCGCCGAGACGCTGATTCAAGCGGTGCCCGTGTCCGCGTCGGCGTCCGCGTCTCCCTCCCCGCAAAAGACCGCGAATCTTTCGAAAGCGGTGCAGACGTCGGTACCGAGCGGCCAACAGCCGAACGCAGCCGCCGGGATCAACGTACAGTCGATCGCGAACATTCCGAACGCGTTGCAGCTCTCCACCGGTAGACAGATACTGAACATCGTGCAGAGCTCGAGCGGCAGCAACTCGGCGAACGTGGCCGCGAGTCCGAACGCCGCGAACCAAACGCTCACGCAGCTGGTGCAGAACGTACAGAACGCTTCTCCCGGGGTGATATACACGCACAAAATTCCTGTCACGATATCCACTACGAACCCGAGCCAACTGAACATCATTCCGACGATATCGCACGCCAACTCGATACCGCCCGGAAGGACGCCCGTGGTTAAGCTGAACATTATCCGAACGTCTGCGCCGCTTCGACAGCAGAACATTACCGGCGCTATCCAAGCGGTCTTGACGACACCCAGGTTGCAACAACAGCAACAGCAACAACAGCAGCAATCGCAACCGCAACCGCAACCGCAACCGCAACAACAACCATCGGCGACGGTCAGGGCGGACAGTTTGATCGGTTCGCCGATCGAGGTGCCGAATCAGGTCAGCTCTACGACGCTCGAACAGCTGCGCGAGTTTGAGAGCGTACTGGAACAGGTGAAGGAGAGGAGCACGATCCAGCCGCAGTCTCATCAGATGATATCGACCGCTACCGCGACCGCAGCCACGACTACGGTACAAACGCAAACTACCACGCAGCAGACCGTACAAGTAACCAAACCACAACCGCAGCAGCAGCAGCAACAACAACAGTCTCAGCAACAGCAGCAGCAGCAACAGCAACAACAACAGGTGTCCGTGAGCGCTCTTGCGCAACAGTTGCTTATGCCTACGCAGCAACAGCAGCAACAACAACAACAACAGCAGCAGCAATCACAGACCAACAACGATTTTGCGAGTAACGGAAGTACCGTCAATTTCCAACAAGACATTTTCTCGCAAAAAGTCTCGCTGGCGTACGTAAATCAGGGTACGGGAACCGTAGCCGCGAAAACTCCAAACTCGACGCCCGTCGTGGTGGTAACGAGCTACTGTCAGCCGGCGGCTTCGCCGGCGTTGAGCGTGACCTCGCAGAGTTCTTCCAGTCCGTGCGTGACACCGGCACCGGCACCGATACCTTCCGCCGGTAAAACGCCGCCTACCCCTCCATCCGCGAAAACGGTGAAAAAGTCGGCGCCAAAGACCCTGAAGACCAGCGCGACCAACACGTCGAAGGCCTCGCCGATCCCGAAACCGCAACAGAAGCCGCAAGAGGACGAACAAACCGCGCAGAGAATTTACGCGATTCTGGACGAATACGCGGAACAACTGCGAAACTCGCCGGACCTGAACAACAAGCCTGCGCCGCGGAGAAGATCGAATCCACCGACGAACCCTAGTCAATCCTCGAAACGGAAAAAGTCTGGCGCGAACAAGACGAAACCGGTCGGTCAGCAAAACTCTGAGTTGAGTCCGAGCACGGACGATCTCGGTCGCACCATGGGCAGCGAGGACTCGTCGAGCGGCGTGGTTCACGTGCAGGACAGTCCGGCTGGATTCCCCGCGCCGGAGGAGCCGCCGACCGGAAATATCGCGAGCGTGGTGGACGCGAACGCCGAGGTACGAAACTTGACCAACGACTCGAACGACGGGGTCGAGCTGAACGTCAAGAGGCGGAATCTGATCTTTGCCGAGCCGGGTCCCGGTCAGCCGAGGGCGGTGATCGTCCAGGAGGCCGTGCAGACCGGCTCGGTCAGCGTGAGCGAGGCCCTGGCCTCGGTCACCGGCAAGATGGGCAGCACGGCCGTTCTGGTACCCGGCACAAACTACATTCTGCCGATGAATCTGATGAAGGGAGCCCAACAGTTCACCATAGTGTCGAGCGGTTCGAAATTGCTCGCCACTGTACCCGCCACGGTTCGAACCACCGGGAACACGGGTGTCCCGAACACCTTGGTCCTGCAGTCGTTTCTAAACCAGGCGGGCAAGATCATCTCTCAACCGGCACAGGTCAAACAAGTCAAGATCCCGACGCTGCAAACTTTGTCCGGCAATCAGACGCTGACCACCGCGCAAAACATGCAAGCTGCTTCGGTGGTAATACCGCAGACGACCGGCAACGGTGGCGGTGGCGGTGGCGGTGGCGGTGGCGGTGGCGGCGGCGGCGGCGGCAGCGGCAGCGGCTCGTTCGTCGGGGAGACGGAAAAGACCGGCGTGATCGGCGAACTCGGTATGGCGAAGAGCGACTCGACGGTCGGGACGGTCGCCACGGGTGTCGAATCCGCGACGAACGCGATCGTCGTTAACAAGAGCAACTCGGCGATCGGGCTGATACAACGGAACCTAAACGAGACGCCCGACAACCAACAGATCTGCGGTGTGATCACCAGCAATCCGAACCTCGCGCTCCAAGGTGCCAGACTGTTCAACTCTTCGATGCACAAACTGTCGACGTCCGGCGGACTCAAATCGGACAACGTGGTGTGTCTGACGCCGACCACGACGACGGCCATCGGTCACGCGTCCGAAAAGAAAACGCCTCAGGAAACGCAGGTACGTTATCGGCGCGTCGCGTCGTGGGCGCGTTCTTGCGAGCGCCTCGGTGACCGAACTATTAAATTTCCAACAGCTGCACAACGACAAGCCCGTGTCCATTCAACCGGGAGCCACGATCGCTCTCGCTTTCGCGAGCCAATCGGACGTCTCCATGATGAACGACGCCGCCTCGCAGCATCACCCGCATCAACACCACCAACCCCAGAAAGACGCAAAGGAGGTGGTATCGACGGACATCATTACCGGTGGCAAAATCATCTCGCCGAAAACGGTGAAAAGAAAACTCGACGACGCTATGGGTACGTCGTCGACCAATCTTCCGAGAATCTTGTTTCGTACTTTTCTATTTACAGTTATGATTTTTTCGCTTCTTTTGTTTGGTTGATAGTATGTAGAGCTGATCGGTGAGATACAAACAGACAGACAGAAAGAGAGAGAGAGAGAGAGAGAGAGGGAGAGAGAGATTGAGAGAGTGAGAGAGAGTGTGCGTGTGTGTAATTTCTTCGCGTAAACGCTGTGGCGCGTTACACGGCGCTTAAAGATCGCCGAGGGTTAACGGTTAACGACGCGAATCGTATCTCGTTTAGATTCCATGTCGACGATAGCGACGAGCAAGCAGTCGAGAGGCATCGACAACGCGTCGCAGTTTTTGGTGACGGGCGGTCCGAGCAGCTCCGACAGTCAAGAGTCGCCGGTGCAGCAGTCGGCGGAGGGTATCGACGTGTCCTGCAAGGTCGGCAACGGACTGTTGTACGGGAACGCGAGGCTGCAGGAAGCTTGGGAACCGGAGGGAAAAGTATCGCCGGACACGCCGTGGCGATACGTGCCCACCTCGACCAATTCGTTGAACATCGAGCCGTTGAACTCGCGGTACGCCGACAACTCTGAGAACGTGCAGAGCGTGTTGCAGATCATCAACAAGGGGCAAGGCATCGAGATGGCGGGCGGACAAATTTATCAGACCAACGCGAAAAAGTACTTCATGAACCACACGTTGGAGCCGTTCCAACAGTACGCGAACAAGAGCAACGCGATGAAAACGCCGTTGAACCCGAGATTGGACCGAGAGCTGTTGCAGCAGAAAATGGAGAGGAAAGCGGCGGCGATCGAACGGGAGATGAGGCTGCAGAAGAGCCTGTCGGAGGAATGCGAGGATCTGGGCGTGGACGAGCCTAGCACCAGCGACCTCTTTCCCGAGGCGGATCTGCTCTTCGACACGAACCATTCGCCGTCGTTCGATCACTCGTCGCAGGACGCCTCCTGTAGCCAGCCGCTCGGCATGAAGTCGTACGGCGGCTCCTACTTTCGTTCGTTGGACTCGTCGAGCGGCAGCAGGGACGCCAGTCCCGTCGGCGACTTCAAGACCAATAACGAACGGAGGAGGAACGTCGGCCAGCGCACCAGATCCTCCAAGGACTCGTCCAAGAGTTCGAAACGAGACAAGGCGGACGACTCGCAGCACCTCGAGAACCCGGCGAAACACTTGCGGCTGGCGCTCGACAACTCGAGCCAAGACGAGGCGTCGAACAGCAACTCGGACGTTTCGAGGCTGTCGCCGACGCATCTGGGCTCGCTGGAGAACGACTCGCCGAAGGTGCAAGGTCGGGCGAAGATAGCGTCGAGAAACGGCTCGAAGGAAGGCTCGCCGAGCAGCGTGTCCAGCATCCCGTCGAACATGAAGTTGGACATCGATCTGGACTCGGAGTCGCTGCCCGCGACCATCAACGTGAACAACGCGTCGGCGGCAAGCTCGGGGGACGAGAGTCTGACTCTGCTCAGCGGGAACACGGCGGACGTGACGATACCCTCGCCGCTCTCGCCGATCGCCGGTCCGATGCTCTCCACGCACAAGTACACCTACACGAATAAAAAACGAATCGCCTCCAAGGTAACCAGAATGGACTATCTGTCGTGGGAGAGCCCGTTGTCCGAGAGGACGCGATCCAGCAGCGACGAGGAAGACTCGAGCGTCAGCGAGTCGATCGGCAGTCAACCGGAGGAGAACGCGCTGAGCAACGGCCTCGACGATACCACCGTGCAGAGCCTCAAATTGTTGGGAGGCGAACGACGGTGCAGCTATCTCAAAAAGAAAGAGAAGCTGCAGGTGAACGCGAGGGTGGTGCTGAACCGGCCCGAACACAAAAGCGGCGGTGGCGGCGGTGGCGGCGGTGGCGGCGGCGGCGGCGGCGGTGGCGGAGGTGGTGGCGGCGGCGGTGGTCTATCGAAACGCGTGAAAACGACCACCGCGGAGGCGATTCAGGACTCGGTGATGGTCTCCAGCGACAAGGCGAGCGAACCCTCGGACGACGAGGGCGGAAACATCGCGCTGGTCGAGCCCGATTGTCGAGCCAGAAGATCCAGTTTGCGCGGTCACGTGAAGAAGGGTTGCGCCTGTTGCAACGGCTCTCCGGAGAGACCGAAGAAAAAGTCGGTCAAGTCCGAGCATTCGAAGCTCAAGAAGAGGCTGTCCTCGAAACAGACAGGGAAGAAGAGGTAGTCCTAGCGATCGAAGGCTCGCCGAAGTATCGCGTGCTTCGTCGCGATGGTGCGCTCGTTCCTGCGACGCGCGACCCGCTCCGCACCGTCGATGAAGAAGAACGGACGCTGGAGACGAACGAGACGAAGAAGAAAAACAAACGGGAAGAGACCGACGGATCGACGGATCAACGGAACCGAATTAGGGATAGTTTTTGTTCGCGCGACTCGGACGAGACGATCGAACTAACAAGCTTGTATATACGTAGTTGCGAACGCGAGGGTTGTTGTTGGCGATACAAATTTTTCTGATATCCACGTAACTCTCGGTGTGCGTGCGTGCGTGTACGTCTGCGTGTGTGTGGGTGCGCGGGTACGCGTGTGCGCGCGTGTATATGCGGGCGCGCGGACACATGACTGTTCTCTCTTCGAGATAGCGCGCGAGCATCGTGCGCGCACACGCGTCTACGCGAGTTTGCTGCGCGAGCCTATCCTCCGCATAAGCGACAATGTTATTCGCAAAACAGATTTTCTTCGTATGCGTGTAGTCGCGCGCTGACAATTCGTTTCGTTGGTTGCAGAATGGGAGGAGGGAGTGAAAGAGAGAGAGAGAGAGAGAGAGAGAGAGAGAGAGAGAGAGAAAATTGCAAAGAGAGAAAGAAAGACGGAAGAGAGGTGAAGGAAGAATAGGCGTACGAGATCTCTGCGAGAATAGATCATCCTTTTACCGCTAGATGTTACTACGATACCTAGGTGTAAGGTGCAGATTATAAATGAATGGCAGACATAGATTAAATCGTTAAGAATATTAGAGACGCAATCTAGTCAAGCGATAAGGTTTGTGGCGAGGAGACTGCACGACCGCGTTCCGGAACGGCATGCACGGTGGCTGATGAAAACGGAGAACGTGTCATCGATAGGGACATCCTCTCGCAGACTGTAAAGAGCCTGAATTTATAAATTCTCTCTACCATATATCTATCGCGACGAATACTATTCCACGTTCTTACACAGTGTGGTCAGACTGAGTAGACGAAATAGAAGTCTATATAGATCTCGTTCGGTGAGGTAACGTAGTAAGACAACACGCATTGAACTTTTGCCTTTCCGCGTAACGCTTCTGGGTACACATAGAAACCTTAACTTTATAATTGCGACAAGATCCTTGTAAATCGTAGCATCGTACCTTCGACGGAGGGGAGAATAGTCGGCAAAAGATCGAACAAACGAACAAACGAACGAACGAACGAACGAACGAACGAACGACGGAACCCGACACCGGGAAATTAAACGATATCATCGTAGGCAGAGATAGACGGACGATAGGGAAAAAGAATCGATGAAATATACAGCTTGTCCGTCGTACGGGCCGACCATACCTTGTCACGGTGCATGTATAAAAAGAAAAAGTACCCAAAAAATTGTACATTGCGTAGATAATTCATTAAAAGTATAATATTATATCGCTGCACTTTAGTACAAAATCGCTTCACCTTGTTTCAGAATGACAGGTTTATATCATCTTTCGGTGTGCTGTCGCGACGCGTGAGAATGCCTACAATTTCTTATTGAATCGCGCTGGCCAACAAACTTGTATTTCTCGTTTTTGCGGTCCGATGATCGATGCACAGGCAAGATACATCTGGTCGTGAATTTTCACGCGTCGAACGCGAATCTGAAATCCGCTTTTCCCGTTGTTCTCGGATTCCGAAAGCGTTCGCGACGTTATCGCCAAAAATATGTATCGTTCGACTCGAGAAAGACGGAGAGAAAAAGAGCGAGTGTGTCGCGCGAGTGCGTGTCCGTGTCCGTGTCCGTGGAATCGTTCTGTATAAAACATATTTCTACAAATTTTACAAAATCTTTCGGTTCGAATTTTTTCCTTTCAAGTTCTCCAAAAACGAGAGACGGACACAGAGAAACGAACGAATTTCGGATAGTGGTTCGGCGCAGCGAAATCTCGGGTAGTCTGCCTGTGATCGTCGAGACGCGAAACGGACGTTGGACAGCGGCGTCGTCGTCGTCGTAGTCGTCGTCGTCGTCGTCGTCGTCGTAGTCGTCGTCGTCGAGCAAATGGAAAAGAAAGCAAAAAGAAAAAGGGATACTCGCAAAGGTTGTGCGCGATCGAGCTACAAAGACGCGCGGTGATCGGTTTTAGAACGCGCACCGTAGAACGTCGTCCACGTTTGAGAATTTCGTCGCGTACGAACTAGAAACTGATTTTCGGTCGGTGCGTTCGTTGCAACGATCGTACCCGGTCGCCGAGGCCGAGCGTTTCTGGGATTTTGAAAAGTAATGTTCCTGCGAATAATCTCCTTTCGCGATACGAACCAAAGCATCTCCGTTTCGAAAAGAAAAGAAAAGAAGAAAAGAAGAAAAGAGCAAGAATACGAGAGACGAACGAGCGAAAGAAAACGGAAAAAAGTAAACGAGCGTGAGCGAATAGGCGAGTAGGCGAGTAGGCGAGTAGGAAACGGCGCGTGAGAGCTGTGTACGGAAAGCGAAGAGAGGAGAGAAGACGGGAGATAGGTAGGAGATAGGAGAAACGGATACGGGCGAGACGGGTGCGATTTTAACCGTCTTTCTCGTAATCCGATGTAAATTCTATTAGTTCAATTGCTTCGCTCTGAACGTGTATCGTAATGTAAGATAGATATCTTCTTTCCTCGGTTTGTTTTCCTTTTTCCATTCTGTCAACGACGATTAGGGAAGAAACTCTACCTCGTGCACGCGTCGATCATCTTTCTCATAATTCTCGTCGCGTTTTTAAGCAATTTCTATCACGTATACGCGTCGGTAAAACTAATCGGCCGCTGTTACTCGAACGATTCCACCTTTTTCGCTAGTAAATCATTGGTGCGCGTATGCGCTTGCGTTTACGTTTACGTTTACGTTTACGTTTACGTATGTATCAGCGTGTGCGTGACGTAATTTGATAAGAAACGGCGATCGGTGCGGAAACGATGGAACGACGCGGCGTTGATCGCGCGCAGAGGAGAGAAAACGTTGGTCCGTTCTCGATCGCGCCGCGAGTCACGATCGTCCCGTGTTCGTCGTTTTGTAAATAGCGTACCAACGAAGCTCCCTCTCGAGGATGCGACGAGTCTTCGGCGGCGCGAGTCGACAAGATAGAAATCGCCGAGTCGTCGCTGTCGTTTAAGAATAGGCTCTTATCTTCCTGTACATTTAGAGCGACGATATACGAACGGGCAGGAACGGCGGAAAGGTCGGCGGATACGATAGGTCGATAGGTGACTGTAGAAGAAGGGAAACCAGCGAAAAGACAAGGTATCGTATCGCTGTAGCGTGCCAGCGAACGGTCGGCGGATCTTTAGAAAAGACGCGTTTGTGTGTAGATGTAAATTTTGTTGAAGAGGCGTCGCACCAAAATAATAATACGTATTTTTTGATGGGATGGACAAGAAAATGCTACGTGTAGCCTGTACGCTAGAGCAACAG
>CM052090.1:313739-395199 GCA_028453745.1 Agapostemon virescens
CGAACGAACGAACGAACGAACGAACGAACGAACGAACGAACGAACGAACGAATGAACGAACGAACGAACGAACGAACGAACGAACGAACGAATGAACGAATGAATGAACGAATGAACGAACGTACGAACAAACGTACGTACGTACGAACAAACGAACGAACGAACGAACGAACGAACGAACGAACGAACGAACGTACAAACGTACGACCGAACGAACGAACGAGCGAAAGAGAGCGAGAAAGTACAGTAAAGAGCGTATGCGTGCGAATGAGAGCACAAAGGGAAGAAAAATTCGATTGTCGGTAATAGTCTGGCCTTTTTCGCCACCTTTAGTCGTACCAATCGCATTTATAATAGAGGGGTAACCGTAGTCTTCGCGAAAGCAACACGTGGGTGGACTTAATTAAGAAGAAACGACGCGAACCTAAACGAAACGCTTAAGAACGATCTGTTTTTCGAAAGTGAGCGCTTTTTTCGGGTACTTAAACGACGGAAACCGCGAAATCGCGAGACGGAAACCGGAAAGACAAAAGAGAACGAATCGAACGGGAGGGACGAAAACGGTTCAACCGCGTTACACGCACTGGTCGTTCGAGAAACGATTCACCTTTTGTATCGTATTATCGTATTATCGTATTATCGTATCATCGTATCGTATCGTTTGCGTTAAGACTATACAGTTTTGTTCTCGCGCGAGGCGAACAGCACCCCTTCTTACCAGTATTCGAGAGAACGATATCGCCGTTGCCGCGTTGCTCCGACAGCGACGCGAGCAACTCGACGTGGACCGGGGAAGATGAACAAATTCGACGATCAAATTCAGAGGGTACACGGAACAACGGACGGATAGAGACGGACAGGCAGACAGAGAGATAAAGAGAAGATGAACGAAAAAGTGAGAATGTGTGTGTGTGAGAGAAGAGCAGGAGAGAGAGAGAGAGAGAGAGAGAGAGAGAGAGAGAGAGTGAGAGACGTTTTGAACGAGACACGGCCGTGCACTGCAAAACGTACATTGATTAAGGATTTTACGCATTGTCGTTTAGCACAAATCAGTTGGAGATCGAGAGATTAAGTAATCTTAATACGATAAAGGGGAAAGATAGAAAGTGGGATAACTCGGGTAAACCTAGGACGATGTTGTTAGAGAAATTTACAGCGGAAAAGCGATGACCGAACGAGACCGATACACGGTCGTGTCGTGTCCGTGGTTACGACCGGTCGAAAAATTAACCGTTTCTTCGCACCGTCTCGACGAGAACACGAACGATCCAAGGGAACGGTCCTCTTTTTTCCGTTGGGTCTACCGAAAAATTCGGCCGAATTTATTGTCGCGTAATTGAGCGGAATCGATCGACTCGCAGCTTCGAACTGTACGTTTCACAGCGTTGCGTTGGCAAGTTTTTTTCAGATTCGTTGGTTTTTCGAAAGATCCGTAAGCGAGAAAACGACGGTGTGCTGCTCCTCGCAAGACCGATACGATTCGATCCGTTAATTTTTCTCAATACGCGTCGTTACTTTGAATTTGGTAATTTTTCGAAATCGACCCGCGCGCATCGCGAAACTCTGTTCCGCGAAGGTACTTCCGGGTAGACCTAACGGAGCACGTACCGTACCGTACCGTACCGTACCGTTCCGTACCGTCGATGGAACACGTATCGCAACCATTCATTAGGATTTCTAGAATTTCCAGAAATTCTAGAACGCGAAAGAGATATTGTTCGATCGTGAAATGAAATCGTTTAGTCTGCTACGCGAGACGTTTAGAAAATTTCAAAAAACTAAGAACGCGCGCGAATACGGATGTCGAGCTGTTCGTTCCATCGGTGGTAGAAGCGAACCGTCGGTTCGAAACGCTCGACCGGGAAGTCGTCGAGAAACGCGTCGTCGGATCGTTGAACAGCTACGGTTGTTCGAGAAAATGCTTGTCCAACTTGGAGCGAACGATCGCAACAAGCTTTTCCATGCTCGATCTTTCCGCGAACCGACACGGAACGCGTATCTTCGAACAAATACATATTGTAATCGATTCAACGTGACGCAATGTTTTTCGATTTGTTCGTACCATCCGTTGATGTATTACTTTTCTTTTCCAACCCTCGGAAGAACGGACGTTTTCAAAATGTTTCCGCTTCTACGTGTATTCTTCGACAGTACGATCGTGCTTCTTCCAAAAGAATCGACCTCGTCGTCGAACCGAATGGAAAATCGATTGCGATGCGAGTCGAAACGTTTCAAGTGCCGGGTCAAATTGGACCCGAGATATCCGAATCACCGTTGTCCGAGGGTTGATCGATCGACGACGAAATAGTGCGCGCAAGCAACGAAAACGAGAAGGTAATCTCCGTAAAACCGTAAAACCGTAAAACCGTTAATCTCGGATCCCTATCGATAAATTGCGTATACTCGAGTACCCAAATACTAATTACGAATACCGATCAACACCGTACATAGAAGAGAGAAAGAGAGAGAGAGAGAGAGAGAAAAGAACGACAACTGTTTTTCGAATAGTACCGCGATTACGATCGTCGGAGGGCAAATAAAAGCGAGAGCGAGAAAGAAAACGAAAGAGAGAGAGAAAGAGGAGGAAAATGTCCCCAAGAGTTAACGGGCGAAAGTAATCGCTTGATCTCGTTGAATTTTTATCGATTGCGAAGAGGAATAACTGAGATGAAAAAAATGCTCCTTGGATATGACTGTACAGCGTATTAACTTGTCCGGAGGTACATATATCGAGAATCCTTTTTCAAGTCGAAGTATCGAGGATTGCATATTGTACATAAACAAGACATATTTTCTATATAAGGGACGTCGCTCGGTAAGGCCGATGGCTCGAAAAAATATTGCAATATTATGATAATTCTTTTAAGCGGTAGGATAGCCTTTAATCGTTTTATGTAATGTAATGATAGAAGAGGGTCTGGCAGAATAAAAGTGAAAGTTCTGTATTTAAAATGTGTTTCACGAGAGTGTATTCGTTCGTTCGACCGTGTCACGGCGCTGCTTTGAAAGCAAACGGAAAAACAACGATTTTTTCGAACGACGTCGACGTAAACGCAATATCATCGTTTTATCGCTCGTGTAGTTTCCGCCCGAATCGATCAAACTTCGTTCGTAACGTTGGAATCGGGCGTCTTTTGCTCTTTTCGTTGATCCTCTACCTCCTGAAACCAATGAATTTATTTAGATCGTTACAATTGCGAGCTACGCGGGGGTCCACCGACGGGAACCGTAAAACGATAACAATGGTCGCGCATCGCTTTTGCTCGAATCGGTATAGGATCGGTAAAAAAGAGACCTTGCACTTGTCGACGATACAAAATAATGCTCGAAACATACTCTGCTT
Organism: Agapostemon virescens; assembly: GCA_028453745.1. Taxonomy (NCBI): domain Eukaryota; kingdom Metazoa; phylum Arthropoda; class Insecta; order Hymenoptera; family Halictidae; genus Agapostemon; species Agapostemon virescens. The sequence goes on from CM052090.1 coordinate 317,083, forward strand.
ACTCTTTGAATAATATCCAGTAACGTCGAGCTGTTGTTCGATTGGAAAAACTCGTTGATCTCCCGAGGAATGCAAAAGTGATTCGACGGTTTTGGTTGAATGCCGATTTCCTCGCCGATAAATCGAAATTCTGGTGGATCGTTGATTCGATTTAGCAATTCTTCGTACGTGAAAAGCGTTCCTTTCGTGGCAGATTCGTCCAAAGAGCCAAAGTCAACGATCTTTACTTTTTCTTTTTCGTAACGTATCGCGTCGAACGAGTCTGCAACGCGAGACATCGCTTTAACATCGATGCGAACAAGTCGACGCGTAAGTACGTACACTTAGTCGCTTACAATCGTTCAGTGGAAACCTATCTTTGATACGTTCCGTGAATAAACTTTTAATATCCGTTCGAATGTTATATTTTTCCGACTCGTTGTAACTGTGGTACTGCGATATATCTCGTTGGCTGATGGCTATGAGCTCATTTTTTACCACGAAACAACGAAATTCTGTGCACGGATTAATGTCCCTCCATCGTTTCAACACAAGGCAAGACTCTAATGGAATTTCCCTGTTCGAACGGTTTCTAATACTATCCAAATCTTTCGCGATCCTATCCGAACTTTTCAGCAACAAATACACCTCCTCCAATGTTTTACATTTCAAAGTTTTGGTGGGTGCCATCCATGTCGCGTCCTGAAGATATACATATATATATATATATATATATATATACATCGGATAAACAAATAAATATGTATAGCAAGCAAAAGGAACGAGGCGTATATTTACGGAAGGTGAACTCCAGTTGCTTTTGACAAACACTGCGCCGTATTCGTTTATCGCATCTTGAATCTTCTGGCTAAACTCTGGAAACGTCGGTGGAGGATCGAACAAAGGCTGAAAGAAACGTTCTTTGTTTGTTTCGCATTTATGATAATCTTTCCATCGATTATTTACCTCTTCTTCCGTTACCGGAGAACCGTCTGCCCACTCTCTGCTTTCCAACGACTCTTCCATTGCCTCCAGAGGTAAAAAGAATGCATCCTCTTCCAGATATTTAAGTACGTTGTTGGGAATGCAAAGAACTATAGCTTTCAGAGAGTCTTTACGAAATTGTGGATACCATGATGGAAATGAGCATTCCAGCTTCGAATTGCTAACCATATTTACATTCAAATTGGATCCAATCTATTTTAGAAGGTAATAATCGAACATAGAAACAAATATTATTATACTCGATACTTATGCTTGCATACATGTGTTTATGGTATTAAAGTTGAGAAAAGTATTTCTTCTATACCGTACGATTCCTTCTCTTGTTTATTGTTCAGACTCGACGTTCGTAATCTGGTCAGAATTGGGCATCGAGCGGTTGAAAAATTATGCACCAACTTCGAAAAATCTCATTGTTGATTACAATGTTTACATTTGACAGTGAAATATCCCACACTGAAGCAACTTATGACGGATTTTCGATACTCGATCGGATGATCCGTACAACGCTAATAAACATAGCGGCAAAACTTTGAAACTAGTAGTCGAAAGTTGTCGACGGTCGATTAGAGATCAATAATCATAATATCGCTAATGGTAAAATTCGGAAATTTAGTGTCACATCGCCTGGTGAGAGAATTGAAATATCAGTTGGTAACGAAGCTTAGCTAACAATTTCATCGTTTTGTCGCTACGTTGATTAGCGCTATACAAACATTCGTACGAGAAAAATGAATCTTGCCGATGTTAACATTGTGTCTTCTGAAATAAATGGCACAAATTATCTACCATCAAATATGAAATATAAAGTTTTGTAATATGTGCGTTTGTGTTGAAACGTCTTCGTTTCTTATCGATTCGAATTAAAGTTGCAAGATTGAAATTTATTACGGGTACGTTGCAATCTGTAGGAAAAGTCCACATAATTGGGACTAAAGAAAAAACAAAGTATAGAGTTTTCAAACAGCATTCACGAGAGACCTATTTACTTATGGACGCATGCGCACTGAAAACGAACGGTCGAAAAACGCCAGTTTCCTCTCTGTAAAAATGCTGGGAGTGCGTGAGTAATGATACGCGTCACTATTCGATTCCCTCGAATGTGTTTGTCATTTGTTTACTCTAAACTGTACTCTATGATGCTTAAATAACGTAATAATCTCTTTCTAGCAGGTGGTTTCCTCTGATGTAGAAACCATCAAGTTGTGTTATGAAACGGTTTGTTACACTGCGATGGTAGAAGCGTGTAACTCCAGCAGATAACCTATTGACGTTTTATGACGAGACTCGCACAGGGTGACTCGTAACATCGAGTGATTTAAAGATGACGAATAGTAATAGTATTCCGACGAAAATTTCATCGAATGGAGCAAGTCACAGAGATGACATACAGAGTGCATCATGTATGAACTACTAAGCGTCACGCAGGTGATATTGTTCAGCGTATAGAAGACGCTTCGATTATATAAACATTTTATTCAAATACGTGTATCACACAGAAGCATTATACTTCGCTAATAATATGGGTAAGTGGTGAATAAATTTATTATTCTGATAAGGGACTTGAATAATTTGATGCATCGTGTATATATATATATATATGTATATATGTACCTTTGTTTTCAAGTGATGGCAGGGAACGAAAATACCTCTGGATCTTTGGCGGAAGATTCACTGCCCACAAGGTTGCAGTGGCTTCGCCAACGCCGGGAAGCGCTCCAAGAAAAGCTGGTACAAAAGAACAATGAGCTAAAAACCTTATGCGTGGAAGAAGCTGAACTTACTGGCGTGCTGCCACCGGAAATACCATTGGAGCCTGGAGAAAGCCCTCCAGTGTTCCGTAAAAGGGTTGGAACAGCATTTTCTTATCCTCAGAATTTAATCAACAAATTGAAAACAAACGAAGTCGTACGCATCGCATAATTATAGAAACTATAGGTTGTTCTAATTGAACGAGCTTAAACAAATATTTTACCTCTGATACAGGAGGAATCTACCTTGGAACTGGAACGTCAAGTTCAAATCGGTATAGTGGAAGCTGCTTTGGGTATCGTGAACGATCCTACAGAGAGCAAGGCTGTACGCCGCAAACATAGGTTAGTCTATCAGCAGAGTCAGCGTAGACTCCAGGAATTGGAAGTGCGATTGAATTTTATAAGACAGAGCCGTACCAAAACGCATCAATCGGCGCAAGTCCAGCACACAGCTGTTTACAACGGACAACCGCATTTGTACGCGAACGTGAAACACAGGACGAAAAAACCTCGGCCGCCGTTGGATGGCACAGGTAGTAACGCTTGTTTATTTACAATCGACGACGAGTACAGAGTGTCTCGACCAAATGGGATTACCCAAATATTTTTCTTATTTATTCCATACAATGAAATGGCAATAAACGAGGCATGTATTTAAGCGATTCCATTTAGCCACGAAACTCTGTATAATTTCTTCGTTTATTCGATTCTCCGTTTGACATGTACCTTTGTCTCAGCGAACGATGGAAGTACAAAAGCCAGGGGTTTACTTCAAGAGGGTGGCATAAGTTTAAGTCCATTGGGGTCGGAGGACAAGTGTAGTACGTATCCGGGATACGTGTACGATGACCAACTTCTAGTAACTAATACTTGTAATCATGGTCATGTAGGTGCTTATTGTCCGCCCGTGTCCGATCAGCGACAAAACATGAAAATAATCGAGCACGATCAGAACGATAATCAGAACGTTTATATATTGCCAGACCAGTATCGAACGCGAACATACTCGCACGGCAGTGGCGGTTCGCGCACACAAAATCACTATCAAGAAACCGAGAAGTTGTACCGACCATTACCGAATACGTACACCGAGGAGGAAAGACAGATGCGATACCGTCAGATTCAGCAACAGCAAATGCAAGAACAAACTCACAACTACCAGTACAACGATTACAAACACTTGGATAACGATGTTCAGCGAAGATCCGGTCAAGAGTATTACGAGAGAGATATCCGCGGACTTCATTACACGCACATGCCCGAGTTCCCAGTCTACCACAAGAACAACTCTCAATCGCAATCTTTGTTGAGACGGGATCGCGACCCTGGCGGAAGCAAAAATCTCCGATACACGGACTCGCCGAGCGAACCGCAAATAGCGACGGGTTACTGGGTAAGATACGAGGACGAGATCGTTTGGTGTCCCGACGATCAACCCATCCCGGACAGATTTGGGAGTTTGGATCGCAGGAAGCGGAACGCGGTGCAACACACTGCCAGCATGGGTGCCGACATACATCCGCGATATCGCACCGTATCGATCGGGGGTAGCAAAAATTCTTCTTGCGTTCCACCTCATCAGAACGCTTCGGTTCATCTGCTTCCATTGTCCGAGCACCCGACGACCAACAATAAAATGTTGCTTCGCACGCAATCGTTGGGCAGCGTAGAAAAGTGGCATTCGAACCATTTGCACGAGCTGCTCGACGGCAAGGACACCGCGGATAATATTAGTCGCAAGGGAAAGGAGAAGGAATGGTACGAAACCTCGTTAGACTCTGGCACAAGTCCAGGGCTGGACATTGGTTTGATAACTTCGCATAAAAACATTCATTATCAGTCCACCGCTCCCACATGCTCTAAACTGCCTAGCACTAGCAGCTCCGAGGACGGGAAGACTAGTGGTTGTTATATGCCTTCGATGAATCATCGTAAGACTGATTTGATCGCTGCCGAAAGCGAACAGCATTTGCAACCGTCGTCGACTCGGTACGAGCACACGCGGAAGAAGGTGCTCGAAATCCCAGCCGAGTCGAAATCGTCTCAAGAGGTCGGCGAAGAGACGATTCGGCTGGGATCGTCTCAGAATTGCACGATCGTTCAAGCAGGGAAATATCAACCCTACAGGGAAGTCACGAAGCCGTTCGAGATGTCCGATTTTTACAAGTATTCCACCAAATTCCGTAAGAGAAACGAAGGAAACGGTCAAAATTGTTCGAGCGACGCGCAAGACGAACAGCGAGGAACACATTACCCCGGGACGGATCTTCACGGGGAGTCGGAACCTTTGAATTCGAACGTCGTTCAGAACGGATCGGCTGCTGTTCAAAAGAGAATCTATCAACCGGTTCAACGAATGACTTGTCAGCCGTATCTGGCGTCGTTGAGATAACTCATTTGTTTCTGCGTGGATCACGAACAATACAGAGGGTTCGATAGGCTGGACCTATCTAGTTCATTACAAGAACTTTTGCCCTCGTTGCGTTGGAAAAAATTTCAAACACGAACAACTTATTTTCACGTTCCATGAAAGTTTATGGCCATAAGGTGTTCGAGAATTCTAGCAAATTTTTGTTTCTTCGTCTACCGAGGAGAGAAGAACGTCGCGTTTGAACGTTTAGGAAATTTTATTCTGTTAGCGTTTAGAATATTTGTCAAAACTGACTGCATTCGCATATCGAGACCTGGTTAGTGCCTTATTTTAATCGAAATTATTAAGGAAATTTATATAAGGAACGTATGCGTTCGTTGCATAACGAATGAGATGCTAGAACAGAGTTAATATACAATATGTCCGTACGCCGATCTGGCGATTCAACGGTTCTACGATGGAGCAAAAGACTTTGCGCGTTGCACCCTACGATGCACCGTACAAATACTATTCTACCGTTACAAAGTGATCGTGTTTCGTCGTGTGTCGATTGCTTCGACCGGTGGCATAGAATATAAAGAGATATTTTTATACGATTGATTTTATAGTATTGTACGACGATGACAACTGTAACCTATTCGGCTAGGCGTACGCTGACAATTTAAAATTGCACCACCGTTCGAATGCTGCTACGTTTGGGGAAAAAGTGTGTAATTAAGAAATTAGTTCTCGAATAAAGAAAATGTTCTCTCGTTAACGGTGAACAGAATAGACTGAAACAGTTGCTTTTACGTAGGCGAAATATATTAATATACAAAAGAAGTATCTTTATTTATTTACAGTAGGTACGATGTAAATCTTTCTCGTTCCGAACATTAAAAGTGTTCGAACGCTTTGCCATGCTAGTTACGTGGTTCGTTCGCCGCTTTGGCAAGTAATCTTGTTGAAACGGTAAAAGGTTTTATTACTTCGTTAATATATTATCGAAATACCTCTTTTTTTTTTTTTTTCTTTTTTTTCCTTACAAACGTATAATGCAGGTAATACAATACGTCTGGTGGTCGATTCATAGTTGCCAGTGGGTGCTTAACCTTCGAACGATTTCAATAATTCAAAGTTTATGCACGTAAAGCAAACAAATACGACTGATAACAACCTAATAATTAGTAGAAAATGAATGATACATCGATCGAGCTTTACCGTTGAGATCTTGCGTGTTTTACGATAGATCATTATACTATTCGTAGATAGATATGGATATATTGCGTTTTTTTTTTCTTTGTTTCATAAGAGCGTTCTGCACATCGTTCGCTATAAGACATAAGACTATATAAAATTTCTTTGATTTTGAGTGTCTTGGATTTTGAGAGCCAAAGACTCGAAAGACGTTTCGCAATGCTTTTCCATTTTAAACTGCTTTATATTTATTTCTATTGTAGGCGAAATCTATATACGAATTTAACGAAATTGTATTTAGTTTCGTAACGTATTGGTAATAGAATACTATTTTCTCTTTAAGTTTAATACATACACTGATACAAATTTACATTGTCGACAATAAGTATCGTAAACTTAAACTAATGTCTAAATTAAGCGACAGTACGAATTCGCGACGGAAAAATTGCTTTGTTTATGAAATCTTTTTGATCACACTTTTTTTGTGAAATAATAAACAGTTGATATTCTTACGCATATATGTGTATATATATGTACATACATGTATGTGTGTATATATACATATACTTGCATCTTCCCTACCGTTTTCGTTTTTATTCGAAAGAACGTAGCGTATGCTAAATTCGTAGTTGAAAAGTTACATCTACATACGTATGTACGGTGATGAAATTTCTAACTGACTTTAGGAATGTTACCTCTTTACAGATACCCATGGTTCACCATTTTATTCGTCTACTTCCAATAACAAAAATAGATCGTAAGAAATGAAATTGAAGCCGATATACATATCGTTTACTTATATCATTGAGCTTGACTAATATATAAATTAATGACTAAAACGAACTACTCGACGCTCGAGCAAGAGAATGATCGCGAGATTAATTCCGAGATACTTGTGCGTCTAATTCGAATCGCAAATAACGGTGTTGGCCAACGTTTTTCGAATATTCTCGCAGTCGTCCGTGCCGAGAAGGTGTCGAAAATACAAACGTTATCGTTTCGTTACGCACAAGACAGGTTGTAAATATTGTAGTCTAACAGCGTTATAAATTTCCTATACTTAATAGCGATCTCGATCACGCGGGGCACGCGGGGCACGCGACCTCTTGGCAATGGTTTCGTATCCTCGCAATAGTACAGCGAAATTATGTTACCACCTTAACTTCTAACTTCCTGTTTTACCACTGAGATTAAAAGACACGTTAACGTTGGGCAATGGCGTATGTCACGGTAATTGAACGAGAACTCTTGTCGTTCGTCGCTCGCTTCGTCGTCGATTGACTGCAGATTTTTCTAGAAGACGTTAAACGTTTTCAAAGGACTCGCAAGACGCGACGGACAAACAGAACCTTCTTCCACTCGCTTCGGTAATTCCAAGTGGCCGTTCTTACCGTAAACTATAAATACATCAAATCCACGGTCTAATCGTTGAACGTTCTTTAACAAGACCTTGATCTTTACGACAGGGAAACTTGCGTAACTATCTTATTCTCTACAGTCTTTTCGTGTAATTACACTGTCTAACGCGTATTCTTTAATACGAAAAAAGGGTGAAACTCGTTGAACAGTGTGTGTCGTCGGCATTCCTTTGCAGACAGACGCAAAAGTCAATAAATTGTAAAAATAAAAAGAACACTGACCCATGAAGCGCTTCTCGAGTTAGGCATAAAATTAAAACTACTTAACACAGTAGAGCACGTCGCTGAAGCGAAGATGTATCTTTGAATCTGATTTCCGTGAAAACACGAATCTTAACCAGAAAATTCGTCGATCAAGCACATAGTTTCCCAACCCTTTTTGGCTCACAGCTAAATCACTGGTGAAGTTTCTTTTGTTCGAATAAATTCTCTCGATCGTGCAAATGTGTGCATGGAACTTCGAAATCGTGAACGATTATAGAGGACACCAGGAAAATAAAGTTTTGACGTTCATCGGTGGGTGGCTGCCGCAGTTACGTTGGAAAACTATGATGTACAGCGTAGGAAGTAAAAGTCAAGGTCAATTATACCTAAAATGCACGTCCTAGAAGCTAATATCGCTCAAGCAAATAGATCCTTCGAGCTTACGATTCATGCAGTCACTCGCAAACCATATAAAAATTCGAATTCCCGTACGCTCGTTTGTGCACACCTGTAAATACACGAACACACGCAGCACTCTGTTTCGACAACATCGACAATGACGTTTCTTCGCTACGACCCCCCCCCTCCTCCCGCCCCGCCGCCAACACTCATCCGCCTGTTTTAAAACTAAAATAAATTAATAAGTCGGAGACTCGTAATCAAATTCATTGGCACTCTGAAAAACACGTTTCGCTTCTTTGTAACATGCTAACGCGAGAAACATGCTCTTCGAACAAACAAACGAATTGAATTCGAAATGACGTGAAGTGGGAATGCCCAATGTCGACAAATACACAGAATTTTTCTTATTCTTATTGTTAACGTGTGAAACGATACCGGGATTCGTTCCAAAGTTGGGCAATATTTAACGCAACCAACAATTACATCATTCTCTATTCGACTAAAATTAAGTTAGTTGACCGTCGATTGGATTAACGGATAATTATTAAAATCCTTTCCATTGTTTTTTAAACGCGTATATTAAAATAAGTTTTGCGAGTGCGTACAGTTTGCCAGAAGCCTACACTATAAATTTCAATCGTTCGGATGAAAAATTTGAATCGATTAATGCCCAACTCTGAGTTTATATGTTCAAGGAAATGTAGAGGCTTAACGCGTGTTTAGCCGTTTGTTTCGCAGTTTTGAACCCATTTTTTATGAGAAATAGAAAAGAAATTTGTTAAATAGACATTTACCGTACACAGTATGTATGTGTATATATATATATATATATATACACACATACACGTTCACACACTCGCACACATACACATATATATGTATATATATATATATATATATACATACACATATACATGTATACATATACACACATATATATCGAATTGTTGTTTTCTATAAATAGCGTTAGCAATAACAATAGTCGCCGACTAATAACAGTCCCCCATAAAATTAACAGTATAAAAATTTTATAGAAAGTACAAACAACTCGCGCGCGTAGAAAGTTTGTCCAGTAAAATACCGAGTAACGTTAACTGACTGTTCATTAAAGGCAACACTGAAAGTAGATTCTTGTAAAAGAAACGGTATTTTTTGTTTTCTTATCGCTACGAACAACAGATCGAATTTGCGTATGCAAAAACATACCCATAATACCCATTCAAACAGAATTTCTTTAATACCATCGAAATCATTCGTAATGAAGTATATTTCTATCGAAAGAATTGATACCATATTCTTTGGCTTTTATTTTTCTTTTTACAGCTCTAGGATTGCCTTCATTCATTGTTACAAAAGATTATACTCGTCTTCTACAATAGGATCATCGATTCCGATAGATAGCAGTTAAAAAGTGTAAACGCATAATAAATAATAAAATATAAAGACAAATTGATAAAAAAAATCCTAGAACTTCTTTCGGTTTACCTAACGTTCGTATAGTATCGATTTCTTTTTCATACACGGAATCGGTACATATCTTCTTCTTTTTTTTGTTTTCTTTACCATTACAAACATTCAAACAAATATTCATACTATTGCACAGTCATACTTTATTACATGCTACACTCGATTTGCGCAATTATCACGGATACCTTAACACTATATCAATTAAAAATGAACACTATACAATCGAATAATTTAAGGAATTTGTTGTTTTTTAAATGTTTACAGAACCGTAACAGGAGGTAGGATGAAACTTGTTAATTTTATCCTCGATATGAACGATTGATAAACAAATTATTGTTATTATTATACTATATATTAGCTGATTATTGCAAACAATGGTTTACCGTTTTCTGTTTTTTTTTTTGTTTTTTTTTTAAATTGAACACTATTTTCCGTAATTATTCCTTTATTCACCAAGTCTAGTAACACGAAGAACACAGTAAAAGTCAGACTTGGTTTTCTTTGCTCACAGAATGAGTACCTAATCGATACGTAAACTAATTCTAAAAGAAGAAAAGGAAACTAAAACTATGTCGTAAGAGAAACGATAATACCTTTCTATTTTGCTCAAAAGGTTCTTATTCGAGCGTTAAGTTTCATGCTAAAGATTAGAATAGGCGAAATCGATCAAACGAATCTGATTTAAAAGCACAAACGATAACAGTACACTTATTCTGTTCAGGGAAATAATCAAAGAAAATTCATCTTGTGTTACTAAATTAAGCATTGCTACACAAACATTTGTAAGCGTACGATTAATCATTGTTATCTAAATGTATCTTTCATTGACTTCTTGTTAGGAAAAATAAACAATTAACTGTAAAACGGGATCACGGCTTGACGGAATCTGTTTATACTAGCGAAAAGAGTAACGGCGGATATATCGACATATGTTCTATTCATTGAATTAATTTGGACCACTGATGTAATAGATCTGATGTATACCTCTTATGATTGAGTATTATTTGTATTAATTTAAGAATATTGGTCAAGATATGCAAAAAAAAAATTATTACAAAGTGTGATAGTATAGTATTAAAAACCTTGTCATTATTATACATGCGACTCGTTACTACTGTTATTTTCTATTTACCAATCCGATGCATTTACATATCTTTCAATGTAAATATATCACCAAGCGAAGCACACAGCGCAGACAGGATACTTTTGAACCATAACCATTCAAACAATTCGTAAACTACTTGTCTATTCAGCCACTGAAACCACTTATAGGTAGTGGATAAGATAGATAATACAGATAACAGTAACAGCAGAAATGATTGTCGAATTTATAATACAACTACTCGTAATGCATATCGTGTGTAGACCAGTCAGAATCTTCGGAATCTGAAAACATTGTGATAATGTCCTCGAATTCCAAGTTGATTATCCAGGGATTCTCTCTTTCTTCTAGGAAGTCCCACAAGAAAAACTCCTGTAAAAATACTTTTACCAGTGTTTGTACATTTAGAATGGAAACGCTATAGAGCCAGACGCTTTTACGGTTTCACGCGAAACGGTTCTGCTCTGTAACGTTATCTAATACCTAGGACGAACGAAAAAAAATCTAATTAAAGCTTCCACCTGTCGTAGAAAAACTTACATGTAACAGATCAATTTCATCGTCAGCATTACGTCTTTGACGAACAGGTGGACCGACGTCTGTTTTAGTGCCATCGGGCAGGGCATGGAGGTAAAAACATTCATTGCCGAAAGGACATTTGCCGCGCCCCTTGTTGAAATACTTGCAATCTTTAGTGCTATAATCGGTAAACAATCTGATATGTAACGAAATGTTACGTAAAGATAACGAATTTACCTTTCCTACCTCAATGCACACTTGTAGTCCATTATTAATTTTTCTTTCTCTTCCTTCGTGTCTACCCAGTACATACTCGGACACACGAAATCAGAAGTGACACGACATTCCGGACAAGCCCTGATAATCTTATTGTCGAACTGTTTAGCCTGCCTCCATTTTCTGATGCAACTCAAACAAAAACAATGACTGCAATTTGGTAATATACCAAATCTTTGCTCACCCGACGCTTTCTCCATTATTATTTCAAAGCAAACTCCGCAAGACTTTTCTCTGCTACGTTGGATCGCAAAAGAAAGTTCCATATCAACTTCGTGCTGCTTGACGCATGCCTAGAAGGAAAAAGAGAAATGAGAGAAACTGCAGTTTATGATTCTACATTGGGTCGAATATAACGTACATATAAATTTAATTACATTCGTATGTTTCTTTCGAAGTTCTTCGTTGTGCGGATGAAGCGCAGCAAGATTACACAATTCACAGATGTCCCCATGCAAATATGTACAGTTACGTTTTCTACAAATTCCAATTGCCATCGCGTATGGACAGAGTGGTTCTACGGATAGACTGGATGCTTGACAGGAGGGGCTTACAGCTTGCGCGTAAGATAGTGGATACGGAGTACTCGCAGATGTTCCTAAAGCGGTAGATGGCTCGCTTGCCGACGAAGAACCAGCAATGCACGAAGGTACAAATTCTGGTGCTTTACTCCATTCTTCTGTCATACAGGCACTTTCTTTACTAGAAACGTACGAGTCTGTCTGATTGCATGATACTTTCAACCACTTTAATATATAATCGATATAAGACACATACATACATATATATATATATATATATATGCATATGTATGTATATATATATATATGTAAGATTTAAAGGTCTATAGCACTGTAACAGCAACATACACATTTTTTATCGTTGACGAAGTTGAAGTATTCGAAGTATGTTGTCCAGGCAAAATGTTATCTACAGAACGTGCATTTTCTGAATTATTTTCATCGGTATCCATGCTATGACAAAAATGACACTGATTTCCAAATTTACAGATGCCATGCTTAAAAAAGCGACAAGCAACATTGAAAGGTGGCACAGACCCAGAAATCACTGTTTCTGTAGTACTTCCGTCACTTCTAACTCCTTGGCTATGATAATACCTGCAATTGTTCCCTTTTCGGCACATACCATTTTTGAAATAGCTGCAAATAAAAGAAGTTCATTCAGACACATTGTTAACCGCTTGCGTAAAACCAACAGCATAGTTTTTCTATACATGTTTAACCTTGAAATATTTAGGTAGAGTCACATATGTATTTGTGTGTTTACGTACAAAACTATATTACAGTTTTGTATGTAAACATTGATAGTGTACACGTAAAAATCGTTATAGCGAGTTTATGTCGTTCCTTTGTCGTTGATACTAATTTCGTGTTCCAACAAACAAGTAAAGTTAATTACAGAAGCAAAACTTATTGAAAAGAAGAAGGAAACGAAAGAAACATCGTATAAGCAGTCCAAAAAATATGGACACTTGTACGTTGAAATTGGCTGACAGGTTATAGAATGTTCTTTTGCGGGAAGAGTTATTGCTTGGCTTTTCGTCGGTGCTGCGGGATCATTGAAATATATTAGGAGAACCACGATAGAATAGTTTCTTACCGGCAAACAACGCTCTGTGTCCAATTGTCGGCCATTTTCTGAAGCTTCCACTGTAACAATGATCGACAACGCGTCCTCGAAGGGTCGCGTGCACTTTCTTTTCGTTACAGCAGAACAACACACAACACGAATTTCTGCAAATAAACGTGAACACGACGTAGCACAATGGTTCCGGTTCTATCGAAAATTTCGCCTGACAAGTATCCTTTCGTAAAATCCCTTCAGTATCAAGTACAAAAACACCAATTCCTGTCCTTCTTCTTTTCCTGCTCTTCTCAATGCTTCTGCCGTCGTTTTACACTCTACACAGTTTTCCTCTTGTGCAAATTTCTTCACACCATATATAAGTGTATTTATGTGCACCCTCTGTTTTTATTCTCTATCGACAAATGTTTCAACATTTGCAATGTATGTATAAGCACTTCGACGATTTCGGACGTAGAGTACACATATACGTCACGATTAACCAATAACAGAGACAAATTCACGTTTAACTGAAACGAAACTCCGCCATTTTTTGGTGACCAATGGTCGGTGCGCGGTGCACATACGTTCCCAAGTATGTAGTAGCTATAGAGATGGCGTGATTAGTTACTAATCGTGATTTGTCACTGCGATCCGCGGGATCACGATCGCGGTTGTAATTCAATTTCGTTTATGACTAGCGATGCCTAAAACTGCTACTTTTGAATCACTAGTGATTCGAGATCACGTTCGTTCCCAATCACAGTGATTTATAATCAATAGTAATTATTCGTGAATGCCTTTAATTGATGAAAAGCGAACTGTTCTTTGCACGTATCTACAAGTCACTTTTCATTCAATGAAAATGGATTGTAGTCTTAACCTGTACTTATGTTTTATGCGAATCAACTAATAATTGAAAATGTACCCATTATCCCACAAATGATTACAAAGGACAGTAAAGGGGTAATTTAGTACAGAACAACGAGGAAAAACGATATACAAACAAGAATTTATGGAACCTTCGTTATCATTTATTCTAATCTATAGATAAATAATGATTTCGATTATTTAATAAACGATAAGAAATACTCGAAAGAACCATGTGATGTAATCACGATTGTAATCATCGCATCGATTAAACTCAATCAAAACAAACAAAATCACGATTACAATCGTGGTTTAACTTCATTCACGATCGTGATCGTATCTCAATGATAAGTCGCGGTTAATGACTAATCATGCCATCTCTATTAATAATAGCAATAATAAATATGTAGGTGTTCAAGTACGCATGCGTACTTAAGTGTCTATGTCGTGAATGTAACTTTGAAATCATTTAGGTACGTATTTGCTTCGGAAGTTCCTTAATATCTACGTAAAATACAATGTAAAATACGCCTCAAATACGTAAGAACAATCAGTACATCATACGTGTGATACACGTACAACACCGCTTATGCGATACTTGGTTTACGAAATTACGTGTATTTACTACATATCATTTTTGACCATAGGATTACGTTCGCAATGCTGATCCGTTGTACAGAAACGACGACACTATCCGTAAACTGTAAGCAATTCGAAAATTTCAGGGTCACGAACAACGAAAATTACGATAGGAATTCTGCCTCTACAACGATGCTCCGTGCCACGAGCATGCGCCCAAATTTTTAGCCATTCAAACGTACCCGTTTCACATTTTGTCAGGCCAAAATCTATTATGATTCTTATCCCTTCGATCCTTTAGTTTAAAAAATTCAATGTGAATCGATTGTCTCTCTAAATGTGCTCTATATTCAATGATCCTTCGTATTGCTATATCGTAATCGAATGTTTCTATTAGAACAGTTAAATTTTACTATAAAACGTAAAATCCTTCGTTTATGAAAAAAACCATAGCAATATTTTGTCTTGACGTTCGTGTAGTGATTTTTCGGAAACATTAAAAATAATAAACATGATTCAATCAACGGGAGACATTAGTAAAAAACAGAACATCATCGATAACACAGTTGTTATGAGAACGCGGCTTCATTTAGTTTGATCCAAATAAGAGATTATAATTGTATGTATGTTGGTAGTGTATGCGGATTGCCGCCACGGCAGCTATATTTCGACGATGAATACTGAATTGTAGTTTTAAATAAAAAAATTGTGAGACTGAGTGTTGTTCAGCATCGAGATTTGAAGGTGATATACGTATTTTTCGTTACCTAAAAGTGCACGAGTATTTTATGTACTTTCAAATATAACTTGTTTTCGACCTATATCAAATTTTGAATTGTTCAGAATATTTAACTTCAAATCCGTAAATAGTGTTGTTTAAAAGCTGTTTCGTGCATAAGAAGCTAACATCGTTCACCAAAGAACGTATATACAGCCCTTTTCTTCCTTTATTTATTTTTTACCTTCACTGTCAGACTCGATTAAATCACAAGTATCAAATGCAACATGGCGAACCGAAGCTACTTTCTGCGCTAACCTCAATGTTCCATAATCTTTGTATCGACTAAGAAAATGTAGTGTCAGTTGTTTCTCGAGAAATGTTTTGTTATTTCTTCGCGCTATCGGGTATTTCCGTACTACCTGTAATAAATATATCACACTCTTGTCCTCTGTACTCTATGTGTTTCACATACCGAATTTAGACATTTGTTTATATTGACTGCATGAGTTGTTCTAGAGTGATTCACAAGATCGTACGCATACTTTTATGTTTTAGGAAATGTAGTTTTATCATTTGTGTATGCAAATGTAGGATGTAAATGTTTCTTGGCTGTATTTGTTTATGTTGTGCGAATCCCTTTGTATATTAGTTTTGTACGAGTGAATTTGTGAGTCATTGTATTTACAGCTATCAGCTGAACGAAATATGTTATTTCCAGTTTAAGCATAAACATTAATTTCTTACAAGGTTTTTTTGTAAGTTCACTATGTTAACATTGTATATATTTTCAGATACATGTAATCATACTCCGTTATAGAATCGAGCATGGATTCTAATACCGAAAGGGATTCACCTATAGAAAATGAAGAAAATGCTGATAGTTCAACTGTTCAATCAGAGAATATAAGTTGCAATACAAATCAAGTACCAACAGAGCCAGGAAATAGCGAAATTCAGAAAGGAATCGTACAGACCTGCCAAAGTAGCGAAACCAAGGCTGATACAACCAATGAAACGCAACAAGAGCCATGGGATGAAAGTATAGACAATAGAGAAGCCTCGAATAATAAATCAGGTGAAGAAAAATCTTTGGTTAAAGTGAAATTAAAAGGAAACGATACGAATTTGCAGGAAAGCAATGAAAATACAGCATCGATGGTTTCTAATATACATTTGTGCGAAAATAATGCAAAAGTGGTTTTACAAAAAAGTAAATCCGAAGCAATATCAACAATATCGTGTATCGTGGAAACCAATGACACAATTAATACATCGAATAATCCAAATGTAGTAGAAGATGTAGAATCTCAAAATAAGTTGGTAGATACGCCAAGGAACACAGAAATCCAAAGTTCAAGCGAAAAAACGGATGAGTTGTACGATTTAGATTCCGAAAGAACCGATAAAGAGACTGATGGTGTCGCAGTTGTAGACGAATTTCAAACAGAAAAAAAACAGTTATCTATGAAAGAAAAAAATGGTTCAGGTAATAAAAAGACTGATTCGGAAATAGTATCGGAAGATTGTGAAAAGGATGCATCAGATAAAACTGTAATAGAGCCAGAAAACACAGAGTTTGTACAGTTCTCTCAGGAGAAACACGGAGACGCTCAAATCGAAAATCAATCCATTGATGCGGAGGATCCTTTTGGCGGAGACAACCTCAACGTTGAAAATGTTGAACCGATGGACACAGACGATCTCAATGAAACAGAAGTAGGTTTTTCTAAACTGTGTACTCAGGCTGACAATCTACAAGATATTGTAAGTGCTAGAGAAAGCGAGTTTAATGCTAGCAATAAAGATAATGAAAAAAATAAAGATATTTCTGTTAGTGCAGCGCAGTCTTCGAACGTAAGTCGAGAAGCCGAGAAGGACTGTAGCGCAGGTCCGTCTGATGTAGAAGGAAATGAGAGTTTAAGTAAAACTAAAGTTGCAGGATCAACTGAAAAATGCGACGTTGTTACAGAGAAGGCTCTTTGCGACGTATCGCCGATAGTAACCGAAGAAGAACAGTCGACTGTTTTACCGGGACAAGACGATGAGTTATGTATTATTCCAGATAGTATGAAAGTGATCATTCCTGGACAAACGAATAAATCAAATGTCAACATTAAAAAATCCTTAGGCGAAATTAATTCTGACTATAATGCGGTTCCGAAAAGTTCCGAAGACAACAAATCGAGTCCAGACAGTAACGAAGACAAGCAACAGGATGCAACGGATTTAAAAGACGGGGAAAATTCCATTATGAATACTATTGAATGTACCGAAACCGGGAAAGATCCGGTCAACGATGTTACAGCTACAGCTACGGACATTATTAATATAGATGAAGAGTCGAAGAACTCCGAAATCGAAGAAATAACAAGCAAAGACATTTGTAAACAATGTAGAGAAGAAAGATCGTGCAAGATTAAAGTTAAAATTGGTTTTGACACTTTCAACGTTTGTTCGAAAACTTGTAAAGCCTTGTTCAAAGCGGCCAATAATAGAGCTGTAGATATTCCCAGCGATGGAGTGAATTCCAAGAGAGAGAAACGTTGTGCAAACTGTTTGCTGATCGTCGAGCTCAATGACGAACGTAATCTCTCTTGGGAGACGATGGAATTTTGTAATGAAGAGTGTTTAGGGAAATTCCAAACAAAGTACGGTAGTTACTGTAGAAATTGTAATGGCTCTGTACAGGCAGTTAGTTTAGGCAAATATTGTGTACGATTTGGTTACGATGTTAGACAATTCTGTTGTTCCACTTGTTTGGAAGAGTTTAAAAAAGGACTAAAAGTATGCACATATTGTCAAAAAGATATCAGTTCCAGCACCGAAGGTTTTCTTGCACCGGTCGGCGATAAAGGACAATTTAAAGACTTTTGCACGCAAGATTGTATGGAGAAATATTCGAAAATGAGTTCCATTGAACCTCCAGTTATGGAAAAGAAATGTTGCAGCGTTTGCCAAGAAGTAAGAGAACATTTATGTCTATACATCTATATGTCTATCTGTATTTCATAATTATTGCACTTGATAGTTCAGTAATTAATTTCACATTAAAACAATGTTTCTTGTAACAGGAAAAAGTTGTTCACTGTGAGGTTCAAGTAGACAGATCTGGTCCAGTAGCTATCTGCAGCGAACCTTGTTTCGCCGCGTTCAAATTTGTAAAAAAAGTCGATCCAGATCAATGTTCCACTTGTAAAAAGTTCTTCGAAATGCCTAACAAAAAGAGTTCTGTTGTATTTTATGAAAACGAGGCTCACACATTTTGTTCCAAAACCTGTTTAAATATATTTATTATTACAAACAGAAAGATTGTTCCGTGTAATTGGTGCAAAGTGAAAAAGTACAATTTCGACATGATTAAAAAGGAGTTGAAAACGGGACAAGTGATGATGATGTGCAGCCTTAATTGTTTGACTTTGTACCAGGTACGATGCCTTGTGTATTTACCAATTTCGAATCATTGAAAGTTAAAAAAGTCGCAGTAGTTTCTACAATTTTGCATTCCATATCATTTTAAATTGTGCACAGGTCTCGATAAACGCGGTCTCGGCGAAAAGGATAAATTGCGATTTCTGTCGAGAATTCTCTCAAGCACAGTATCATTTAACGATGTCGGACGCAACGATACGAAACTTTTGTTCGTACAATTGCGTGATGAATTTTCAAGCTCAATATACTAAATCACCGATAACGATACCAACGGGCGATGATCCTGTGCCTACCGGCATGCCTAAACGAACATTACCTCAGAGGAACGCGAGCTCGAATAATCAAAAACCCAATGACATGCAGAACAAAAAGAATATGCCAGTAATTTCATCTGTGACGAGTTTAGCCGCGATAGCAAACGGACAAGCCAGTCCAACGACGCAACAAAATAATGTAAATAATATGGTGATACCCTCGGTTGCTATCAACCAGAATCAGACACCTCAAGTGATATACAAACAAAACATAATAACGAGGCCACCGAGTCCTGTCCAAATCCATAATAAAACGACTCAGTGCAAGCCACTGACGCATACAAAGGGAGTTTCAGTACGTCCGCATCCCTGTACAAAAGCTACGCAAACGGATGGAGTCAACCAGGCCGTTATTCCGATACCAGTACCAATTTACGTTCCGTTTCCAATGCACATGTTCAGTATGCCTTTCCCGGTACCGTTTCCATTTCCGTTGCCGATTCCTGTTCCTATTTTTATACCTACTACGAAGAATAGCGCTAAAGGGATATTCAAAGATATTAAAAGAATACAGGAAAAAATACCATCGGATCCGTTCGAAGCTGAACTCCTTATGATGGCGGAGATGGTTGCAACGGAAAAGAAAACCAATGAAAGTGATTCGGATTCTGCGGACGACAGGTAAACCGATCGACGATGTGCTAGCAATTAATCCCGTGGAACGTGAGATGGTAATAACAGATTTTTGTTTCGTTTTAGAGACGAGGAGGCTGGTGATAGGGATCAATCCCACAGCGGGGGTTTCAGTCCGGAAGGGGTTGACTCTAGTAATACATTTGGCGACGATATGTTACAAATGGCTCTAAAAATGGCAACTGGTGAACTGGACGAGCCTGCTGTTGATTTAGAAGCTGCTTTAACACCAAACACGATCACAGCTACGCAACCGTCGGCACAATCTGAGACAACTTTAGAAACTGATGGTAACAAAATGGAACATGATCTGGCGAAATTATGCATTGTAACCGAACGAATTCACCATGTCCCTTTGCTTGGACAATGTTTTCTAGAAGAGATCGTAACAATTTATCCTATGTTTGGTACGTTTAGTCCAGTCGGAACGACTAATGGTTAGCACACGTGGAAGGAAACGAATGGTTCCATACAAACCAAGGTCTACTCCGAATAAACGAGGGAGGCGTGTGTCCACAACGAACGATATGCCTTTGATGCCGCCTCCTGAACCACAACCACCACCTCAACCAAGGATCATAGAACCCATGGAAAAACCAGATGCGAATATGGCTCTGAAATATACTTTTGGAGTAAACGCGTGGAGACAATGGGTAAATAGAATCAAACTAGAACGAGTTGTCTTTCTGTCAAAGGCAGATCGGAAAAGTATAAATAATATGTGTCGACAGGTAATCGCAAAGAATGCCGAATTAGAGAAACAAAGTACACCAATGAGAAAAATGAAATTATTTAAAACGGATCTGTTGCAACTCACAGCGGATGAATTAAATTACTCGCTGTGTCTGTTCGTGAAAGAAGTTAGAAAACCCAACGGCACCGAATATGCTCCGGACACGATATATTACCTTTGCCTAGGTAAATCCTTCGAACCGAATATGCGTGGTGTCTGTGGATACGAAACAATGTTAGTTGGATAAAACAATCTAAGTTTTTCTTTTTGTTGCAGGAATACAGCAGTATTTGTTCGAAAATAGTAGAATAGATAACATTTTTACGGATTCATATTATGAAAAGTTTACGGACTGTTTAAACGAAGTTGCGAAAAAATTCTCTGTTCTTTACAATGATGCACGTAAGACGCTTAATTTGTGTACGTTTAAATCGGTTTCGAAAGGAATAGTTTCGAATGATCCGTTATACTTTTTTTCTTAGAATATATTGTTACGAGAGTCGAAGAAGAACATTTATGGGAATGCAAACAATTAGGTGCTCACTCGCCACATGTTCTCCTAAGTACTCTTATGTTTTTTAATACCAAACATTTCAACCTCGTGGTACGTACGTGATTATCTCTATTTCGTATCTTTACAGTAACCGTAATGTTTCTAGTAGTCTTTGAAATTAAAATAATATTATGCTTCGGCATTATAAATTTAGAAATACATCAAAATTTTTTTAGACAGTAGAAGAGCATATGCAGTTATCGTTTTCTCATATTATGAAACATTGGAAACGTAATCCTGCCACACAACCTGCTGCGGCAACAGGAAAAGTTCCAGGGTCGAGAAATGTCCTACTGCGTTTTTATCCACCGCAATCCGCACTGGGTTGGTATTCGATGTTATTATTATTCCATCGAATGCACGTGAACATCAGAGATTTATGATTATTTCTTCCAGAAGGCAATTCACGTAAGAAGAAAGTGTACGAGCAACAAGAAAACGAAGAAAATCCATTGAGATGTCCAGTCAAATTGTACGAATTTTACTTGTCCAAGTGGTAAGTTATCTTGCTTATTAGAGTAAAGTGTTCTAGTTCCGGTAACCTGGAACAATATGGAATTAATTTCATTCTTTGATACGATTTTAGCCCAGAAAGCGTGAAAACTCGTAACGATGTATTCTATTTATTACCTGAAAGAAGCTGCGTACCGGACAGTCCAGTATGGTACTCAACGTCTCCATTGGCTAAAGAACATCTGGTAAAAATGCTCTATCGCATTAAGATGGTTAAAGAAATTAATGTGGCACTGCTGACTAGTTAATTTCATCTCCTTACATTTATCTTCTCTCTCTCTCTCTCTCTCTCTCTCTCTCTGTTAATTCGGTTATTGTAACAGACAAAAAGTAATAGTTTCCACATAAAACACACAAAAATGTTCGGAGAATGATGTGTACTCATTGAAATTTTATAATTTCTATTGTATATTTTTCACTTCCTAATAAAATGAAAAGATTTGTCATTAAACGAGTGTTTCATAGAAATTATATGTATGTGGGTACAAGTTTTAATTACGATAAATAACGAATTACTGTATATACATATATATTCATACATATTATATTAGCGGTAAAGAACAATTTTTATTTACAAGATAAAAGAAATTATACACTTTTCTTTGGTCTAAAAGATCTATGTTTATGTTTCAATATACTCTTTTTCACCTCCAGCTGACTAAGTTCAGTCTGTAATTCACTAAGTATTTCGTTCTGGTCTTCTTCTGGAATTGTATTCCTAATAAAATATAAAAAAAAATGCGTAAGCATGTATGAACACTTTTGTGTATAAAGTAGTAAATTTATGTGTATGTTTTGTTACAGAAATTTTACCTGTAAATTTTCATTAAATCGTATTTCTCCCATGGTGTGGCACGAGCTACTGCTTGCTTTCTACGTTTTTCGTTAATAAGCGGCTTTAGATCTACCACTCCCTTCAAATCCTCTCGTTCCCATCTTTTGAACCATTTCTGATCTTTAAGAGGAATTTTAATTTCATTGATCTTTACCGGTGTTCCTTCTAGTTTTATTTCTGGCTGCATATCGAATGGGAATGTACTATATTCTTCTGGTGCATCCCTGAGATAAAGTAGTTCATTGTCCAATCTTTTCTCCAACCTGTAAATAGTGAAAATGTTCAATGAAATCTGTAAACATTTTATTGTAATAATTTAATGAGAAAAGAAAAAAATAATAATTAAATGCCATCCACCTTAAACAGTCAATTTTCTGGATAGCTGGATCGTATAGTTCGTACCGTACTTCTATGGGTTCATTGTTCACAACGTTTCTTAAAATGAACGAAGATCTTAAACCGGTACCTTCTCTCAATATGCATATGCCAACGAATCTATTTACTTTTCCAGTCGCATGTGGCTCAGAATATGTTACAGCCATGATAGAGCCAACATAAAATTCAGGAATGTGGATGACAGACCTTCTAGCCAGCATATCGATGCGTTCCAATTTTTCTCTTATGTTATTACGGTACAATGGATTTGGGTCGGGTAAGAACTCTGGATAAATAAATCGAAATCTTTCATTTGACGCATTCGACGAGTCTTGCTTGGTCTTATTTTTAGAATTGTCTGCGGGTTCTTTTTGATGCTCCGCTATTTCCGCGATAGCTGAAAATGCTCTCTTCTCATGGTCTAAAAGCAAGCCGTTAATGGTTCATGTAAAAAGTTGAATTATCTTTATAAAAGTAAACTTGCTTTTTCATACCATCATATTGTTAATAACTTTAAGATAATAAAACATACTTAGTGATTGTAAACGGTGTAGATTTTTCCATATTTTGTGAGATAAAAATCTAGACAGGATAACCATGTTGTAAACGCTGTTGTTTATAATTTCCCCACTTTAAAGGTTATGTTATAACTTGTAACGTTCAAGGCATAGAACACTATAGTTTTTTAGAGGCGACAGTTTTCATGTTTGTGTCCGCGAACGAATGACCTTCAAGAAAGTATGGAAAGTAAAGAATCTTCTACGGAATTAAGATTACGGATTAAGAACTTGGAGAACCAATATCGCGTTCCGATCGTTCGAAGATGAGAGACGAATACGAGCTCGCCTTAATATTGTCAGTACAGGCTCCCCAGTTTAGATGGCGAAAACAAGAATTTTCAAAGATGGCGGAATTGAACTATCCACAGCCCAGTCTAGCTTACGCTTTGTCCAGTGTGTCCAGTTACAGATCAGTGATTAAAGTCCATTCTAGGTTACATTTTATCCAGTTACATAGATCGGCAGAATTCATGTAGTAAGAGCAGTATTTGCTCGTAACGTGATTTGCAGCTTATTTCCTCCGGCCCACCCGGTAATCGTTTAATTAATAACTCTGATGGGTCACGTAACTTGACAGGAAAGCGTGTGGCATCGCAAAATAGTGTGTATCGAAATGATTGAGCTGTGCACAAAGAAACGAATGCTAATCGCCATCACGCTATTGGGAGGGTTAGTTTCGTAGGTTTAACAAGTTCCATTTGGTAATCTGTTGCAGATAATAATAGCATCGTAATATTAATAAAAAATTATTGTTCTATGTTTACCATAGGCTCACGGTGTTAGTTTTAATCGTTGAGAGCCATTGGACGGACAATCAAAACAAACTCTACCTAGAAA
The DNA here is from genome assembly GCA_028453745.1 of Agapostemon virescens. Lineage (NCBI taxonomy): Eukaryota > Metazoa > Arthropoda > Insecta > Hymenoptera > Halictidae > Agapostemon > Agapostemon virescens. The sequence goes on from CM052090.1 coordinate 341,289, forward strand.
ATTACGAGAACAATACAGTATGCTTGTCTGGCGATGCGTACGAAGTAATCTCGGAATGTCATCCTTGTTCTGCTTTTGAATTAGCGAGCAAAAGCATCGATGTGTGCGTTCATGCGAGGTACAAGGAGGTTATAAAATGTAAAAGCGGCGAGACGATTACGAGAAGGTAAAATAATTCGTGTTTTGTTATCTCAAGTACCGTTACAATCGAACTTACTGTAATGCGATTAATTCGTACCGTGTTACGAGAAATTCAGAATTAAAGTTCAAATTACATTGAACTCAATTAAATATAGAAATTGAACTTTCACTATTTACCGTGACAAATATTTACCAATAAAGATATTGTCAGGGTAATTTTAACTTTCGTTGATTTTAGTTGCGACAGGGTTGCCTGGCTAGAGGAGAAAGCATTTTGGAAATTCGAAGCGGCGATGTTCATTCTAGCTTTCAGTTCCTGTATGAGTATTTATTGGAGAGAGAAAGTATTGCGCCAGAGGATAATAAGAAAAGTGGCCAGGCAATTGAGAGCTAGCGTGTAGATAGCTCTAGCATTCGGAACACTCTTTATTGATTCCATAGACGACTACACGATTTAGATAGGCAGCTGAGAAGAAAATGGACGAAGTCTACTTAGAGGTGTATTCTGTAACAGAACGTTGCGTGGCACCTATAGAAACCATGGTGGCACTGTTCACCATAAAGTACTGCGATTCCAATATCGGTATCAAACTTGTTCCTAGCAAACGAAAACCTCTGGAGCGAATGTACACGATCGATATCTCCTTTTTCGAATACGAAATCGTCGACGCGAACAAAGCCCCTAGCTACGCGAATTCCTGCGAGCTGCCGATCATCGTTTTGAACAAGACCAGCTGCATCGCAGGTCTCTGCGCGACTCTGCGACAGATAGTCAAGGATATAGTTTCAAAGTACCCCTACCACCGTTGTCGGAAGTTACTAGGGTTCAAAAATTCTTGCTTGACCGCCTGTTCCGAAGTCAGCGTCTGGACAAAGTTCTGCGAGGTGGATCTGATCTTGACGTTAAAGTACCTGCAAGACGACAATGTTGCGCGCAACGAGCTGCCTGCGAGCATGGCCAGGTTCGAGTGTCACATGCTACAGCCGGTCAGATTGCATAACATGTACAAGTACGCGACAGCGAAGGAGCGCACCGACGACGCTCATTTGCCGAAGCACACGTACGCCGAGGGTTCCTACATCACTCTAGCCGACATAATCATCTTCGTCTGCATGCACGTTCTGCTGACTGTATTCTCAGGCGAGTCGACGCCGAGGCTGCTCCCGCTGACTGCTAGGTGGTACGAGAAGATGACAGAGGATCAGGACATCGTCGAGTGCCTAGATTGTCTGCCGGTGGTGACAAGACAAACTTTAAACGAGATCAACTATACCCTTCCTCGAGTAGCGAACGAAAGTTTGTACAAGAGCGACCTGAAGAGGCACAAGTCGAAAAGCTGGGCGTACACCAAGCAGGATGACGTGGAAAAGTCGTTGGAGATGTTCAAGAGTTTGAACGTAGAAGCCAGACTGGACTCCGAACCGTTCGCCGCGGAATTGAACCTGAATTGGTCGTTGGTGCCGTTCGACGCCACACCGGAGGGCGGGTCGTTGCCTCTTGTGCGGCTCAAGAGGAAGCAGGAACAATTGCAGAACATGTGTAAGCCTGTTATCAAATTGGCGAAAGAGGGAGACGTGATCGTGGATTTCTGCTCAGGAAGCGGTCACCTGGGTATCCTATTAGCGTACCTGTTGCCTTACTGCACCGTTATACTGCTCGAAAATAAAGAAGAATCGCTGAACAGAGCCAAGAAGAGAGTCGGCAAGCTCAATTTGGCGAACGTCCGGTTCTATCAATGCAATTTAGACTATTTTAAAGGAGAGTTTGACATAGGACTGTCTCTGCATGCTTGCGGCGTTGCTACCGATCTAGTTATGCAACAGTGTATTAGGAAAAAGGCCAGTTTCGTGTGTTGCCCGTGTTGTTACGGGTCCTTGCACGACTGTCACCAAGCATCCTACCCGAGAAGCAACGTTTTCAGGAAAGACATGCGCCAGGAGAATTTCATGGTGCTCTGCCACGCGGCGGACCAAACGCACGACAAAATGAACGCGAAGACCGAGCAGGGCTACGAATGCATGACCATCGTCGACACCGACAGGAAGATCATGGCGGAGCAGTTTGGGTACAAGGTGTACTTCTCGAGATTCATACCGGAAACATGCACGCCCAAGAATCATATACTGGTGGGAATCGCCAGGAAAGAAACGCCGGGAACAGAGCGTGTCGATCGAATACTCTGTACGACCGATTCGAACCTTTTGCGGTCAGAGCAATTTTCGGGTTGTTCCACCGTATTCGAATAATCTCGGGTATCCCGTAGAAATTAAGTCTGATTCGACTTTAAATTTTAACCCTTCGACAGGCGATCGCGGCCTTCGGAAACGCGAATATATTTACAAGAAGTATCTTCAACGATATGTTGAAAAAGGCATTGATAAACGAAGCAGTAAACAATGAGAAACATCGTCCGTCGACTATACGGGTGTAAGAATGATTCGTCGTCCAAGGATTACGGCAGGTGCCGCGAAGTCATTTAAGTTTCTACCAAAAATCCACACTCTCGCATCACAGTAGCAGACTCCTAGAAAAGAAGTTGTGAATTGCATATTTTTAACACTTTTGTTCGTTTCGAATAGCCCATTATTTTGTGCCCGACAGAAATCGCATACTATTCTTGTTACCGAACGAATAAAAGAGAACTTCGCTTACCCGAACAGCGTAGGCGTTCTTTTCCTTTTGGTTCCCTTACGATCCATCGACGAAGAGCGTTGTCGCGTGATATTATAGCTCTAGTTTTATTAATAATTATACGAAGATTTTTCTTATAGATATTGTTATGTACAAAACAGAGGGGGGGGGGGGGGGGGGGGGAGAATTAAGAAGTATACTAATTATTAGTGTTTACGCCGATGATTAACACACAGGTGTTCTCTCTTTTTGTTATTAAGTAGCTAGAAACGGGGAGAGGAGAGGGGTCAAACAGGAAACGTAAAAATAGGTTGTTGGTGATAATGTCACGGAACTAGGGGGATGATATTTACTTCTCTTCCGCTATTAACCGCTACGAAGAGTTGAATACACGCTTCCCTCGCACCTCTGACAATACATTGAAATTTAAATATCCTTTCTGCATTTATTTCGTTTTTCTTTGCATTTTTAATCTTTTTCTTTCGTTTTATTGATTAATTGTTTTTTCCTTTGTATGTTCGTCGTTTCCATTTGTTTTGAAACGCTTTGAACTCGCGATTTTGGTCTTTCGAATGGAACGGGCTAAAATGAAGAACGAAGACAAGACACGTATGTACCATTTACACATTTTTTTTTCATGTCTTTCAAAAGATTCTCGGGTCTCGTTTACTATTTACAATTTTTTCAGTCGTACGAGCACGGACACGCGCTGCCCCACAAAGCGGCCGCTATATCCTTTGTATATTTATCCTTTTTCGCTTAATTGGTACAGCTTACGTTTAGTTTAAATTTAGGTTTCACCTACGAAGCTTTTCCTTTCTGTCCCCGTGTGAAAGATAATGCTTAAAACATCGAGAGATCGGAATAAATGTCTGTAAGCTGAACTAACTTTGTGAAAGGAAGCAGCGCAACGCGCGTCGACGGGAAACGATGCTCCCATTCCGACGAAATGTTTAGCAATGCCGATGAGAAAATCAGAAGTTGAAACTTAAGGTATATGCATCGGTGTTGGCAAAAATGATCATCTATGTTTAGAAATCGCGGGCGAACAATCCGTCGGCGACCCTAAAAATCGCAACGATCGCAGTGACTCTCGCGTTTGTTCGTACATTTTAAAACTAATAACATCTGGTTTTCACATTTTTCACATTTTTCACATTTTTCACGTATTACCTACCGACGATTATACGATACTTTTAACAATTTTACAGTTGACAACCAACGCTGCCTGCTTTGGCGAATCTTCAAAGTTCTCTCGAATTTTTCCTGCGGTATCATCGAAATCATATTACAATCGTTTAGAGCTCGTAGTTGTAGTTTCTCTGTGACGCGGCACGGTGGTTCGGGAACTCGTTGCACGCTCCAAGTAGGTAAAGCATAGATATACCGATGTAAAATTTCGAAGCGATCGAACGCGCGAGTCACCGACTTCGAAAACGATAAGGAAAAGTCGGCGCCGACGGTTCGTTCCCCCCATCGACGATTCTCGCTCGCGCATCGAATTTTCCATCCCAGCTTTTGGCTTCGTAGCATAAATAATAATTCACGCGAAACGGGGTGATGTAAATTTATTCGAATGCAAATCCCACACATTGAAATCTCGAGAAACGTAGGATCAATTGACGCACCCTCGCCGATGCGACGCGGGGAAGGGGGTGGGTCTTGCTCGAGCCAGCCCGATTCGCGGATATTCGAACCGTAATTTCAAATTCCTTTTACAATAAGTTTCGTTCAGGGTTCTTTCGTCGAGAGACACCAGCGAAGCGAGGTAAATCAATTGGTCCTCTCCTGCCGCATTCCTTTCGCCTAGTTAAAAAGACGGACGTGCCAACCACAACGAAACAAGCATCGTGCTGCTAACCGAGTACGCTTATTCGGTAGACTGCGGATTTTATGCGGAAAATCGAATCGTTTGATCTGTTAACGTTGTAAGCGTCGTATATTAAAACTTCCTATGAAATCAAAACTAGTTTACGTTTCGGATTATCAAAATAAAAATATTTTATTCGCGATAATTTTACCATTCATTTGGAATAGCATTTTATTCGAATCGTAGAACAACGACTACTTAAAATAGTATTTAGTATATTTTTCTTTCTCTCCAAAATTTTACCTAGCCTTTGTCCATACGCGATCGACGCGACACTCGACGCGTCAAAGAAAGAAACTTTACGTAAAGTTAGAGTGGTTCGCAATCGATGCAAAGCTTTTTAATCGAGCAAACAAATCCGCAGTCTTGTCGTACCCCGTGTATTCCTTACGTTACAGAGCTCTAAAAATTTAGGGTTCTTCGCGGAAGGGACTCGGTTGAATTCAATGAAATTTCGCCGACGGTTTGCGAATTGTTTGACCGAACACCAAAAACAGGTCCCCTTCGGCGTAGAATCGATTATAGCAGAGATAAAGAAACTAAACGGTACGAGGACGAGGAAGTGGATGACGATGACGACGACGACGACGACGACGACGACGACGACGACGACGACGACGACGACGGTGAATGCTAAAAATCGACGAGTTCGCAGTTCGTTTGATCCAAGAGTCGTTGAACGAAACGGCGCGATAATTGACGTCATTCCGAAATATCTGTACGTGCTACATGGAACGTTCAACAAAGAATTTGAATTTATAGGTGGCACGTCTTGAATAGAGATAGAGATAGATAGATAGATAGATAGATAGAAAGAGAGAGAGAGAGAGAGAGCGTCCGGTTTAGAAGCCCGTTAATTTATTAATCTATACAGAACTGATAATAATTAGCGACTTATGTTTTTGTTTGTTTGTTTTTTTCTTGGTTTTGTTAATATTCGAGTTTATCTTTTTTTTTGTTTTTTCCGTTTTTGTTCTTTTGTTTTGTGTTTGCTTTATCGTCGTCCTCGGTTTAGGAAATGGATCACGACTCCCCGTTGCCGCTGTCGTCCCCGTCCTCATACTCGCTGGCACTCAATTGTTCGTCCTCGTCGTCATCCAGCTCGTACTCGTCGTCGTAGAAATCCGTCATGTCCAGCTGTTGCTCGGCAGGCCTCGCGTTCGTCTTTATGCAGTAATCCTCCAGTGTCACGGGGACCACGATGCCCTCCTTCTCCGCCTCCATCTTCGCGGCATACGCCTGTTTCCTGCGAAACCAACATCCGATAACGTTCGCCGTACCCTTTGCCTTCGACGAACGATCAATTCCCGTATCTCCTTGCCCCCGAAGACTTTGAAAATGCTTCGCTTTCTCCGCGAGCTTGGTCCTCGGAGGCTCGCTCCTTCGTCCGTTTGCATCGTCGGCGTACGCGTATAAACGACTCGCGGTTCGTTCGATTCGTAGGTTCGAAATTTTCACAAGTTCTACCATCGGTAGGTTCGCGCATGGATCGCCTTTGATCGCCTTTGATCGAATCAGGGATCGAGATATCTGGAACGATTCCGAGCAACATTTTTCTTTGGCGATTCGCGATTCGCGAGTCGATCGGAGCGTGCCAAGGGGCTGGACGTACGCCCGTTCGCTCGTTCGCTCGTTCGCTCGTTCGCCGTCGCGTCTCGGAAAGAATGGCGACCGAGGAACGAGAGCGTGGCGCTGTGTCGAGGCAACGGTCGCGCTCCGATCGGTCCGCGTTTTCCGGCGTATCGCGAATCGGCGAATGGCGCCTCGAGGCGAACCCGAGGTGGTTCTGCCGTACCGATGGATCGTTCGTCGGAATAGATCGATAGGACGGTATGTACCGTACCTTATGATATTTTCGTACTCTTTGTCCCGACCCTTGGAGTCGCGCCAGCGCCTGTACATCACCGAGGCATCCACGTTGGCGGGGCTATACGTATTCGGCTCGTTCAGGAGCGAGATCACCGACAGCAGGATCGTCCTATGCGAAAATCAGAATTCGTTTAGCGTTCTCGCAGCTGGGTCAGAGCCTGGGTCAGATCCGCGGACGAGCGGATGCTCTACGCGTAGGACGCGCTTTTCGATCGTTACGATCTCGTTTCGATCAGCCGGCTTCTTGCGCCACGGTCGAACGGAATTCGCTCACCTGACGTTTTGCGTTGGGTTCCACCTCTCACACGGCAACTCGCCGCTCTGTGGATCGTCTACGGGCGGATGCAGGATCGATATACAGAGATCTCCGTTCTGAAACGATGGAAGACGGAAAAGCGTTAGACGTTGATTCGCGAACAGATCTCGGTGTTCGAGATATCGAAAGCATCGTCTCGTTGGCTGTACAACCGTTACGAATGTCCGGCATCCGAGAATCGAACAACCGATTCGCCATCGAGGCGAACCGATGCCCGTTCTCCTCCGGATCGGCGCGCGTACGCGCAATTCCTAACGTTTCTCCGCGGCTGCGCGTTCGTCCGCGTTTGTTTTCCGAAATATTCGTTCGCGTCGCGACAAAGGCTCGCGGCGCCGATAAACAAACGTCTTGGCTGGCAACGGAGAGCGGCGGAGCGGAAGAAGATTGCGAGAAGCAACGCGCGTCGACTCCGTTCGTCCCGAACGATGTCGGTGACCGATGGCCGACGCGCGTCTCGAAAAGCGGTCGCCGTCTCTGGCGACCCGATCGGAGTGTCGGCCGTATCTTTGGCAGTGCGATAAAAGCGTCCGCGACGTACGCAACGGGCAAACGTTTAGACGCGAGACGGTGAGAACGCGTTTCGTCGGGTCGAGTCCGTGTTCCAAGGGCAACGATCGACTTTGTAGGAGACGCGAGAGCAAATCCTCGATCCAGGGACGCGTCAAGGAAGACGGAACAGAGACAGAGAGGAAACGGAGACGAGACGGAGACGAGAGAGTTCGGTTCCGCGTTGATCGTCCCTGAGAACGCGTCGAGCACGGGGGAAATCAACGTCTACGGCTCGAAGGACGAAACTTGGCGCGGCCACCTGAAAATCCTTGCTCGGACCCCCCTTTCTGTTCGCCGTATTCGGCGATCTCCGCAACCTTCTACGCACAAATTGCACACGGTTTCGTAAAAGCTTCTTCGTGCCTTCTTGGGGCGAGGGGCTGCGAGAAGCGCGAAAACTCGGATGGTTCGAACGCATTTTTCAACGATGGATCAAACGAATCGTTGGACGCCGCGCGATGGACTCGCACATCGAAGAACATATTTTTTTAGATAAAAGAAAAACGTTGTCGATCCAAACTCTTGGCTCGCGTTTGCGATATTTTTCGTCGCGAATCCAGTTTCTATGTCGGACTTTTAAACGACGATCGGCTGCGCCTCTCGGTTGCGCGATATCGTATAAATTATGCGTTTGTAAGCGTTACGTACCGACATTGCGTAATAAACGAAACACAATACCGGAGCAAAAACTGCGGATTTTTACGAAACCGCGGAAAATGCAAACGAACGAGCTCGAAGAAAACAGGACGCGGCTTCGATACGATGTTTCTATCGCTCGTGTACGATCGACGGAGGATAACGCGAGGACGAGCGAAAACCGAGCGAAAACCGAGCGAAAACCGAGCGAACACCGAGCGAACACCGAGAGACTCGACGGTGGCGAGAGACCGTCGAAAGGAAGTCGTACGCGGTTTCTTGGTCGGCGACCGCTTCCGCTCTACGATCCGTCGAAACGTTTCTTCGATCGCCACGATAAAACCCCTTCCGTACAAGGTGTTTCCATCTGATTTTTCGTGAAATTTTGTCCGTTGCCGGTTCGCGATTCGACGCATTTCGTTTCTCGAGTTATCGACGAACGACACGGGGAACGAGCGGAACGCGTTGCGCGCTTTCTCCTATGCCTGCAGTGGTCGGTTCTTCCAGAGACTCGGCTTCGAGCTGGCGCAACGCGTACGCGCCAACTTTGGCCAGCCTTTCGCGCGCTTCGTAATCGCCGAAGCAACGGCGAAGTTTCGCCGGTTCGCGGTCCGCGGTCCGCGAAGCGATCGTGAAAACTGTTATCGAAGCGACGGATCGTTCGGGAGAAAAAATGGTGGCCGCCGAGCGAACTTTCACCGTTCGTGCTGTGACTTTCCGGAACGCGTCGCGAGACGCTTCCTGCGCGAGGGAACGCGGCGTTGACGCGCGTTTTTTAGCTGTAACGATATCGATATCTGTTTTGCGCGCGAATAACCCACGACGGCGGAAGACGTCGGCGCTTTTAACAACGGAATCGTCGTTGCTCGCGCGTAAAAGTCGCGCGCCTGTATCCGATCGTGGATCTCGGTTTCGAATCGGTTTCCTGAATAGATACCGCGACGAAAGATAAACAGAGTTCCCGATACCCCGAAGGTTCAAAGACGACGAGCAAACTTACGGCGCGAAGCACGGTCGTACCCGCTGGTCGGCCTAGAGAATCGAGAGAAGGAATTGGGTCGTCGTTCGATTTTTCCTTCGACGTTGCAACGTAACGCTCTCCGAGCGTTCCTTCGAATGGCCGAAACCCTCGGCCTGGTTGACCCATTTCTTCTCGAGAAACACGGTCGCGACCGGAGCTTCTCCGAGCTCGCGGGCGCGCCGACCGGGCCATACGGCACGTGCGACCACGGGTTTGTCGCGAATCGCAAATTATATATCGGATAAGCGTGCTTCGTATTCCGTGAAAACCGATCACCGCCGGGTGACGAGACGACGAAAAATTTGACGATACACGGAACGGAGAGCGGTCGATGGTCGATGGTCGATGGTCGATCGTACATCGCGAATCGCTCGAAACGAACGCGACGAAAAACTTCCAACCGGTGATTAAATATTCGGTAAGCGGTAGCGTTAGTTTCGCCGCGCAACACGGTGAGCAAGTTCTCGGTGGACGGAAGCACGACGACGTACCGCCGCAGTGCCGTTGGCGAAGGTCCAACGCGAATGGAAGAACGTTGCCGGTCGGTCCTCTCGTGGATATCCGAAATTTTTAGGCCAACAAGCTCGGAACCGTGACGTCTCGAACGTTTAGGTTCGTAGAGTCCGACGAGAACGCCTTCCGAATTGCACCGTAACGGCGCGGCACAAGTTTCGCAGAGAAAAAACAATCGGGGTCAAGCAGCGACGGCCTAATTTTTTCGCGTAAAACCGAACGATTTTCCGTGACCGAGTTTCTTCGAGTTTTCGCCTTTGATTTCGGAGATTCGACGAGCGAAAGGGGAACCAAAGCGGACGGTTCGGGGGCTCGCCTCGGTTTCGATAACGGGCGAGCAACAGGTCGCGCGATTTCTTGCCCGATCGTGGCTCCCGGTCTCCTCGATAAACTTCTTCTCTCCTTTCGAACGAAGCGAACAAAGCTGCGACAGATTTCGTTTCGAAGCGTGCTCCATCTCGAAATTTTGCATTTATCGGAGCGGTTTTCGCGATTTTATCGTCGACGAGTCGAAAGTCTGACACGAAAGATTCGCGTTAAAAGTTGGCTCTTCGGTATTATTCGGTAGGAGATATTACAAAGTTCGTAGCGTGTTCTGAAAAAAGCGAACGCGACCTTCGGAGTTTGATAATTGAATCGATATCTCTCCCGTCTCGCGAAAAGAATACCGTCGAGTCGCGGATAAACCTAGAATCGTAATTCTTTTTAATTTTGTAATCGTACTTATCTCGGAAGAGCGCTATAAATAAATCCGTGGGCCACAGACGATGCTCTTTCGGCGAAAACGAATTCGCTTCGGAAGCGCTTTTGTTCGAACGTATCGGAATCGAAAACTGACTTTCTCACGGAATCTCTTGCGCTGCGATTTAACGCGTCTCGTCTTATTTCTGGAACGGTACGAACGATTTTACGGCGATTGCCGCGCGAGCTAAGGTATTTTATTTCTAATTTCGATTGTTCTGAAAAGATATTAAAAAAATAGCGTCGACCTTTGCATCGGCGACGAAGCGTACGGTTTTCTATTTCGAGCCTACGATTACGAGTAACCGTGGTATTTTTACCAAGTTGGTCAACGAGAAGAAAAACCCTGTCGTGCGTACGAGCGACACGCGGCACCTTGTTTTCTTTCTCTCTCTCTCTCTCTTTCTTCTTGAACGAAAACGCTGGCAGAAAGCGAGAGCGTTCGAACGAGAAGAACTTTGTCGAGAGAGCCGGTCAGCCTCGAAAATAGACCCGCGTCGACTCCTCGCGAGATCGAAACAATGCCGGGAGCTATCGTACGAACTGGATCGCGGTTGCTCGAGTTTTCTCGCGAATTCGTGCGGAATACTTTGATGCGACTCGTACAACGGAGAACGATGCGACGAACGGAAAGAATCGAGGACGCTTTTGGACCTTCGCCAAGAGAAATCGATGGATACGAATCGTCGTCGCTTTCCGAGGAACCAGCGATCGCACCGACGACGCGGGAACAAAAGACCCCCCCCCCCCCCCCGCGAGAGCAACGAGCAAGAAAGCAAGAGCAAGAGCAAGAGCAAGAGCAAGAGCAAGAGCTAGAGCCAACGGGGCAATAGAGTTTAATAAGTTTTCACGGCCGAGGGAACGTTGGACGGTTGCCCTCGCGATAGCGCGGCCAACGACTACCGGGAATATCTCGGCAACTGCGAAAAACCAGCACGCGAACGCCCACGCCTTCTGCAAAGATATTTCGAAGCGTCGATGATCGTCTGCGGGGCTTCCTGTGTTTGGTTCCGTACGATGGAGGAGGAGAAAGGAGGAGGACGCTTCGAGGTACTCGCACGATCCGACGACGGTGATTCGTTCGGCGACCGAACGGCTCGATCGTCATCGCGGGTGTCGATCGCGATTTTCTTCGTTCGCGTTTTAACGTCGTCCGGTGAGGAATCTTTGAACGTTCGCCCGGTCGGACGCGGATATTCTAATTAAATATCCAGGAGAACGAGCAGAGTCGGTCGTCGGATAAAACAACTTCCACGAAATCGTCGAGCGACGTGATTATTTTTCGAATCGCGGAACGAGTCACCGCGTCGCCGTTCGAAGCCGAGGACAGCGCGGAGGTTCGGTTCTCGCGGCGGAGAGGACGATTCCACCCGGAACCATCGGGCTCGGGTCCCGGGTCCCTGGTCCCGTTAACGCCGCAGAGGTCTACGACGCGACCTTTTCCGAGACCGTTTTCAACTTACGGCCGCTTCCATCCGGCCACGACCGTTTCGCCGGTCCTCTTCCCGGACAACGCGTATGCCGCGTTAGATTCGAGCAACGGCGTCCGTCGACGAATCGAAATTGTCGTTGTCCTCGCAAGATCCGCCAAGGATTCTTTGGCCTCGCGTCACGATTTCGAAAACAGCCTGCATCGTCGCCGTTGCGAGACGAGGAGACGGCCGATTTTCGTGGCGAGTCGGTGAAACAGCCTGTAGAAGCGCCGGTAACGCTCCTGTCGTCTACACGCTGCGCGCAACAGAAGGAACACGGTCCCGGCTCGGTGGCGCGCACACCTACAGGATCGATCCGGCCTCGCGTGTACATGCACGTGTACATGCACGTGCACGCGCACGTTACGTGCCGGTCACAGACGTTTCACGGTTCGTCGAATCCTGAGGCGTCGACCTCCTCTCTGCTCCTTCTCCTCCTTCTCCTCCTTCTCGCTAGGGCGAGAGCTAGAACCTACGATTTCGCAACGATTCTGCGAGCGCGGTCCGTCGCGAGTCCGTACGCTTCGAGGCACGTTCGACGGACGAGGACAGGGACGGGTACGAAGGCAACGACAGAAACGGCGAGAGGAGCACAGGGGGTGAGCAAAACCCTCGAACATCGGCAACCGTTCGGCGATCGCTCCCCTCGGCGTTCCTCTCCGCGTCGCGAACGGAAAAATCGTAGAACAAAACGAACGATGTATCGCGAAACTAGAGAATCGCCGCGCGATCGATTCGTCGACGACGATCGTATAAAATTTCCATTGGAACTGAAAATCGCAGCACGCAGGAACGAAACGAGCCGGCCGCGTTCGTCGAGCAGCTTCGGGGCCCGATGGAGGAGATGTAACGCGCCGGGCGCGTATCGGACGAGTGTACGAACGATCCGCGCGATTCGATACGGTTCTAACCGTGTATCGGCGAGAAGACGCTGCTTCGATCGACCGATAATCACCTGACTGTCGGAGGGGGTTCGTCGAGGCGACGGAACGTCGAAGGGTTCTCCGGGGCTGGCCGTTGCATACTCGTTAAACAAATTACTCGGATTCTTGTTTAACGTTACGCTCTCGCGGTGGATTAATCTTTCTCGAAGAAAGAACGAAGAGACAGGGAACGAACGATAGAGATAGCAGGAAACAGGGAAAGAAAGAAAAAGAGAGAGAAAAGAGCCGAGAGACGAGACGAGACGAGACGAGACGAGACGAGGCGACGGGAAAGTACGTTGGCCTCGCACAGTCGAGGTCGAAAAGACACGACGTATGAAAAGTATTCATCGCGCGGAAAATAGCATACGTACGGTCGTGCAACAGCCGAGCATGTTCGCACGATATAACGGAGCGAGGCGGAAGTTTCATCGGGGAAAAGTTAGGTGAACCCCGCGACGCGCGACGGCTACCCTCCTATGCGTTTCTTTTCCTCGGGCGAAGCAATTATCGAAGACGCGTCGTCGAGCGTCTGGCCGATCGCTTACCGGTGAAACCGTTTTCCTACGACCCGTACACGATACGCTACCGTGGCCTGCTCTACACGGTTAGTTTTTCTACTGTGCAGTGGCCGTTCGGCAATGTAATTGCCGTCTAAATTACTATGCGCGGTGCCCGATCGTACGTAGGCAAAACTATTTCTCTTACTAAAAAGATTCTGGCTCGAAACGTTGTGAAAGTAAGCGAAAAGAAAACGCGTAAAGTTCGAGAGAACCGGAACGTCAAATTCTCGAGAAAATCAAGGAAAACTAGCAAGACGAAAACGAACGGAAGCGAACGCGAACGGGATTAACGCAGCGACGTACACGGCTCGACTCCCGCGGTTTCGAATGCCCGATTAACCGCGAATCTTCTTCGTAATAATCGCGCGTTCGTTCGGCTCGGCCGAGGACGCGTAATTAATGCGGCGCTCGCTCGACCCATGAAATTTACGCGCGTTATTCCCGTTAACCGTGGCGCGTTAGTCTAGTCTCATCCCTTCCAACAACAAGCGACTGGACATGGATGTCCAACGAGCTTTCGACGGTCGTTGACTCTTTCGTACACGCGCCGAAGGGTCGCATCGGAGAGCGCGAAAGAGAGAGATCGATACGCTTCGAAAACGAGATACTTTTCGCGAAAATAATATCCGAACGATTCTCGATCCCGTTGTATCTCGCTCCCGCATCGTCCGTCTCTCTTTCCCGTTCGATCGAACGCTTTCGATGGTTCGTTGTTAGATCGAGGACTTTGCAGATTTGTACGACAGAAGCGTCGGTGGAATACAACGTTGAACCGGTTAAACGCTAAAACCGATTTAAACGTCGATTTCGGATAGATTTCGTCCATAACAACAAATGTTTTACAACTTGGCACGCGATTTCTAGATTTCTAGATTTCTAGATTTCTTTTAATTTAGATAACAATTGTCGTTTACTTACTCTTGCCGGTACTTCGTAAACCACAACCTCGGTCCTATCGATGCTCGCAGCTTTTTCGGAGGGTGAGGGACAAAAAGAGCCTTCGAGAAAGCGAAAGGGAGAGAAAAAAGAGAGCGATGCGAGATTTAGCCGGGAGCGAGAGAGCAAGAGGGGGAGAGAGGGAGGGATAGAGAGAGAGGCGGACGAGGGCGAGGCGCAGGGTGAAACGTGAAAAGGGGATGAAGGGAGGATCGATAATTCCCGTATTTACTCACCTCGTACACGTTCGGGTGCCAAACTTTCGTCATAAACCGAATGCTTGGTGGACTGTATGGATAATCCGGCGGAAACTTCATGTGTGCCTGCAAAAGAAGAACGCGCGTGTTAGAGTCGGTTCGACAACGACGGTGTCGATGGCGCTTATCAAAACTAGTTGCAACGCGTGAGAAACCGTTATACAATCGACGATAGCCAAAAGAATAATTGGCACGGTCGGCTTTTAATTATGCAATTCATGGCTGAATAGTTTAATGGTAGGCGTTATCGAACCGATTCGATCAACGTTTATGTAATAATTATCTATAACAGCTATAACCATGGCATTGGACGAATGACGTTTGTACGCGGGTGCCTCGCGGATCGCGAAACGAACAACATCGAAGATTTTTCTCCTGCGATAACAAAGCGTATAGAAAATTCTACGATTCCATCGATTCGGACAACGAGTCGAATCCAATGTACAAATTGCGATCGAACAATGGCCATTTGTAATCGGTCGCAACTCCTAATTGCTTTGCGCAAAATAAAAGGGATTTTGCATTCGTTGCAAGAAATCAGAGTACCGTGTCTATATTCCCGTTTTCGGCTATACGCAGAGAGAGAGAGAGAGAGAGAGAGAGAGAGAGAGAAAGAAAGAGAAAGAGAGAGAGAGGGGCGGTTGCGAATCATTTGAAACAGCTCGACGATGTTCGAAAAACAATCGTCGATGCTTGCGCAACCGAATCGCGTAGTCGCCGAGCGGTGAATTTTGCTAAACCGAAGAGTAAATTTCTCTGGTAAGAAGTAGGTACGATTTCTATGGTAGAATTTGATCCGCTTTGCATACGGAAACGATCCGCGCGTGAAACGGATCGGTAGAGCGCAACCGATACGATGGAAACCGACTGTACGATTCTCGATACATCCATGGGTTCCATGGTGCTCGCAAAACGGCAAATCGTGCTTCGGAAGACGGTGGAACGCTTTTCGATCTATTCTACTTCGTTGCGCGTTCTACTAAAACGCGTTTCACGATGATCAGGATTTTGCTGGTTGGTCGCAGGATGAATCCATTTCGCGGGAACGCGTACGCGAGGGTCGTTTCTACGCTGGCCGGCGGACTTTCGTCGATGGTTCGTCGACGGGACGCTATATTGATCGCAACCTGGTCATGGCCCAAATATCCACCTCGTCCTCCGGGATAGCGCGTCCCAGAATTAACTTACTTTCCATCGCGATACCGGCGGTGTTTACGTTTACGTTTCTCTCTGCGAACGATTGCCCGGTCCTCTGGCCGGTCCGGTCCCTCCGCCAGATATTAATCAGAGGAGAGGAAACTTTTCGCTCATCCGGTTCCAGCTTCCATTTCCGAAAACGTTCGCGATCCAAAGGAAACGGGACGCCGAAGTGAACGTCTTTGCTGTCGGCAGGCGCGTTCGAGAAGATACTCTTCACGTAACTTTAATCGAAACGACGGGCGAGGAATAAACGAAAGACGCGCGAGTCACCGACCACGATCCACGACGCTTTCGCGGCACGCGAAGATTTCTAAAACGCGAGAAAACGCGAGAAAACGCGAGAAAACGCGCGTAGCCGGACGAGACGCGGCAGAGATTCGCGAAGGAGACAGTCTCCGAGACCGTGGAATCGAGTTCGTTTCCACTTGGTTGCGGAGAGCGTATCGCGTTCCGGTTCGCGATGCGGCACGGCGAAATCGATAACGCTTATCGGTCGGTCGGTCGGTCGGTCGGTCGGTCGCTAATCTCGCATGACATCGGGACGACAGGCGTTCGCGGAACCGCAGGTAAGATCGATTATTCGCTAATAATTACGCCACGCGTTTGCAGCGTTTCGCGTATCGACGAGGACGGATCCGCGGGATTCCGTGTCGCGTTCTCGGTCGAATCGATTCGCATCGGCCGTTCGACGGCGCCGAGATCTCGTGCACGCGCGACGTCGCGAAAAGTTAACCTTCTTCTTTCGCGGGTGTCTCGTAAAGTTTCAAGAAATTTTAAACGGTACGTTCCGAAGGCGATTCCAAACCCCTTCTTCTTCCCGTGGCGATTCTTCGTTCGCGCGCGTTCTTTCGAGAAATCCTAGCTAGCCGGCTAGCCGGCTGGCCGGCGTCTCGGATCGAGGACGGACAAGTTTAAAATATATGAATTTTGTTCGTAACGTCCGCGTACTCGTCACGGCGTGGGGCGTGTGCATTCGATTCCGTTCAATAATGCAATGCTCTGCGGCGCGTGTCATCGGGGAACCGTTACCTTGACAATGCCATCGCGATTAATACTTTATATTTTTACCGACGGTAAAAAAAGCGTGGTCGTCGGTCGTCGCTTCGCCTCGACCGACGGAAACGGATAAGAACGAAGATCCTCGTTGCGACGCGATCTTTGCTCGCGTAAATATTCGCGCTCGATGGGCGGAAACGATTTTCCGCGGCCTCGTCGTCGCGATATCGGAAACAGGGTCGTTGACGCGACGTATCGCGAGCAGCGCGCAGCCCGCGAACGACCCACAAATTTTCGCGACCTATTTCGGCGACCCGACACCGGCTCCGACGTCCCTGAGTCGTCCGATGCCGGGTCGCGGGACCGTGCCCGATTCCCAAGGATCGCGCGCGGTGACCCAAATCGGGAAGAAGACGGGCTACGCGAACTCGTTTGCTCCGTTTAACCGGATTTTTCAACGAGAGCGTTCGTCGCTGGATCTTCGGTTTAATCTTCGACGGATCGATCGATGGCCATCCAATTCCTATTCGACGAAATTTCGAGCAATCGATTTCGGTGAAAAAATAGTTTGGAAAACGGAAGATCGATCGGAATCTTTTTACTCTGGGAAGGTACGCGAACGACGGAGCAACGTTTTCAACCGTCGACGCACCGCGGTTTCGCGGGTAAGGAAGACGAGGACGCGCGGGCACGACAACGAGAAACGGAGTATCCGGCACATCGAAATCCCCGGGTGATCGCAGACCTCGTTGCGCGAACGAGAAAAAAAGAGATCGAGGGGAGAAAGAGAGATTGAAAACGCGTCTGTCCGTGCGATTCGAGGGGTGAACTCGGCCCCGAACGAAAGAAAGGAACAGACCCGGGGTAGCGGGTACAACGACGAGGGCCACCGAACGAGCCGACCTTCGAAACGCATCCCAGAAGTCGCGGGAATCGTTTCTGCGTTGTTCGTCCGTGGATAGTTGACTCTTGCCCTGCGCTTTTCATCGCAGCTGTCGCGATTAAAAGCTATCCGTCTTCGAAGGCTGTGCATCGATGATAAAGCAACGCGAATCTATTTCGATTCTCCGGAAGCGAGCGACGTTCCCGTCATCCGAGCGACATCCCGATTCTTGCGCGACCAGCTATCGAAGCTATCGGTTTGTTTCGTATTTAACGGATTAAACGTCCATGCCGAACCGCTTCGATTTTTCGGCGGGGAGCGAAAATGTGGTTCGCGAGAGCGTGCCCGTGCGCGGGTATGCGATGCTGAAAATAACTCGATTCTTTTTCGCGAGACGGGCACGCGTTCGGCGACACCTCGGCTTCTATCCTCGCAGCCTGCCGGCGAAAAGTTTCGTCGGACGGCTCTCTCGGGTGCTCGACGGGATCGACTTCTGTGCTCGAGAATGCCCCGTTATCGCGATCGAGCGCTATCCGCGATACGGTTCCGTTAATAACAGCTCCGTCCGAGAGACGAGCGCCGGTCACCGTTACCGCCGCGATCAAGTTCACCGTTGCACGCCGAGAACGATATCGATCGATTTATCGCCTAGCTTTCGTTTCGCGACAAACGAATAGCGTGTTTCCTGGTTTCGTTTCTCCGGACCGCCCGAGAGCGGGCCGTTCGACGGTTCGTTCGAACAAGATCTCCGACCATCGCCTTCGATCGCGCCGAACCATTGCGGAGCGATCGGTTGCAATAATTATCGACCGTCGTTGCAGCTATTGCAACCGTTATTGCGCTTGCGAAAATATTATTGAATCACGAATAATCGTTCTTCGTATATTATACGACCGCGTAGCTCGGATTATTCGCGTGTCATGCGAGCGCATATTTATCCGCCGTCCAACAATTAGTAACGCGACCGAGCGCGTTGCACACGATATCGATCCCTCGAGCTGCACCCTCCGCGAGCATTTCAACGTTTAGATAGCAAAGTCTTCGTCGGATTCGACTTTGTTCGCCGCTAATTGCGTTTACACGGTTCTTTACGATACAAGCGAATCGTCCGATCGACGCGTTTTCTGCGATCGTTCTTGCGAATATACGCAAGGTGTCTCGTAAACTTCAAAATAATTCGAAGGCGGGAATCGGAAGCTCCGTACGCGTAGAAGCCGATCGTTACCCACGAGACTCGCGAAACTCGCGAAACTCGCGAAACTCGCGAAACTCGCGAGATGGTGAAATTCGTCGCGATTTTTCCACGGTTTTACAAAGGTTCCCTGCGCGTTCTCCGTACAGCGAAAGGAGAAACTCGCGCTATCGGCGAACCTCTCCGTTTCAACGGTGTTTTGATCGGTTGCATCTACGATATAAATATGCAAAATACGCGGTAGTCTCTGCACCGCGTACCGATCGATACCGCGCGACGAGATATAGATCTTTTTATTTCTTATCTTCGCGCAAATACGAAATGCATACCCTTTCGATGCGACGAGCTTCTTTTCACGCGGAAATGGGAAACAAATTCTGCGCGAACGATTGTACCCGTGGGTCTACAAAAATATATCTCGCTTTACATTGTATATTTCTATTTGTACTTGCAGGTAGATATAAATGGAATCAATGTCAACGGCAGCGCCAATCAAGAACCGGATCTCTTTTAGAACCGAATATTAATTGCGGTCCAATTTAATTCTCAAGACGCGCGCGCTTGTTTGCGCGTGGGAGAAAGAAGCCTAATTTGGACGAGTACTCGAATAAGATTACAATGCGCGTTACGAGAAGAAGAAATGCCATAAAAATTTCACTCTCTCCGGTTTAGCATCTCGCTTGGCTACACGGTTGCGGCGTTGTCGCTGCCGTTGATCGACTATACTTTTGCGAACTAAACTCGATCGAAATATCGCATCGATTCCGTTTGCGTTCGCCAAAATGTCCAAGTATTCCGAACGGTACGCAAAAGGCAAAGCAACGGAAGCTCGTACGCGTTACCGTAACCTCCCTCGGTTCGTTGTCGGTGGTTTCCCCGTCTTTGGAGAGACGGAGAAAAATGTGCGTTAGCGTCGCTGTCGAGCGGAACGAGATTGGGTGAAAGTCGTTCGAGCGATTCGGAGGGACGCCGTCCAAAGATAGGGCCGAGACAATGCTCGATGGCATTTTACGTAACGCGACGAACATGTTACGACCCGCCTCTCGGCCGGGTCGATCGTAAATCCTGGAAAAGCAACGACGTTTTATGATAAAGTCGTTTATGGAACACGGAGGCCGGACGACGCGAACGTCGAACAGCTTTCGTTCGCCGCACGGGTTCGTCTTGGACAAGGTTTTCGCAAACCTTCCTTCGTCGGATGTACATTTAAAAAATATTTCGACAAGGTATCGACGACTCGAGCAAAAGAAAAGGACGACCGATCGAACGATAAAGTCGAGACGCGATCGTCGATGTGTTTCTCGAGGTTGGCGGCTACCGGTTCGCACGATCGCGATAAAAGATTCGCGAGAAACGATGCTGTACGCGTGGTACAGCGAAACCGATAGACCGTTTGCGCGGTCTTTGCATTCGCGATGGTAAAACGAGGTCGAACGGTGCGCGCCGCGGGATTCGATCTCCAAACTGATCGTTTGAAATTATTTGTTCGCTTCCTCGGTTTCCACGTTTAACAGTTGCATCGGCTAACTCGTACCCGGGGACCGGCTTTTCCGCGTCGAGTTCGTTCGAACTCAAGGACTCGACGTAATGGCTTCTAGTCGCGCGACGATAGCCGTTGATTCACGTGTACCGCGTAATCGCGATAAGTCCTCGCGACAGCTCGATGATACGCGCAACGATATCGTTTACGATTTACAGTCTTGTTTCGACGTTCAGGCAACGACGCTCGTTTCGGAAAAGGTCGCTGCCGGCTGCCGGCTGCCGGCTGCCGGGACGGGAGGACGCGTCGTTCCACAGGATACGTATCCCGTAAACGTTGCAAATTCGCGATTCGACGCTCCGCTCTCGAGACGTCGACGAGAAACACGAATCGATCCCCGTCTTCTTCTTGTGCCGGCTCGACGCCGAGCGTTCGCCGACGACGACGGCTGATTCGGGAGAGCGTAGATTTTCGTTGAAAACTCGAAAAAGATGACAATAGTCTTTTTTTTTGTTTCGGCGAATCGAACGATGATCGAACGTTGGCAAATTTTGCTCGGGCCAATGCGGTGTCGTCGTATGTAAATTTCTGGTTGATCGACCGACTGTAACGATCGTAGGCTCGACGCTGGATATTCGGTGGCGAATAACCCTACGCGACAGAGACGCCATCCGTAATTGGGTCGTTTACCCTAGGTCCTCGTAGCCTCGTAGGCGACTCGCTGATACGCGGAACGACACTGTTTTCGATTTACTTGCAGCAGAGCGAACGAGTAAGCGAAATAGAGAGAGAGAGAGAGAGAGAGAGAGAGAGATTGCGAGGGGTGCAGGAAACCCGGTCGAACAGGATTCGAAACACCCACGTAGCCGTTGGGTCACGTGCACCGAGAGACACGGAACGATACGATGCGATACGATTCACAAATAACGGTGTTGGCTGGGTAGGTTGCGCGTTGCACCGTGCTGCACCGTGCTGCGCTGCACTGTGGGAAGACAGGGTGCAACGCGGCGCGGCGCGTCGCCGTTACGTGAATAAGCGTTCGTAAATTCATAACGAAGCGGAGAGCGAGTGGTTTAGAAAGCGGACCCTGCGCGCCGCACAAAAACCGTGTAACCACGCGCCACGATTCATTTTCCGTGAGCGGACCAGACGGAACGCGTAACGCTATCGCGAATATCGCTGCAACCGGTCGAGCGAACGCAGAAAACAACGGAAACTAATACCAGACTATAAAGGAAGCGACGGGCTCGTTTTTATTTATTCCCTTCTTTTTTCCTTTGTCGAGGGAGGCGTTGCAATTGTATCGATGGTCGGCGGATTCGATGGATTTCTGACAAGTCCGAGCCGAAGCGATCGAAAACGCGGCAAAAACATTGGAAACATTGGAAACATTTAAAGACAGCCGTTGCTTTCAAATCGTCCAAGACATCGAGAAAGAAAATAAATTTCTCGTTTGCTCCGGTTATGCGATTTAGGTAAAACACTTTTACGTCGTACGTTAGGAAGTTTCGTTGCCCGTTCGTTACCGCTGTTTCGCCCAATATAGAATAAAAGCAAACGTTCGCCAAAGCGGCGAGTCGCTGAAAGTAAATACGTATGGTATTTGAAATTCGCACGATCGCAAAGGCGCGACACCACCGGTCGTCGAACCAACCGGAACAATATCCCCGCAATGCGCGATACTACGGCGTGCCTCGGCTATTGCTCGAATATTTAAAAAAGTGCGTCATTGAAAAATTCGTCGATCGACCGAGTTAACGATTCTCGCGAAACGATTCGACGGGACACTCGAAACCGCATCGAGAATCGATAATTACCGTAGAATGCAGGTCAGCCGATCGCTTCCAGTATTGCTCAACGACGAGTCGTTGCTTTTCAACGGCTACGAACCAGCGACAAAAAAACAACTCGTGGGATCGTGATCAAGCAGCGCGCGAATACGCGTCCAGTGAATTCCGCGAGATCGCAATGGTCGATGGTCGTCGCGTTTCCATTTTCTTTTGACCGCAAGGCGACGGAACGCGGTAGCCGCGTTACCGTTTCATCGAAACGCTGCGTGACCGTCTTTGGCAAATATTTATGCGATCCGTTTAACCTTCGCGTCGATCCCAACTTATCAAAATTATTCGACGAAGAAAGAAATTCCTATTCGACTGCCGTTCGTTGCAAACGACGCAAACGTTTTCAATTTCCTCGCTCGCCGAAGTGCCGAAAAATTGAACGATCGACTAAACGTGCGTTTGCAAAATAAAACTCACGGTTGATGGATCGTTGCGCTAAAACGATTTGCCGCGTCGCTCGAAAGCATCGTTGTTAACCCATTAACCCCTTGCACCATAATATCGTGTCACAACTCGCGAGAAACGCTTCGAACAAAATCTGCCAAGTACATATATTATTAGTTTCCTTTGAGTCGAAATGAAATTCTATTTCGTCCAAGACAATGTTTAGGCATTCGAGAATACGCGGAAAAACGCGTTAAACGTACCTTGCATACAAGATTTTATTTTTCTCCTAGTAAACTATAAACGTCGAGGAAATTCGAATAAATATAATCGTAAAATAAATCGTAGCGCGAGGGATTAAGCAACTACTCGCTTTCCTCTTAACTCTCTCTTATAAAATTACGTCTCGTACGCGTTGCGAGTCCCAGGTGCCAAGTCCTACCGTTCCTAACGTTTTATCAAAACAATAATAATAACAATGATAACAACAACAGCAATAATAATAATAATAAATAGAAACTATCGTATCGTTTACCGTTACGCGTACAGAGCGTCGGGATAATTTATCATCACCTTCGTCTAGAAATTTCACTTCTCGAGTATCGCGTTTTACCGAATAATCAAAATTGTACGGTCGCTCGGTAAACGGATAATAAAAACGAACAAGTATTCAAGCAGGCTCTTCTTCCTCGAAGAAAAGAAAATTATCGATCGAGCGAAGCCGATCAGCTTTCGAGCTTATACAACGAACAACCGCGTCACGGTACAACATTCGCATCATCGAAAGAGAAATCGAAAACATAACCAACAAAATGGAAAGCGTTGTGCTCGCGAATGCAAGAGAAACATATACACGGAGAAAGGAAAGACGAGGAGAGGACAGGAGCGTAGAGGAGACGCGAGGAGAGGAGAGGAGAGGAGAGGAGAGGAAAGGAGAGGAGAGGAAAGGAAAGGAGAGGAGATGAGCGGAGAGGAGAGGAGTGGAGAGGAGCGGAGAAGAGAGAAGAGGAGATGAGAGGCGAGGAGAGGAGAGGAGAGGAGAGGAGAGGAGAGGAGAGGACAGGAGAGGAGAGGAGAGGAGAGGAGAGGAGAGGAGAGGAGAGAAGAAGGGAGGGTAGGGAGAAGTATATCGCAGGAGAGAAAGAAGCATCGGTTTCCTGGAGCAAGGTTCCCGACACGAGCGAGATCTAATAATAATTCTGATAACTTACCTTGAAGTATCCACCTTGGTAGAGAGTGTCCGGGGGGCCGAAGATAGCCACTTCCCACTCAAACATGTTGTCCTCGTTAACGAGTTTCACGCGGAACCCCTCGACGGGTTCCTCTTGGAGGCTTTTGTACTCGAGGGCGAGCGCCCTGAGCGCCGAACTGGTCGGTTGTACCATATTCTTTGAATTTTCCTGATCGAAATGACGGGCCTGCCTCCGGAAACGCGAAACGTCCAAAACCTCCTGAAGTGGTAGCACGGGACACCACAGTCGGACGGACGCCTTTGCGAACACTGCTCCTCTCCTCGGGAGAGAATATCACTTTCCAACGGTTTTCTCCACCAGGTAATTCGAGGCCTCCACCGTGGTTTTTTCCCTCGAGCCCTGTCTGTGTCGCGTCGCGATTCTTCCACGCACGGCTGGACCTCCTTTACGACGAATACGGTATATACGGTTCTGCACACCAAACAAACAAAGAAATACGGTCGGAGCTAAGAACTGCGAAGTAGGTATATCCCTTGCAGTCAACAATACACCATTCCCGATGCACGCAACTCTAACAAAACAGCTGACGTACCTTCTGCGTCAGCGTTGCTGCCGGCGCATGCGCCCGAACGAGCTCCCCCATTCTACCTTCGATTACGGCGATTTTTATCGTGGAAACGAGCCACAACGATCCCAATCGTCGGGTTCGATCCGCAAGAACGATTCGCTTTCCCTCTTTACACCCTACGTCAGGGTGTCTCGAAAAAATTTAGCGTAGTCGAAAGGGTCGATTTTGCGAATACGATTCTCGGTCATTTTTTCCTTTTTCGATTCGCGACGAAACACTGTATCTTTTTTCTTCTTCCTTTTGGATTGTCGACGAGAGACACGGACCAATCGGATCGCGACAACGGTAAACGGATTTCGGCTTGGCCAACGGAAATGCCACGTTTCAGCTTCGTTCGCTGTGGCGGCACTCCGATTGGTCCGCATTTTTCGTCGAGGACTCTAAAACAAAGCATTCTGTCGTGAATTCCCATAGAAAAAAGGTGCTTGGAAACGTCGCAGGAATCGCAGGAATTGTCTTTTTGCGACACCTCGTACGCTTGTAGCCTAGGATAATTGCCTTGAAGCCGAAACTAAATCATCTGCGAGATGAGAATAGCGTGCAAAGTGGTACGATCGGTTCAAAAGTTGTATCTCGTTACGCGTAAACGTTTATGTCAATTGCAACTGCAATGTAGTGCGAAGTAGTGCGTTTCGATTGGCTGGATCGGATAAGGTAAAGAATTATGAAAAAAAACAAAATATTTATTGTTTACTTATTATGTATACGTAGAAGCTAGGTGTAATACGGTAGGATATCGTGTAATAATATATAGATATATTGTTGTTGATCTTACGTCAAAGTCTAGTATCGCTCCAGGTAAACGACAATCGACAAAGATTGCGTTGGCCGGTTGAAACGAAAACGGATAAGAGAGAAACTACTCTCTACCGTTTTATTTAAATTTCCCGCTGTGAAAGCGCAAAGAAAGATGGCCGATAGTCTCTCTCCTTTGGCGTCGACCGCGCCTTGCCTCTCGTCGACGCACGTCCGTGTCGTCTCATCTGTAGTACCTCCAGCTACAACATAGTTATGTAAAACCAAGTTAAAGTTATGTATAACTTGTCGGTAACGTATTTTCGTCCCCCCTCGTCACACGTCGTGGTCCAATCGCATTCTTCTTCGTCTTTGATAGACTGCGTAACGAATCTACTCATCGACCAATAGAAAACGGTAACCACTAATTGCGACAATGACAATAAAATAGTAAAGACGAACTGCGAATTATGATGCAACTTTGAGTTTACAATTCGTGGATCGAATAAAATACAATTCTATGTGACCGTACGTAAACGGAGCATAAACATGACATTGTATTATTAGTTTAAAAATCATAATTAGCCGTTGGTTCGCCCGGTGTATACGACATGGCAGGAGTGGGGTAGTCAATCAATCGGCATGACGTTTCACTTATCGTAAGAACGATAATTTAATCTCCATTTTGTTATACTTTGTACCACGGTTTCTATTGACTTATATAAAGGAGACTCACGTTCGCAAGATCAGTATAACGGTGAACGTTTGACAAACCCATCGGCGGAGACATGGCCGCGACTATGTTTGGAATAGAGCCAGAACTGTTCCGAATTTTCGGTTTTTGGAGCGCAGTGGTTTCTTTGAAAATGATATCGCTGGTATTCATGACTATGCGTTTGAGATTTAAAAAGAAGGTAAGTTCTCCGTTATATCGAGCACTCGTTTCCATCCGTTTATCGTGCATTAGAAAGAACGAATCAACGTGATCCTTTTTGCAGATTTTTCTAAACCAGGATGACGCTATGAGTTTGAAAGGAGCCAAAGTTATGGATAACGATCCAGACATCTCGCGTGTACGCAGATGCCATTTGAACGATCTAGAAAACATTCCACTTTGGTTCATAGTAACCACTGTATGGTTAACTACGAACCCATCCGTTTGGTTGGCTGGAATTTTGATCAGAACCTATGTGATTTCGAGAATCATACACACGTTCTGCTATGCAGTGGTTTCCAAACAACCTCACCGGGCGCTCTCTTTTGGAACCGGTCTCACCATTGTGATGTACCAAGCGTTCAGTACTTTAATGTACTATTGGTAATCCGTATCGTTCGGGAAGTGGCGTTTTTCGCTGCCATGTATGTTGTTACTCGTCGTTTAAAGAGAATACCTCTCGCTTGGTTCATTTTTGTTATTACATGAATAACTTGTAATTTTATTTTGCTACATAGGACGCCTAGCCGTGTTTGTTTCTAACAAGTTGAACTATTATAACAAACTTTTTTATATTAATACCTATTGAATTTATAATAAATATTTTCATAAAGCATTTAGCATGGGATACGTTGATAAACCTTATTACATTTCGATTATATCGTTGACACGCTCACCCAATTATCGCCAAGATTCGATAAGAACTTCGGATCGATAACGACCGTCGATCGCTTTAATAACCTCGACTCGGTACAAGTCGATGCAAATACATTACTATACGCCTACGATGGTATTAGGTAACGAGTGTAATTCATTTCTTTCGTCTCTGTACCGCGCTCACCGCGTACGCTTACCTGAATTCTCGGATGCAGTGTAAACACAAAGTATCCGGAGTAATCCAAAGATAATAGTTATTAGATTAGATTAGAATTATTCTAAAGTCATTCCGGAATATTTGCATCGAGTGTTTGTCTTGTGTAAATTATTCAGAGTCATCCAAGGCTAGGCTTACGTAATGCGACGAGTCGCTATTGAACGAACGTTATTCATCATTTTTGACCGATTTGTTTACAGTATCGTTACGACGATACGAAATTCTGGCAGAAGCATTTATAATAGGGTCAATGGTCTTTTCGTCTTCGTATTCCCAAAATGGTCCCTAAATCGGGGACTTTGATTTCGAACGAAGGTCTTGGACAAAGGTGAAACGATAACAAGACAGGGAAGAAAAACCTGGAAAATGCTGGCGCGAGTAGGAGGCACGATATAGGCGGTTTGCCCCCATATTGCCGCGTAAAAGGGTAGCGGAATGCGCGTGCGTACGGGGGCTGTTGTGACGGGTTGTCACGACGACGACGTCTGAACGCCGACGGGCGCGGGAACGTCAGACGTCGCGATGGATCTGTGAGGTGCGAATCGCCGTCGGTGGAACGGCGTTTCGCCGTTACCGAGTATGCACCGGAAACGAGCTCTTCGGCTTCTCTCGCGCATCGACGTTGTTGCTCGCGATCTCGAGCACCGTGAACGATCCAGGATCCGTCGCCGGTTCTCCCGGAAGTCCGTGTCCCATGCGACGGCATAGATAGAGGTGAGTCTCTTTGAATTTTTCCGAATCGTTGGAAGAACTTTTAACCGCGAGAAATTAGACGTACAAATAGATTTTACCGGTCCGTGGACCGTCGTCGCCTCGTTCAAAATAAAGATGGTCTGCTACAAATTGTAAGGTTAAAGCGGGAATTATTCCTTTCGCTCCGAACTATTTCAACTTCGATTTTCGTTCGAAGTATAGGTTAATTTCTATCTTCCTTTGCTTATTTTATTTGGACGATTCGTTGCGTTCCGATCGACTCGATCGGTTCCCCATCGAAATCAATTTCGAGTCAAGTTTCGTAGTTGCGGACGGTATCGCAAAAAAAAAGAAAAGTTGTTCGAAAGCGTTTTTGGGAGCGCCGAAAAGGTCGGAGAAAGTCTCGTCGACGTCGCTATTCTTCGTGGAACCTCCTTTCGTCGAGTAAAACAAACACAGAACCAATGACGTCGTCGAATTAACAAGGTTAAACTTTTCATGGTAGTTTATACTCTAGCAAATCGAATTCCATTAGGTTTCAAAGGTTATAGAAAAGTTACTGCTGCGATCGCTGTCGTAACGATCGATCCTGCCAATTTCGTTGTCCAAATTGTTCTCACCTTGTAGAGTTTTGTGCATGAATTCGCAATCACGGATGCGCAAGTAGACCATGGACGTTCTCGGTAAGACGTTCGTCGTGCCACTGTCAATGCCGTTCGCGTGACGGCGAGGCGATAACGGTTGCCTCTTTCCAGGAGCTTTACACACTGCTATTTTCTCGAAGGCCCGACCAAAGTATACCGATCGATCGCGATTATCGGTATATTACCTCGGGAAATATCTAAAAGAGGGGACTTTAAGCACGGATTTCGATGGTCTCGAGCTACGTTGAAACGCGCGTTCGGTAGTTTCGGTCCCGGAAACGATCGCCCGGACATGGACGTATTTCATGGTTGTCGAAACGTTTTTATCTCTACCGTTGCTCTTTGCGATCAAAAGAGAAAGCGAACACGCGATTACGGTCGCGTCGGCGACGTCTTCCGAGTAATCTTCGATGCGTCCTCGACCGTGATCGCACGACGTGAAATATATTTCATCGCGGTACCTTGAAACCAGGGGTACGTTCGCGCGATTATCCTTGATCGATGCGTCGTCGGTGCCGCGTCTTACCGTTCGTCGTTGTTCTCGTCGCAGCACTCGTCGCGGCACTCGTCGCGGCACTCGTCGCTCGCTGCGCTTGTTCGCGGAGTGCAGTTTTCGAGAAAATTTCGAATATACGTTCCACCTTCCGTTTACCCCTCTTCTCCTCTTCGACGAATAATTCCTTTGTACGATCGTTTCATGGAATCCACGACGACGCAATCTATATCGTATTTGCATCGATCGCGGTTCTTGGCGTGCTAATTCCATTTCTCTTACGTCGCGTCTGCGCGAGCATTCCTATCCGAAAAGTCGCCCGATCAACGAGTCGAGCGACTTTACGATCGGATGGGCTCGAGTTTGCGGTCGCGATCGTCGATCGTCCCGGAAAGTTCAAATAAATTTGGTAAACGGGGTTGTTTGCGATTGGACGTTTCGATTTCGAGAAGGTCGTCTCTTTCAACGGCACGATTTCGCCAAACCCGAGCCGCGTCTTTAAAAAATGTTTTCGTACGCTTCGAGGGTTAAAATTGCGTCGCTTTCCTTCGCAACGTACGCGTTCACGGTTAAATGTAATCTCGTCGAATGAGTTTGCGTATTCGTACGTTAAAAGTATTGTAGGAAGCGCGTCGATAGGGACAAGTAGGTAGGTAGGTACCCTGCGCGCTATCCTAGATAGATAGCGGTACGGCGATGCTTTCTCCGAGAAGCACGTGCCAACGCCTTCCGCTGTTTCATCGATACCGCCTCTGGTTACCGCATCCGCAGTGGCAAAGCCGCGGCAGAGGTACCGCGATACATAAAATGGATCGGTAGGCGCACAGGCGCGAATCGCGATCGTTTGCCGATGCGAACCTCCTCCGTTTGCCGTTGAAACTCGCCTCTCGCGGACGAGACGCGGTTCGCGTGACGTTTATGTAGGCCAGCAGGCTACGCCGGCTGGAATGTCTTTCCGAAAAGTGCCAATATTAGCGAGCAGTCGATACGATTACCCGTCGGCCGCCCCAGCCACTCGCGTATTCGCCTCGCGACTCGTAGAACGCGTTTCCTTTCGCCGCGTGCCAACCGTTTATCGATCAGCGGTATCGACGAACGAGACGAGACTAGCGCGAGCACGAACGCCGGCAACCGCGAGATCCGTGCAGGATACCCGACGATACGATGATTAGCCTGCAACGAGCATCGCTCGATCGCTTAACTCGCTACCGGCTCGCGATATTTTACCATTCGAACGGTGTTCGTTTACCTTTACGCGCCGCTCGCCGTGATTGGAGAAGTTTGTTCGCAAACGTTCGGCCAGTAATTTCTTTCGTCGAAGATAACATTTTTGTAGGTATAAGACTTGCCTATCGTTGACAACGACCGCGCGAATCGTACGCTTTCGCAACGGAAAATCTGAATCCGAATTAGAAAATCTGAAAACGATATGCGTAGAAGTCGGTTTAATGTCTTCTCTGGAAATACGTTGTCTTCGTTGGTCGAACGAGCCTCCAGTTTGGATCGGTCCGGAGTAGGAACCGATCGAAAAAGGGTGGGTATCGGCGCCGGAGTACGGCAACCGACGTCGAGGCCCCTGTTACGCGGCAACGCACCGGACAATTTTCCCCGTCGCACCGCATCCCGCCTTACACGCGTTCACAGACCGAAATTGCATTTCTCTTTATCGCCTGTCACCGGAGTCGATCCGGCGCGGCAGCCGCGCGATTCGATTCACGCTGTAATTAATATCAAGATCGTAATTACATTTCTGTCGACATCGCGGCGTCGCGCAGGCGGTTGCCACCTTCTGTCACGGGAAAATCGGTTCGCGTCGGAACGCCGCTCGAGCCGCGAGACCGATCAGCGTCGAGCGTACCGGGTTTTTAAAGCTGCGAAGCCTCGTCTCGTATGCGATTTCTTTCAGGGGCCGGTGCGAATCACGGTCGATCCGCGCGCGCTTTGGAACCTTCGAAGTCGGTCGTCGCGAAGGTTCGCCAATCAAAGTCGCTTTCTTTTCGCCCACGACGATCGACCCAGCGCAGGGGTCGTCTCGAGGTCGACGCGAGTTCGTACAGTTGTACCACGCAACCCTCGGCTTTCCTCGCATTATGCATTCGACGCAAGGTCCCTTTGTCCGCGTTTGAAATTGGGTCTGGGCATTCCGGTTTCGCGAGCCCACGAAAAAGATGATTAATCGCGCAGTCCGAGCGACGTATATGGTTCGATCGCGCCGCTCGGCCGGAGCGTGCCAGAAGCCACGGCGGACCTCGTCGATTGACAAGCGCTGTACAAACTCGGTAATTTAGCGTCACGGCCGTGTACGGCGAAACGCGATCGCGATCTTTCTCTCTCCCGTCTACTCGGGAGGTGTTGCTCGTTTCGCGCCGCGCGTCGTACAGGGTGTCCCGTCGAAATCTTTGAGGCGAACCGCGAACGCGCGCAAGAAACCGTCGTTGCTCGGAATCGCCTCGAGAAATTTAAAATTTCCTTCGACCGCAGGGGACACCCTGTATCTCGACGAGTTTCGCGAAAGCTCTCGAACGCGATCGCGTTTCTTCGTTGCAGAAGACCACGGCCGACCGAAACGGTTCGTGACATCACGGGCTGCAAATGCGTTCGCGTTCATCCCCTTCCAGCCGCTGGCTTTTGATTCGCGCGTCCGCTCGCACGAACCTTTTGCCTTCGACGCGGCGGACCGCGCGTTCCTCTTTCGTCTGCCTTTTTTCCCTGTTTATCCGCGGCCTCCGAGGTCCAGCTTCCTTTTAACGTAAATCGATGCAAACTCGGGGACGAGTCCTCGCCTCGCGCTCGCGAGGCCGCGGTCGACTCTTCGGCGATCCGTCGTATCCTTCGGCCGCTTCGTCCGTAACCTATCGTTGCTCGATCGTTCGCGCGGTGTTCGACGACGCTGGCTCTGGGGTAGAACCAAAGTAAATTTCTCGATTTATTTCCTTTTTGAAAAGAGGCGTCGATCGTCCGCGATTTCAGGATAGTCCGGACGCGTCGGGATCCGGGTCCGCGATGGAAAATGGCGGCGCGTTTCCGTAGAGACCGGGTCAGAGTACATCGGTTCCGTCTTAAAAGCGGAATTACAAAAGTTTCCCTTTTAACGTTAATTAATAAGCGAACGCGCCGTACCGTGCTTCATTATGGCGCGATCCATTATGAAGCAGGGGGGCGAAGGAGGAGAGGGCTAAAGAAGAAGGGAGTCCCGTAGTGAGGGAGAGGGGTCTTTCAAGTTGGCCAAGCTTTCGATTCCCTTGGGAGAAGAACGGAAAGAGAGAGAGAGCGATCGAGAGAGAGAGAGAGAGAGAGAACCTTCGCTCTCTCGGAAAAGGGTAGCCTGATTCGCGCGAGGCGATTGACTTTTTCATCAAATATACTTAACCCTGTTAACCATAAAGATCGACGGCCACCCGTGAGAATCGATCGATTTCGATACGGCGCACGTAACGTTGCGACATATAGGCGTCGCGGGAGCTCGCCCGATCAAGGCGTCGCGGCGCGTTGGAATCTGGAATCCGATCTGTCCCACAGGCCTTCCTCGATCGGGGGAATCCGCGATCGAGAGATCGGACAGAGATATTTCCCTCGCGCGGGACGCGGGACCGTTTTCACCGCGATCCCATAACGAGCCGGATCGATCCGTCGGAGCACACCGCGTCCGTTCGAGCGCTGAATATTTAAACAATAGGTACGGGCTGCGTTTTCGGACCATTGCTTCGCGGTCGAATCGTGTCACGGAAAGAGCTGGAAGGCTCCCTCCGTTTCGTCGTCGTCCTCGCGGTACCGGATAGAGCGCGTCGAAGGGGCGCGGTTACAACCTTTCGTCCGGATAGAGCGCTTCGCGAGCTTGCCTCTGTTCGGTCTTCTCTGTACAAACCATATCAAAGTACCGAGCAGTTCGAAGAGGCCGCCTCGGATCCTGGTTGCGCTTTCGAAGAAGCCCTTGGCCGTTTCGTTTCGTTGCTCTGCCCGTATACGGCGCGTCGATGAGACGCGGTTTCGTCGCTCAACGTTCGGGGGCGTTGTCTCGCTGGAAGCCGGCGGAAGGGTACGATTTCGTTGCTTCTCCGCTTAGGATTCGAACGGTCCCACGGTGGTCGACGGAAACCCTGGAAAACGTTCGAAAACCGTCGATCAAGGATTACGGCGTATTTCGCGTGCGAGCAGCGACGGTCGTCGTTTTCCCGTGCACTATATCGTGGCTGATTGCGCCGTTAACGAGCCAGAAGACACGAAGGAATTATCGTTGGATTGCCCGGTGCCGGTGGATTTATCGCGCGGAATCGGCCCGCTCTAAAAGACTTATTGCCATTGTCACACGGCCGCGTTTCCTGGAACCCCGAAACCGTGGCCCCTGGCTAACGACGACCCGTTGAATCGTACAACTTCCATCGGAGACCATCTCCTCGATTCCGTTACGTAACGTTGTCGCGCAATCGTTGCCGAGTTTGTTCGACGACGACGTCGCTAAGGGGTTTCGTTTCGGTCGCGTCATTGCCCGTTTCGTTTCGTTTCGTTTCGTTTCGTTTCGTTTCGTCTCGTCGTTTACGCGACGATCGGAGAGGATGGCTAAGCGCGCGTGAGAAAGAGAGAGAGAGAGAGAGAGAGAGAAAAAGAGAGAATCCGACCTTGCCGCTGGAAAAATCACCGGCTGACGCAACAGGAAACGCGTTTCAGCAGCCGACGGAACAAGGCGGATAACTTTGATTCCGATCGTCGTGCCGAATCGTCGATCGCGGTAAAATTTGTTACGCGGACCGGTAGCCGCGCGATCGTGTTCTCGAGCACGTTCGATCGGTTTCGTTCCGTTCGCGGTGATAACCGCGAGACGCCGAATAAGGAGGCGTTGCCTCGTCGCGTTCGGAGAACGCATCTCGCTCGGCCGGGCTCGGCTCGGTTCGGTTCGAACATCAAAAAATCGAGACGTCCGCGAGCCCGTAGGATCGATCCCGATCTTCGCATCTCCGGTGAATCGAATTCGGTTAAGGAGCGAAAGTACCACGCCCGTCCACGCTCGTTTCCCGTAAAAAGCGACGTCGGGTCATCGCGTGGGCAGGAAGCCTGCAGGCCGCCGTGCGCGACCAAAGCAACTTCGGTGCTCCGTATTTGGCGAATGCGTCGAAGTCGGTGGGCGGAACCGGTATACGGTAATCGGCAACCGCGAAGCCGCGTCATCCGAGGGAACCGCGATCGTCGCCTCGCGAATCAACCTCCGTCCTCCGTCTTCCCGCTGGAATCGCTGACCGAACGAGTCCAGCGATTCGCGTTCACGGTTAAGCAAAATCGCCGAAATTTTCACGGACGCGATTCGGTGTTTCACCTACCTTGCGATCGTTTAGAGCGCACACGTATATATGTATAAATACCGGTCGTCTAACCGGTCCACTCGCGATTATTTCATTTCGATCGTGTATCCGAATAAAGTTGCGGAGAGTTTGCATGGAAGCGACCTCGAGAAGCAAAACGTCCTGGAAAACGGCGTCGGCGATGTCCGACGCGTCTCGTCGACGGTGATCTCGATGAAATTCGTCGACGGCGAGCGGCGCGTGCGAGCAACGATAACGATTTTTGCCTCGTTCGCTGCACGGACACCTCGAGGAGACGACGCAGCTGGTCGCAGCCTCCGAGGCGTACGTCATCGCTCGGTTTACACCGCGACGTCGCCGGGACCGGTTCCTCGCAGGAACTTCGAGCCTCCCGAGACCTCCGAGCTCTCGATCGTTTTGTATTCCAACGCGACCGCGAGATCGATTTCCACGAAAGACAGAGACCACCTTGTCGCGGATAACTCATTTCGAGCGAACTCGCTTCGAATTTTCGTTCGAACAGGTGCGAGAAAAGTTTCAATCGACGTCGAAGGCGGTGCGATCTCCGCTCTCTCCCGTTCGAGGAAGCAGCGAAAGAGAGAACGAGCGAACACGGTCTTAGCGCTCGCGATCGTCGGCGCCGAATCGCAGAAGAGACACGCGGGGGCGGAAATTGCATCGGCGTCGTCGGTAACGCGCGGTACGTGGGCTCGTTGCCGACGTAATCGCAACGAGAACCTACGAGAAGGGAGAGAGAAGCGAGCGTGGAAACACGTAGGAGAGAGAGTTCTCTCGACGAGCTTAGAAGAGAAACACCGAGAGTGTGTACGCGTCTTTACGAGCGAAGCAGGCCGCGTAAAAATAGAGAGAGAGAGAGAGAGAGAGAGAGAGCTGCGTGTTTACGAGCACCGTTCACCGCGGAAGAGCCGCGGCGTCGTTTCGGCGCCTGTCGCATGCCATAAACCACACTCGAGCGAATGTTTTGCCGAACGAAGAGCGCGAGCGTGATCGGAGTTGCTACCGACGTAGCCTAACGACGGATGGAACGCTTTTTGCGTTTCAGGGATTCTCCGCGAACAATGGACGGTCCCGAATTCGAAATTCCGACATCGTGAAATCCGTTCCGACGTTCTTCGCTTTTCCTTGTAAGCGAATACTTTATTTGCGATTTACGAAATAATTATACCATTTCGCGACCGTGATCGCCAAGTTTTTCCGTATTTAGGGCCGCGAGTCGAGTACGGCTGAGTTAAGCGCTAGTCGAGAGGTCGTAATGGTCGTCTGGCAACGTCTTCTTACGCAACGCGGTGAATGAATCTACGATTACCGGTGTGCTCTCTCTCTCCCTCTATTTGTCTCTCTGTCTCGCGCGCGCGCCTCGTCCCGAGCAATTACCGCAGGCCGAGCGGCTGCAGTTGCATCGCGAGAACGAGCATCGGTAATTAGCCGGCTCCGTTGCACTCTGCTCTGTCACGCACCGCTCGGCGCGTAAGAGCTCGGAAGAACTCGAGCGCGAGACCACGAAAACGCGTTGCGAGACACGCTAGAGATAGGAGAGCGAGCTGCATGCGTTTCGCGAGCATTCTTCTGGCATCGCGAGACTCGGTTACGATTATACAACGCCGTCGACGCGTCGGCATCGAGTCGCGTGCACCGACTCGTGCCGACGAAACGGTCTTCGGGAATCGGTGGACCCACGGATCGATGGATCGAGGTCGTCTCCGAGACGAATCATCGTGCGATCGTTGACAAGTCCTTCGGAGCGGTCGAGGTTTTCGATCATTCTGTTGAACGGTGGCGATGCTTTTATCAAACGCAAAAACAATACGAAGTCGACCTCCCGTTCGCGTCGAAATCAACGCAGCAATTTCGTGTTCGGCGTCATTCGAATCGTGTTCGGGAATGTAAGAACTCGACAACGACGAGGTCGTTTCGTCGATATAGCGCTCGGGAAATGAAATAACGACTCGCGAATACGTAACGATTCCAACGAATCGCCTCGAGCTTGTTCGCGAATCGGACGGGTCACCCTGCTGGTTCGGCTCCTGTTGCGCGCTGGAAGATCGCGATCTCGTATCTCGGAGAAAGTCGACTCGATTCGACGAGCACCGTTGTTGTTCGAACCGTGTAACGCTCCGCTCGGAGAACGTACGAGTTTTCATTGATAATTAGCTGGTACTTGGCGAGCCGAGTATCTCGCGATCGTAACTCGCACGTTCGGGACAATTTCACGCGAAAGCGTAGCACCGCGTTCTCGCAACGTCTTTTCATGGACGAGTTCCTAGACTACTTTCGGTTCGTAGGTGGTACGATCGAGTCGTCGCCGATCCGACGAACGATCGCAACGACGGTCGCCCAAACGCGACCATGCCCGGTGAGACGAGTTTCGGGTGTCCGTATCGTTTCGCTTCGACGTAGTATTCCAACGGGACGACGTTGAAATGTTTACAAACAACGGATGTCCATCGGTCATCGATGTCCGAATATTTTCGGAGCACGGCAGCGAACGCGCGCGATGTTTCCTAAACGTTCGAACGCCGCGACGTCGCTTTCCCGATAACGCGCGAGACGGACGGATATAATCCAATTTAGGCTTATCGACGAAGCACCGACTCGGGCTCTTCGTTTCGCAGCGATAAGTCTAATTTCAAAACGACGATTTAAAACGGATTAAACCAGCGACGTTTCGACCAGTATAATTACGCCGGTAATCTCGAACGAATTAAGAAACGATAACGACTCTTCGCGTTCGACCGTCTCTTCTCGGACGTCGCCGAAACGTCGTACCGTAAAAATAATTCGCGTCGCCGAACGTTTTCGTATTCGACGAATCCGTGGCAAACGTTTCGGCGCGGTACGCGCGCAGCGAGCACGCTCTCGATTTCTCGTGGACAAAACGAAAAAGATCTCGTGCAACGACGATAACCTAGATAACTGCGACGCTTCGCGAAACGAGAAACAAAAGCCGACTATTTCGGGGGAATACGCGAGCTCTGTCGCGGATCGTAGAATTCTCCGACATCGATAGCGCTCGCGTTTCGCATCGATAAGCGTAATTCGAGGGAGACGACGTCGAACGAACCAAAGCTCTACCGATGCTTCGCATCGCGCATCGGTCGTGCGAATCGTAGGATTCCTTCCCGAGGATCTCGATCTGCCCACGCTGGTGCACGATCGGACCCATAGCGGATCGCGAGCGCGCTCCAAGGGGGGGAACGACGACAAGGGGGCCGCGGGCACGCGGCGCGTAACGTCCCATGCCGAGCAGCTGCGCGACACGCGAGACAACGCATCGAAAGAGAGAAGCGGAAAGAGCGTGTGCGCGTGTTGCGGGTGTGTTGTGCGTCGATCGCGAGCGCGAGCAAGTGAGCGAGGAAGCGAGAGAGAAAGAGAGAGAAAGAGAGACCGAAAGAGAAAAACGAAGGGAGGGAGAGGCCGGTTAGGATCGGCGTTCTCCAGGCAAAAGAGCGCAGAGCGGTGTGCCGTTCGCGTATACGCTGCGTTGGCAATGGTAGCGACGGAGAGGAAGAACAACGTAGCACGGTGGTGCGGTCACTAGGGCCGGCAGCGAGCGATCGCCGATGCCACATCGACTCGCGGTACCGTACCGAGAGCATCGGTTCCACCAGAGACAGCTTTGACGACACAAGTGCGCGGAGTAATAACGCGTGAACATCGTGAATTCTGGAACCGACTCGCCGAAATCGTGCGAGACGTCGCGAACGACGCGAGACCGAACGGAAAGAGAGACGGAGCGAAACACGAGACACGGACGAGAAACGAATCACAGGTACGCGGAGCCACGGCGAGTCGAGCTCTCTTCAGGGACGAAGGGGAACGAGTTTGCGAACGGGGCCGGTCACGGTGTAGCCTTCAGTCTGGCCCGGGAGATCGCCGCGCGCGTCCCAAGAGACTGCTAAACGTTCTCGCTGTTTTCTTTCGTTCGGTTCGTTCGGTTCGTTCGGTTCGTTCGGTTCGTTCGTTCGCCCGATAGTTTGCTCGTTCCCGATCAGCTCAGCCTCGAATCGGTTTCGTCGCGGTGCGTCGTTCTCTTACGAGAGCTCGCGGCGAGCTCGCGAACGCGTCGCGAGCAACGTCGATACGATCGTACGCGCGAGGACCGGCACCGCGATGGCCGCAACGTCGAGCTCGATGGACACCGTGGTAGAGACGGTCGAGGTGGTGTCCTCGACCAGCGTCGTCGAGGAGGCGACGAGGATCGTCGAGAGCGAGTCCACGAGCAGCGTCACGGAGGTGACCACCAGCGCCAGCAGAGAGGTCGTCCTGGACTCGAAGGGCAACGCGATCGAGACGATCGAGAGCCCGCCGCGAACGCACGGCCGGAGCAAGACGGTTTACGAGTCGGGAAAAGCTTCTCAAGACTTTATCGCCGCTGAACGGACGAGGACAGCGAAACGGGACAACAAGGATGGATCGAGAAAAACGAAAGAGATCGCGATCGGTTCGGATCGTTCGGTTTCCGGACGGATCGGAGAATCGTTCGAGTCGCAGAGCCGCAGCGAGTCTCGAGAGGAAAGCGTGCAACGATCGTCGACGAGCTCGACCACCGTGGTGGAGACGTCGTCCATGGAGGACCATCGGGATCGCCTCTCGAAGACGAGAATCTCGAACGGCGCGGCTCGGGAAGACGGCGGCGAGCCGCGGACGCGGGTATCCACAAAGTCGTACGAAAGCAGATCGGCCAGCGAAGAATTTCACGAGGAGAAGACCGAGGACGGACAGACCGTCTCGAGCACGACGAGGATCCGCGAATCGGCCGAAGAGTTCGACGACAACGGTACGGTGACCGGCTCCCGGAGCCGCACCGTCGACGCGGAGACCACGGCGCCGGACTCGGTCGCCGGAGTCAAGGGCGACGCAAAGTCCAAGAGAATCGGTTTTTCCAACGGCGGCGAAAGCTCGAAGAATTCGACGACGAAGGAGATCGTCGGCCGCTTCGACAAACCGGGCCAGTCGACGTGGGACGGCACGTTCGTCGGCGAAAGGGACAGGCACGTCGGGAGAAACGTCGCGAGAAACGTCGCGAGAAACGTCGCGACGCCTCCGGGCGGCGACCGGCGCAGCCTCGACGAGGCGAAAGTAGATCGGCTGGTTTCCGAAGCGGCCGCGCGCACCACCACCGAATCCAGCGTCGAAGTCTCCGAGCGAACGGTGTTCGAGGAACGAGCGTCCTCCGCGATGGTCCGGGACTCGAGGATCGTTCTCGACGATTCGAGGATATCTTCGGATCGCGTAGCCGGTCGCGAGAACACCCTTTCCCGCGATTCGATCTCCAAACTCGCGGATTCCTCCGTCGAACGGACTCGAACGACCACCGGCGCTCGAGAGGAGAAGTCTTTCACCGGTGGCTTCGCAACGGTGGTCCAGGACTCGAAGATCGTTCGCGACGAAGCCGAAACGTCTTCGGATCGCGCGCACAGCCTGATCCGCGACTCCGCCACGAAGATTACAGACTCCTCCGTCGAACGAGTCGAAACCGCCACCGACGCTCGACGAAAAGCTTCGTCCAGATACGTCAGACCCGGAGACTCCTCCTGGGACGGCACTTTCGTCGCGGAGAAGCCCGCGGAACCTAGAAAGAGGAACGTTTCCGACGCCAGCGTTTTCCAGCACCTCGGAGGAGACGACGTCGTAGCGTCCACGCAGAGGACGGACTTTGCGGAGAAGAGCATCGATGGATCCTACGAGAAGAAATCCTCGAACGTGGTCCGCGTCGTACAGGGGGCCACCGATTCGTCGAGGTTCGTCTCCGAAGAGCGTAGAGAGTTTGCGGAAGAGTTTCGCGCGGGTGGAAAAGCGGTCGGCAAAGAGGACGCTTCGAAGGACGGATCATCCTCGAACGGAAGAGCGATCGTTCGGCCAGGAGACTCCGCTTGGAACGGACGGTTCGTTCGAGAAAAACCTCGAGGAGACGGCGGCGCCGGTACCGGAAAATCGGACAAGACCGTCGTCGGGAGACGGTCGGACGCGGGCAAGAGATCGGATCTCGTAGACGTGCGGGACGTGACGGAAGAGTTGGTTTCCAGCACGTCGGAATCCGCTTCGACGTCCTACCTGGTCGAGTACTCGAGCGACGAGAAGACGAAGAACGTCGTCGTCGAGAAGGTGACCTCGGTGTCCGAGACCATCGTCGAAGAGGACTCCGGGGACGGTGGTTCTCCGAGAAGATCGGACAGCTCGGAGAAGGCGGCGAGACCGGATTCGACGAGCAGGAGCTACAGACCCGGTCAGTCAACGTGGGACGGCAGCTTCGTGTACGAGAAGCCTCGGGCGCCCGAACGTCGCGGAAAGGGCGACGCCCGTCGACCCACCGACTCCGTGATCATCCGGGACGTCACGGAGGATCGCACGATCGACGAGGCCGAGATCTCGAGCGCGACCTACTTGGTCGAGCACTCGTCCAGCCAGCAGAGCTTCTCGGACAGCAAGGACGTCAGGGACTCGAGTCTCTCGTTCGTGGAGGTGATCCACGACGCGCCGCGACCCGAGCGTCGAGACACCCGCGACGGGCCAGGAAGCCTCGAGAAAGGAAAACCGGAAGACGCCACCGCCGGGGTCGACGGGACGTTCGTCGTCTCGGATAAGCGCATCGAGCCGACCGAGAAACCGTCTCCCGGAGGAGAATCGACGGTCGAACCTACGGACAAAATCGCTTCCGGAACTCCCAGGAAGCGCGTCGGCGAATCCACTTTGGACGTTCGCGACACCCGAGTATCCAGCACCTCGGAGATCGTCGGCGAGTCGATCTCGACGGAACGGTCGACCGTGCGAGAGAGTCGTTTCGACTCCGGCAAAGTGGACTTTTCCGCCAGCTCCGGCAGCTCCGCGGAGACGACGACGACGATGATCGTTCGCAACGGTGTTCCAATCACCGCCGAAGAGCAAGCCAAGATCTCTCGGAAGAAGAAGCCTCCGGGGCCGAGCAGAGGCAAACCCGAAGACGCCGCGACGCCGGAGAAGCGTCCCGAGAGTCCGGAGAAAAGCGACAGACCCGCGAAACCGGGAGCCTCCGCTTGGGACGGAACCTTCGTGTACGAGACGCCGGAGAAGATCGAAAAGGAGACACCGCCACCGGTCGCTGCTTCTACCCCTAAGAAAACTCGGCCCATCGACGAAAAGGTTCCGGACGACGAGCGACCGACTCGTCTCGTCGAGAAGACGATCGTCCTCGCGTCGGACAGCGCGACCGACGTCCAAACGTCCGAGTTCGTTGCGACCACCCTTCTCGAGAAAACTTTGACGTCCGAGTCGGAGATCGTGGACTCGGGCACGTTCGTTTCGACGATCGCGTTCGACGCGAAGGACGGAAGACGTCGTCCCGCGGAACTCGACGAAGGCCCCCGACAACGGACCCCTGGATCGCCGACGCGAAAAACGCGACCGGAGGAACAGAGAACGTCGCCCGACGAGCGTCCCGAGAGTCCAGAGAAAGCGGATAGGACGACCAGACCGACGAAACCCGGCGCCTCTACGTGGGATGGTTCGTTCGTGTACGAAAAGCCGCACGAGCCGAAGAAGCCCTCCGATCGAGACAAGAAGCCCGTCGACGAATCGATCGATCGACCGAAGCAAAAACCGGAAAAGGATCGTACGACCCACGTGTCCGTGGTCGAGCACCGCGTCGAGGACGCGACGGACCTCGAAACGATTCAGCGATCTACGTACGAGATCTCGACGCAGGACGTTCGCGACGTGCTCGAGGAGCGCGTCATCGCTCGGTTCGCGACGGACGCGCGTAAAGACGCGGTGAGTAACGACGAGTCATTATCGAATCTACTTAATCGATGCAGGAGGAGGAGAAGGCACAGCGGGTCGCGTTGTTCCTCGGAAGAGTCTCTCTTGCCCGTCGCATGCTCGCCCGTTCCGTTACCGAGATAAACATCGAGGCGACGTTTCTCGATGCGCTTCTTCGACCATTCAAGTCGCGATTCTCTGCTCGGCATTCGCGCGCGGAAAACCGTTTCGTTCGTCCCGCGATTCCCGTCGAAGAATCGACATCGGCGGGCCCGGCGATCGAAGAGATACGATCGAGTTACCGGTGCTCGGCGGTGTCGACGTTCCACGGGAAACAAGGTAAACGCGATGCCGAGAGTCGTACACCTTGCACGGCTCGCGCACCTCGCGGAAGAGGCTCGGCGGTACTTTCACTTCCAAACCAGGCGAAGGTCGTAGGTACTCGCGCGCGTTATCCGCATTAAAAATATCAATGACGTAATCGAGATCCAAGAGTAAACGCGAGAAAATACGAAGAAGGGAGGAGCGTTTCGAGCCGAAACGCCCGCGATCGCCGTAACCGCGCACTCGTCGCTCCGTACTTTTTCGTCGACGAAACTCCTCGACGAGGTCGAGAGGGAAATTTTCGTCGTGAAAAGGGTTGCCTAACGCGTTCGCGAGAAGCCGTTTGTTTTCTCTCTTTTCTCGTCGACGGAGTTTCTCCGCGCGGGACGACCCACCGACGTAAGACGACCCCCGACGCGTTACAAAACGGAAAAAACTGCCGAGTCGGTGCTTCGCTTTCGACCGATTATAACTTTGCGATTGCGAAACACGTTCCGAAACGTCGATGAATCCCGTTCGCGATCCAATTATCCCGAGAACGCGGTGTCCGCGATTCCAACGCGTCGTTTTCCTCGCTTACCGAGAGACGCCAACGTAACGGCAGCGAGCGGCGTGCACAGCATGCTCGTGCTTGCATCGAAAGATCGCCGAAATCGAGCCTCGAGTCTTTAGATTCGTCTCGAACAGTCTCGACCAACGTCGCTCAACGAAATTGTAAAAATGGTTCGCCGTCCGAGGGTCGAACAAGTTATTCCGATTTAAAGGGCGTTCTCGATCGTACGCGTGGAGCGCGCGACAAAGGAATTTCGAGCTCGATCGGATCGATCGAACGCGTTTCGCGAAGAAAGTCATGGATGGATTCACGCTCTCTCTCTCTCTCTCTCTCTCTCTCTCTCCCTCTCCCTCTTTCTCTACCATTTCCTCCCAGCCTTTATTGTCCGGCGTTCGAATAAAGTCACGGTCGTAGGCTCGTTCGAATGAACGCGATTTCCTGTTGCCTCTACCGCGGCACGGTAAATATTTCTGTTTACGACGATGGTTACTACGCGTTTCGAACTCGTTACGATTTTCTTGCTCGATCGCGTACCCGTAGTATGTTCGCACGCGCGAAACCAGGTGCTCGGCCGCCGATGATTTCGAATCGGAGAGCGGACGATCGCGGAGAGGTTCGCGCGCGAAGATAACGAGGGTTGCGACGCGAGATGGGTGTCGGTATCTCTTTTCTGTGGCGATTCGCGCGAATCGGCGAGCTCCGCTTGGCCGCGTGGCGTGCGCAAGCAACGGCGATCACCTGCGATCGACTTTTATCGAGAGTACGTACGCGAAGCGAGAGTAATTGCGCCGAGCGCTGCCAAGTTCGGCAGTGATCTCATCGCGCTACCACCGCCGCGAGCCGAGTCGAGCCGAGCGGTCCGCGCTTACGATGCACGCTTCTCGACTCGAAATATTTCTTCGACGATGCGAAAACGATCGAAGATTACGCGTCGATTCCGGTCCGATCGCTCGAACCTTCTCGATATTTCCGTATCCGTCACCGATTCCGTGTCGTTTTCGCAGCCGTAAAATGGAAAGTTCGAATAGAATGGAAATTTGCTCGATTCGAAGGGACGTTTCGCTTCTCTAGTCTTCGACGTTTATCACCGGCGATCGTTTCTCGATTTCTCGACGAATCGAGCAACCTCGCGCGTTGCATTCTCGGATTCGAAGACGCGGCGCGGGCTAGCGTCTCTCGCGTCGCTCCGACCTTCGACCCGGATCGCTCGCGACGCGACGATTTTTCCGTGGCCGTGACTTTCCAAAAAATACCGCCGCGAGGGTCGCGTATCTCGCGCGTCTTACGATCTTACGAGCGTGCGTCAACGTCTTTTTCGAACCGTGATAATCATTTTCGTGGAAGTTACAGCTGCGTCGGCGAGGACGTCCGACGATATTGATCGATACGAGGAAACACCGCGCTCTCGACGCTGACCAAGTTTGGAAGTGATGTCATCGTTCTGCGACGGTGCGATCGACTTTGCTCGACCCGTGGTCGCGCTTTCGCGTTCGAACGAACGACGCGCCCATCGCGGACACGAATTTCGAAAATTGGTAACAAACTATCGCCGGAAACGTCGTTGAAAGATCGATCGGCGAGAGCCGACGAGAACGATCTGGAGAGCGAGAAGGATCCGCGGTCCAAGGGTTAAAGTTGATCGAACCGTGTCGCAACGAGAGCGATAGTTGAATTATCGATGTACGATTTCATCGATGACCGGCCTTCGTCGTCGATCGTCGATATTCTCGTAACCTCGCTCCGGTCGATAATACCGAATTTATGCGAGCCGGCCGTGATCGGACGTAAACGGACGTAAACGGACGTAAACACCGGTTACGCGATCCGAATCGCGGCTCGTCGCGAGGCTCGTTATTTTCGCGTACTCCTTGTCGTTTGATCTTCGTCTCGGCCAAAGGGAAGAATTCAGAAAACATTCGGAAAGAGTTCGTTTACGATTCGACCCTTCGCGACCCTTCGATCGAATTACCTCGACGCGCGCGGCGGACCGTCGTCGAGAACGTCCCGACGGAACGAACGACGACGGAGGTCGACGCGAGCAGCGACACTGGTTTCGCGGCCGACGAGATACGCGTACCTCGAAGCGCGTTTTCCACCCCCTCGGATATCAATTCCATTCGTCACGGGGGTGGGGGCGAATTCAACAGGTATCGCCAGAGGCGAAATTGGACGGGCTCGCCCGTGACTTCTGTTTTCTCGTTCGCTCGGTCCGATCGACGAAACGATCGGAACCGGATTCCTCGCTTGTCTTCGAT
Organism: Agapostemon virescens; assembly: GCA_028453745.1. Classification (NCBI taxonomy): domain Eukaryota; kingdom Metazoa; phylum Arthropoda; class Insecta; order Hymenoptera; family Halictidae; genus Agapostemon; species Agapostemon virescens. The sequence goes on from CM052090.1 coordinate 386,079, forward strand.
CGGCTCCGCTCCGCGTTCCCGATTCCGTGGACGCGTCGCCGTCGGTCCGTGGTACTTTCGAATTTTCCATTCCGATCGGGCGTCCGCGCAACGACGTCGACTTCGCGACACGCGAGCGTCCCTCTTTCGACGCCGATTTCTCCAATTTCTTTTCCGTCGTCCCGTCCGGAACGTTTTACGAATCGAAACTCGACGCGGGTACGCGCGATGCAGCGGCGATCATCGGCGATCGTCGGCAAAGTCGCAAACATCGAGCAATCGAAAAGGGCGCCGATTTTTCCTTTGGCGATCCTAGATTCTCTGGCTCTGCCGTGTTTCTGTACGCGTCTACGCGCGTCCGTGTGCGTCGCGTCTGCGAGCGTTCCAAGGAATTCGCAATATTCTCGCACAGTCTGCCTTGCATTTCAAACGCGAGGTGTCGTCCTCCCCGTGTTTAGATTAGATTCTCGCGTGACGCTCGCGTCCTTGTTAAAAGTCGAGGTAAAGAGCGCGTTGTTTTTCGATCATATAACGCGTGCAAACAACGTCCGACGCACGCTCTCTCTGCACGGCGGACGCAGGCGATCGCGTTACCTTGCCGCTCCTCGGATTATTTGGGGCGTACGATTCCTGTCTCCGTCTCGTCGAAATATCCCGTGGACCCTCGGGGGCTGGGTCGATCGCTCGACTATTTTCCGTTGCCGTTGCTTCTCGAACGGCCGATTCCGCGAGTTTGCCTTTCTTTTTCTTTCTACGAGAAGAACGAGAGATTTCGAAAACGTCGCGATCGATGATTTCGTTCGCTGCGTTGACGGTGCCCCTGACTCGAAATAGCGATAGCAAAATGTAAAAACGAAAGTTTGCTATACGCTTTTTCAGGGAAGCTTCGAACTTTGAAAAGATTTCGATCGTCGATTGTTTTCGATAACGCGGATTTTCTCGCGATTACTCGAAAGCTTAAAATCGGCGTTTGCTCGACGAACTCGAAGCATTTCGATCGAAGCTGCGTCGTTGCTTTTGCATCGTTTAAATCTCCCGATAGAGATTGAAAAATTGTATCGTTCCGAGCACGATGCTGCTCGTTTCTTCGAACAGCGGCGAAGGAACGGCGAACGCGGACGGGTCGATGTCCCATGGTTGAAACCGGGTTCGTTCGCGCGAGGATGCGTTCGACGGCTTTCGACGACGAAACAGAATCCTCGGGGAGAAGTGGCTCCGGGTTATGCGATACCGTGTGCCGCTGCTCCGTGCTTGTATACTCCGCTCTTGCAGCGTGCAAGCGTATGCAAGCGTATGCAAGCGTATGCAAGCGCGCGCGCATAGTCTCCGTCCGCGCCGATCTCGCGTTACCTCGCATTCCGTTTAGCTAAGCACCGTCGTTGATTTTTCGATCCACATCGGATAGACGGCGCGCGGTGTGGCACGCCTGCCACCCGATAATTAACAACAGAGAGGAACCGAACCAGCCAATTTCCGATCCCTGGCGCTGGCAAAACCCAAAGTAGCCTATTAGACTTCGATCGGCGCGGTTCCCTGGTTCGCTTTTTCATCCTTCCCACCCGCGAAAATTAATTTCCTCGTTGATACGCAAGCGCGTTAACCCCTTAACCCGTTGACCCGCCGTCGAAAACGAATTAACTGTTTTGCGCGTACGTCGCGTCGAGTTTCACTCGCCGATCTCTCTCTCTCTCCCTCTTTCGTTTATCGTCGACAGCTCTCGATTATTTCGAATCACCGAAATAACGAGGGAACTTTAAGAGGAAGCGCGATAAATCGATCAGCGCCGTCGCGGAGCATGGTACTCGAGGAGAGTCTGGAATCTCGACCAGCGTCTCCGTACGAACCGTGTTAGGCGCAACAAACGTGTTTCGGATCCGAGGTGGCAGCGTTCGAGGCGTTGGAAAATATCATTCGCAAGGTCGATCGTTAATTTTCTCTGTTTCTCTTACCCTTTCCAGAGAGATGTCACCGAATCAACGACCGAATTCATCGACAAAGAGCAGGTGACTAGCATGGTAGCGAGGGATGTCGTCGACGATGCCCGGTTCGACGAGTTCGCCAGCTCGGTCCCGAGGTCTCCGGCGGATTCTCCGCGGAAAACTTCGCCGGACAGGCCGGGTTATCCTCGCGGAATTCCGGGGCTCAGGGAGGACGAACGGCCGAAGCCGATCCCGGCCGCTGGAAAACCCAGTCGACCTCCGCGACGGGAGGACAGTCCCAAAAGGTATCGTACGCTCTCCGCGAAGCTCGAAGCAATTCATTCTCCCGAATCGCCTGATTCCCCCCTCGAATTTTTCCAGAACTTCGGACGTTGGACCGCGACCGCTGGAAAAGCCACGCGATCGCGCGTTCGACGCGGCTCGGCCAGCGGCGGGAAAGCCGAGCCGGCCCGAGGATCGGCCGACGCTCGAGAAACCGTCTCGACCGGAGGACGAAACCTTTGGAAAGCCGGCTCGGCCGACCGAAAAACCAAGGAGAGGCGACCAAACGCCCGACTCCCTCGACGAGGACGACGCGCGGCCCGGAAAGCTGCCCGACATCCTCTCCAAGATTCCTCTGAAGGAGCAATGCATCTGCGAACTGTGCACCTGCGGGTAAGTCGGGAAACCTCTGCGAGAGCACGGTTGTCTCCGCGTTCCTTCCATCTTCCAATTCCCCCCGCGAAATCTTTGTCGTAACCGTCGAACGTTCGGGTTTGCCGCGATCGAATACCGGGTGTCCGTTTAACGTTCGAAGACGTTTCGAGCGGACTCGTCGTCGAACGTCGCCGGTAACGGTGCTCGGGAGCAAACCTCGTTACCGCCGCGGGAGGGGGCTTGCAGCGAACGCAACGACTATAATTAGATAGAATTCCGTATCGATGCCGTTCGGTGAAAAACGGCAAAGGCCGATCCCGAATTCGGCGAGGGAACGTTGATTTGCATCTTCCGTCGATCAGAGTACGCGCGACAAGGCGCGTTTTGTATTCCGACCTCGTTAACCGTGTTTGGAAGTGGGTCGCGTCACGGCGCACCGCGGAAACGTATCCCCCGTCTGAGAGAGAGAGAGAGAGAGAGAGAGAGAGAGACAGAAAAAGAGGTAAATTAATTCCTGCGCTCCCGGGCCTTCTCGAAACAACGTTTCGTCCTTCGGAACGAATTACCGTCTCCTGCAAATTTTCTGTTCGGAACTTTCCACCGGGAAATCCATCGACGAATTAATTTTAATTTCTCGCCGCGATCTCGATAATTTTCGCAACCTCGAAGAGACCGCGTCGCTTCGTTCGAGTCCCCGAACTTCGAAAACCGTGTCTTGGACGAAAGATCGCCTCGAACGAAGACGGTGCGGAAGTTTCTCGACGCGATCTGAAAGTCGCGGCCAGACGAGCACGCGAGTCTCGCAAACGGCTAAAAGCGGAAGAAAGATTGCCGATCCATTAGCGGCGTCCGCTTCTCGCGCGCGCCCACGATTAAATTCCACTCTTGGAGTTTGTCTATTAATAGGGACGCGAGTTGGGAAAAAAAGTTGTTATTCGCACGGGGAACGTGCTTGGAATCGTTGATCGAGCCGTCGCGGTTTTCGTTCCGCGAGCCGTCGTTTTATCGCGGCGAGCTCTCGTCGTCGTGACCGTGCATGCGTTAGCTTTTTTCGAGATTCTCGTGCGCAGAGATCGAACGATATCGTACCGCGACCGATCCGCGAAACTCTTCGCAACGACTGGCCCGATCTCGTCGCGCGCGACGATCCGCTATGGCGGGGTCGTCTTTGGTTTTTCTTAAAGAATTGTTCGTCGATTCGATATCTGGCGCGAGGGCGCGCACGCACGAGGATACGCAACGCGTTCGATCGAAGGGCGGAGGGGTGCCTCGTTGAATCGTCGTTGTCTTTCGTCGCTTCGAAGCGCGGCGATACGGCGGAAAGTGGGACGCGAGACAAGCCCTTTTACGGCCGGTCGTTCTCAGCCAATCGCGATCGACCGTTCGGTCGTCTTCCTTATACGAACGGAGTCGAGGCGACCCGAGAGATCTCCCGAGAGATCTCCCGAGAGATCTCCCGAGGCGAGGCGAGGCGAGGCGAGGCGATCGCGATTTAAATTTCAGGCGATCCGCGAACGACGGGCCGTTGTTCGGCCGAAAATCAAGGATGTCCGAGCGATATCGGCGACGGCGAACCAGTCCCGCGTCACCTCCTTCTTTGGAAGTTCTCGCGGCTGGACCGACTCGCGACGCGAGGACATCGGGTTCGTAAACTGGGTCAACGATGAACCGTGCACGATCGCGAAGTCGATAGCCGTGACCGGCGAGAGCGCGCCACGCTTCGCTCGTCGACGTCGATTTTCGATCCTCGTTATCTCGCGAAAATTCATTTCCCGCTTCGTAAAAGTTGCGCGCGATCGATTTTCGATTCTCGTTGTCTCGGCCCCGTCGCGAACGCACGATTGCTTCGAAAGATCTTAAAAAGCAACTTTTAATATCTCCTCCGCAATTCCGATCTATCGGAGTTTCTTTGTTCGCTCGGCGACGCGATAGTTGCGTCTTCTAGAAAATGAATCCAAATCCCGATTCGAGACCCACGTTCGAGCGGCGGTGGCGACGGCGACGGCGGCATCGCGGGGTTTCGATATTAAAAACGTTGTCGTCTTCTCAACGAAGGTCCAAATGCCTGCGAGGCGGTTCCGGCAAAGTCTGCTCGAAACCGATCGCATCGTTTCGCGTCTACTCTCCACAGGGGTTCGAACTTTCGCAACGTCGAGGCTTCGCGCGTTTTTTGACCCGATGAACTCGCTATTTTTGACGTTCGACAATTTTGTTCGCGCGCCGTGACAGCCGTCCACGATCGTCGAACGCGTCGGGCAACGCTGCGATGGATGCACAGGCATTTTGGCGTTTCGGCGGACCGCGCTCGGCCTAATTGACATGGAGATTACAGTGTCGTCGCTGGGACAGAGAGGAGAGAGAGAGAAAAGTCGCGACGATTTTCTCGGCTCGTTAATTGGCAATTACAGGATCGCAGGCCGTTGAAAAGCGTTGTTCGACGTTGCCGATAGAATCCGCTCGCTGTTCAAAAACATCGTTATCGCGTCGAACGCGGCCGTGCGAGCAGCTTCGTTAAAACCGTGCCGATTTTTGCGTGCAAAAGTCGACTCGACTTATCGAGGTCGGACGGTACGCGGAACCAGAGAGGGAGAAAGAGAGAGAGAGAGAGAGAGAGAGAGAGAGAGAGAGAGAGAACTCCGAACCGGGCGAATCGCTCACGCGGAATTAATTGACGTCGCGACTGGCCGATACGCGCACGGCCAGGCGACGATTAACTCTTGGTTTATTTGTTTATCAGCTTTTAAGCCGATCGATCGACCGCTGAAATTATTGCCACCGCTGTTCCGTTGCTCGATGATAAATCCGAAACGAAACGCAGCCCGAATAACGCGGAAACGCGAGACCCACTTTCCCCCGATAACAGGATTCAAAAAGAAATTTGAAACGGTCGATACCGCGTTTCGACGGACGCGAAACGGTCGCGCGTGTTTGCCGTTGGAATGAAATTTTTGCAACGCGATCGTCGTTGGTCGCGCACCCCGTTGTCGACGACAGCCAAGCTCCTCTCGACTTCGAATCGCGAGAATCGTCGATTAACCATGGGGAAACGTTGTTTCGTTGACGCAGGCGTCATCGTTGTCCCCACGATCAGCCGCAGGATCATTTGGAGATTCCGAGAGAACCCGTGCACGCTGTATCGTCCTATCGCGAAGAGTTCGACGAGAAACGCGTCGACAGACGGACCCTCTACCATCACGAAGACCATCTGCGCATGGAAGGCGAGTTCGTCGGCGAGAGGCGAACGGATTACACGGCAACCAGGGGCGAGAAGGTTCCCGCGACCAAGCCGCGAGACAACTTGAAGCTCGAGGGCGACTTCGACGGTAAGTTTTACCGATGCTAGATCCGACGCGGCACAGAAACGAAACGACTTCGGTTATTTAGAGGTTCGACCTCCTCTCGCGGAGAGTTCACCGTATCGTTCGAATTTCTGTGTCAGGCACGACCACGACGGAGCTGCTGTTCACCGCGATTTCCGGCGCGCGACCAACCCCGGTTCGTCGGAACACGTACACGAAGATCGAAGGCGAGTTCGTCGACACGACCACCTCGAGGTCGGAGTACGTCGATCACCGGACCGTGCAACGGGCAGAGATCGTCAAGAGGACGGACAACCTCACGGTGGGAGAGGGTGAATTCACGGTGAGTGTCGATATTCGAACGAAACTTTTCGACCGGGGCTCGAAGCACGATCCGTATTGCGAACGATTCTTTTCGAGCCTCGTTCGATCGATTTCTGCCGGAAATTGCTCGTTCGAGCAAAAAGGAAGGGGGCTCTGCCCACCAAATTTCAGCGTACGCCTTCCGTATGCCCCGTCGAAACGGTTTAGAACCGTTCGAACGAGAGTCGCTGTACGCGGCATTTCGAAACGGTTATTTTCGGAGCGGTTTCGAGCCGTTTCGAGCCTAGCCTAGCACCGATCACCCGTATCGCTCGGTCCGATCCGTTATCGAGCACGAAATCTCTGTCGCAGGGTACCTCTCGTCTCAAAGAGGATTTCCACGGTTACGACGCGATCGAACGACAACCACGGCGCCGGCTAACATACGCTTCGGACGAGGAGGATCGGTTCTACGGCAAGACGGACCTGATCGAGAACACGACCACCTCGCAGGAACAGTACCGAGCCTTCGATCGGACGGATTACAGGAACTCGACGACGCTCATCCGACGGGACGACAATCTGCGCACGGAGGAGGGACCGTTCGACGGAACGCCTCGCGCCAAGGACGACTACGCCGTGCCTGCGCTCACCGAAAGACCGGAACCCCGGAGGCCGAAGGACAATCTCAGACCCGAAGGACCCTTCGAAGGACGTCCGAAAGACGACTACGCGCCGACGAAGGGCGAACGCGCCGACGTGAAACGTCCGCGAGACAATCTCAGACCGGAAGGACCGTTCGAGGGACGTCCGAAGGACGATTACAAACCGACCAGGGGCGAAAGGGCGGACGTCAAACGTCCGGAAGACAATCTGAGGCCGGAGGGACCCTTCGAGGGACGCCCCAAGGACGATTACAAACCGACCAGGGGTGAAAGGGCTGACGTTAAACGTCCGGAGGATAATTTGAGGCCGGAAGGTCCGTTCGAAGGACGCCCGAAAGACGACTTTGCGCCGAAGACGGCCGAACGACCCGAAGTCAAGAGGCCTCGGGACAACTTGAGGCCCGAAGGACCCTTCGAAGGACGACCGAAAGACGATTACGGGCCGACGAAGGGCGAACGCGCGGACGTGAAACGTCCGGAAGACAATCTGAGGCCGGAGGGACCCTTCGAGGGACGCCCAAAGGACGACTACAAACCGACCAGGGGTGAAAGGGCGGACGTTAAACGTCCGGAGGATAATCTGAGGCCGGAAGGTCCGTTCGAAGGACGCCCGAAGGACGACTTTGCGCCGAAGACGGCCGAACGGCCGGAAGTGAAAAGGCCGCGAGACAACTTGAGACCCGAGGGACCCTTCGAGGGCCGTCCGAAAGAAGAATACTCTCCTGGCGAGAAACGAACGCCGATCAGACATCCGGACAATCTGTATCCCGAGGGCGACTTCGAGAGACCGTCTCGGCCGACGCCGTACGGACCCGGCGACAGGGCGCCGATCGTCAGACATCCGGACAATTTGTTCCCCGAAGGAGACTTCCCGGACAGAGAGCGCGCGCCCTTCTCTCCCGCGGAGCGTAGAACTCCCATCAAACACGACGACAACCTTCGTCCCGAAGGACCCTTCGAGGGACGACCGAAAGACGATTTCTCGCCGAAACGAGCCGAACGTCCGGAAGCGAAGAAGCCTCGGGACAATCTGAGACCGGAGGGACCGTTCGAAGGTCGTCCGAGGGACGACTACGCGACGACCAGAGGCGAAAGGGCGGACGTGAAACGTCCCGAGGACAACCTCAGGCCGGAAGGACCGTTCGAAGGACGGCCAAAGGACGACTATCGACCGGTTCGCGGCGAAAGGGTCGAGATAGCGAAACGGACGGACAACCTACGGATGGAAGGGGACATCGAGACCTACAGGACCCGCGACGAGTTCGCTAGCTTCGCGATCACCGAGAAGGCGGAAATCACCAAGTACCGGGACAACCTGCGCATGGAGGGCGAGTTCACGGACGTCAGAACGAGGGACGACTTCAAGGTGGTCAAGGGAGAACGCGTCGCCGTCGTCAGACATCCGGACAACCTGAAACCGGAGGGTCCGTTCGAGGGACGTCCGAAGGACGACTTTGCGCCGAAGAGGGCCGACAGGCCGGAAGTCAAGAAACCGCTGGACAATTTGAAACCCGAGGGAGAGTTCGAGAGACCGGAGAAGGCGCCGTCGTTTGCTCCTGCCGAGAAGAGGACCCCGATCAGGCACGAGGACAATCTGAAACCCGAGGGAGAGTTCGAGAGACCGTTTCCCGAGGCGTTCAGGCCCGCCGAGAGACCCGTGGCGACCAAGCCGAAGGACAATTTGAAACCGGAAGGCGACTTTATCGGTCGCCCGACGGAGGAAGCTCCCAAGAGGGGAGAAAGGGCCGACGTCAAGAAACCTCAGGACAATTTGTATCCCGAGGGACAGATCGAGATTCCGGAAAAAACGCCTTACGGTCCGGCCGAGAGGAGGACTCCGATCAGGCACGAGGACAATCTGAAACCCGAAGGGGACTTCGAGAGACCCAGCCACGAAGAGTTCAGACCGGCGGAGAGGCCCGTCGTTAAAAAACCGCACGACAATTTGTATCCCGAAGGGAAGATCGAGATGCCGGAGAAGAGACCGTTCGGTCCGGCCGAGAAGAGGACACCGATCAGGCACGAGGACAATCTGAAACCCGAGGGAGAATTCGAGAGACCCACGCACGAAGAGTTCAGACCCGCCGAAAGGCCCGTCGTCAAGAAACCCCGGGACAACTTGTACCCGGAAGGAGAGATCGAGACGCCGGAGAAGAAACCGTTCGGTCCGGCCGAGAGAAGAACGCCGATCAAGCACGCCGACAACCTGAAACCCGAAGGAGACTTCGAGAGGCCGAAACACGAAGAATTCAGACCAGCGGAGAGGCCAGTCGTCAAGAAACCTCAGGACAATTTGTAT
>CM052090.1:396264-409301 GCA_028453745.1 Agapostemon virescens
AATTTGTATCCGGAAGGAGAGATCGAGATGCCGGAAACGAAACCGTTCGGTCCGGCCGAGCGGAGGACTCCGATCAAGCACGCCGACAACCTGAAACCCGAAGGAGATTTCGAGAGACCCAAACACGAAGAGTTCAGACCGGCGGAGAGACCCGTCGTGAAGAAACCTCAAGATAATTTGTATCCGGAAGGAGAGATCGAGATGCCGGAAACGAAACCGTTCGGTCCGGCCGAGCGGAGGACTCCGATCAAGCACGCCGACAACCTGAAACCCGAAGGAGATTTCGAGAGACCCAAACACGAAGAGTTCAGACCGGCGGAGAGACCCGTCGTGAAGAAACCTCAAGATAATTTGTATCCGGAAGGAGAGATCGAGATGCCGGAGAGAAAACCGGTCGGTCCGGCCGAGAGGAGGTCTCCCATCAAACATTACGACAATCTGAAACCGGAGGGAGATTTCGAGAGACCCAAACACGAAGAGTTCAGACCGGCGGAGAGACCCGTCGTTAAGAAACCTCAGGACAATTTGTATCCGGAAGGGGAGATCGAGATGCCGGAGAGGAGACCGTACGGTCCGGCCGAGAAGAGGACACCGATCAGGCACGAGGACAATCTGAGACCCGAAGGAGATTTCGAGAGACCGAGACACGAAGAGTTCAGACCGGCGGAGAGACCGATCGTCAAGAAACCTCGGGACAACTTGTACCCCGAAGGAGAAATCGAAATGCCGGAGGCGAAACCGTTCGGTCCGGCCGAGAGGAGAACTCCGATCAAGCATTCCGACAATCTGAAGCCGGAAGGAGATTTCGAGAGACCCAAGCACGAAGAGTTCAGACCGGCGGAGAGGCCCGTCGTTAAAAAACCGCACGACAATTTGTATCCGGAAGGAGAGATCGAGACGCCGGAGAAGAAACCGTTCGGTCCGGCCGAGAAGAGGACACCGATCAGGCACGAGGACAATCTGAAACCCGAGGGAGAATTCGAGAGACCCACGCACGAAGAGTTCAGACCCGCCGAAAGGCCCGTCGTCAAGAAACCTCGAGACAACTTGTACCCCGAAGGAGAGATCGAAATGCCGGAGGCGAAACCGTTCGGTCCGGCCGAGAGGAGAACTCCGATCAAGCATTCCGACAATCTGAAGCCGGAAGGAGATTTCGAGAGACCCAAGCACGAAGAGTTCAGACCGGCGGAGAGGCCCGTCGTTAAAAAACCGCACGACAATTTGTATCCGGAAGGGGAGATCGAGATGCCGGAGAGGAAACCGGTGGGTCCGGCCGAGAAGAGAACTCCGATCAGGCACGAGGACAATCTGAAACCGGAGGGAGAGTTTACGGGCAAACCCAAGGACGATTACAAGCCGACCAGGGGAGAGAGAGCGGACGTGAAACGTCCCGAGGACAATTTGAAGCCCGAGGGACCGTTCGAGGGACGTCCCAAGGACGACTTCGTTCCCGTTCGCGGCGAACGAGCCGATATCGTGAAACGCACCGATAATCTGCGAATGGAGGGCGACATCGAAACCTACAGGTCCAGGGACGAGTACACCGATTTCTTGATCAGGGAGAGAACCGAGGTGACCAGGTACCGGGACAATCTCAAGATGGAGGGCGAATTTACGGATGTCAGAACGAGAGACGACTTCAAGGCGGTGAGGGGAGAAAGAGTGGAGGTGACGAGGCACGAGGACAACCTGAAGCCGGAAGGGCCGTTCGAGGGTCGTCCCAAGGACGACTACTCGCCGAAGAAGGCCGAGAGGCCCGAGGCGAAGAAGCCCGAGGACAACTTGAAGCCCGAAGGAGAGTTCGAGAGGCCCGAGAGAAAGCCTGTTGGCCCTGCCGAGAGAAGATCGCCGATCAAACGCGACGACAACCTGAAGCCGGAAGGCGAATTCGTCGGTCGACCAAAGGAGCCGGCGCCGACGAGAGGAGAGAGGGCGGACGTTAAGAAGCCGAAGGACAATTTGAAGACGGGCGAGGGCGCGTTCGAGAGACCCGAGAAGAGACCGGTCGGTCCTGCCGAGAGAAGGAGTCCCATAAAGCATCCCGACAACCTGCGCCCCGAAGGAGACTTCGTGGGACGCCCGAAGGAAGAGGCGCCGCCGGCCAAGGGCGAGAGGGCGGACGTCAAACGTCCGGAAGACAATCTTAGGCCGGAAGGACCGTTCGAGGGACGCCCGAAGGACGATTACAAACCGACCAGGGGCGAAAGAGCGGACGTGAAACGTCCGGAGGACAACCTGCGACCCGAGGGTTCGTTCGAGGGAAGGCCCAAAGACGATTTCGCTCCGAAGAGGGCGGAACGTCCCGAGGTTCGCAAGCCGCAGGACAATTTGCGTCCCGAGGGTGACTTCGACAGACCGCGAAAGTCGCCCGTCGGCCCGGCGGAGAGGAGAACGCCCATTCGTCGCGAGGACAACCTGCATCCCGAGGGAGACTTCGCGGGAAGACCCAAGGACGACTACGCTCCGAAGAGAGCGGACAGGCCGGTCCAGAAGAAGCCCCGGGACAATCTGAAGCCGGAGGGCGACTTCGCGGGCAAACCCAAGGACGATTACGGGACGACGACGAAGGGCGAGAGGTCGGAGATCGTGATCCACAGGGACAACCTGAGGATGGAGGGCGACATGGAGGTGCGCAGATCGAGGGACGACTACAAGACCGTCTCGAAGGTGGAGCGCGTGGAAGCGATTCGTCGCGAGGACAATCTCAGGATGGAGGGCGAGTTCGTGGACGCGTGGAGACGGGACGATTATCGGGTGACTCGCGGAGAACGCAGCGAGATCGTCAGACACGAGGACAACCTGAGACCGGAGGGAGAGTTCGAGAGGCCCGAGAAGGCGGGTCCGACGGGTCCGGCCGAGAGAAGAACGCCCATCAAACACCCCGACAACTTGAAGCCCGAGGGACAGTTCGCTCGGAGGCCACAGACTCCCACGCCCGGCAAGGGCGACCGAGCTCCGGTCAAGAAGCCGAAGGACAATCTGAAGCCGGAGGGCGACTTCGAGAGGCCCCAAAAGTCTCCGGTAGGCCCGGCCGAGAGAAGATCTCCCATCAAGCACCCGGACAATCTTCGTCCCGAAGGCGAATTCGTCGGCAGACCGGCGCAACGAGACGTTCCGGCCAGGGGAGACCGCGCCGAAGTCAAGAAGCCGAAGGACAATTTGCGTCCGGAAGGAGAATTCGCGAAGAAGACGACGCCACGGAAGGTGGGTCCGGCCGAGAGACGCGCTCCGATTCGTCGCGAGGACAATCTTCATCCGGAGGGAGAGTTTTACGCGTCGCCGAAGGACGACTACCAGGGGTACGTCGACGTCGAGAGAACGGACGTTCGTCGTTGGGAGGATCGCTCGAAAACGGAGGAACGGCAAACGGTGGTGGACGCGCGTCGCTCGACGGACGAGTACAAGAGGATCACCAAGATCGAACGAGTGGACGCGCGAAAGTGGGAGGACGAGTCGAAGATCGAGGGAGAGGTCGTCGACGTTCGACGCAAGGAGGATCGCGTTCGCGTGGTCGGCGAGCGAGCGCCTATTCGGAAGCATCCGGACAACCTTCGTCCCGAGGGAGAGTTCGAGCGTCCGCAAAAGTCTCCCACCGGTCCCGGAGAGAGGAGAACGCCGATCAAACGTCCGGACAACTTGAAGCCGGAGGGAGAATTCGACGGGAGACCGCGCGACGACTTTACCCCGAAGAGAGCCGAGAGAGCGGAAACGGTACGACGGGAGGACAACCTGAGAATGACCGGCGAGTTCCACGACAGCACCTCGCAGAGGTCCACGTACACGGCCGTTTTCCGCGGCGAGAGAGCCGAGATCAAGCGACACGAGGACAATCTGAAGATCGGCACCGGCGCCATGGAGACCAAGACCACCAACAGCGACGCGTTCGTTCCCGCGAGAAAAGACGACTCGCCTCCGGTCGCGAGAGACAAGACCGCGAACCGTAGACACCACCACACGGAGTCCTCGATCGCTCTGGGCGACGATCGCGCGGTCTCCTCGACGACCAGCCAGAGAAACTACAACACCTTCACGAAACGCACCGCAAAAGAAGTGGCCGCGAAGATCAGCAACGCGGAGACGACGATCGACGACAGGAGAACGCTGGTCTCCGCGGAGTCGAGGACTCTGGACAACGGGACGTTCGTCGCCACCGTTGAAAAGACCGTGCAATCGGCGGAAAGAGTTTCCTCCGCTCAAAGCGTTCATCGTCAGCAGCAGCAGCAGCAGCAGCAGCATCTGCATCATCGTACGATTCAACCGGCGGACGACTCGCCCGATTCGAAAAGGTCCGGCCAACGGCCGGTCGACGACGAACGACCCAGAACGCGCAGCACGGAACGCTCGCGACGCGTGGACGAGAGGTCCGAGAGAGTCTTGGAGCAGAATCACAGGCAGCTGGACGGACATCGGGAGTCCGGCAAGCGGGATTACGTGAACGTCCAGCATCTCGAGTCGAAGCAGTCGTCCTCGTCCAGCGGACAGAAGCAGCGCTACGAGCAGCGCACCGTCTCCGGCTCCAACCAGGCTCGCTACAACTCCAGCCAGAACAACAGCGCGGAATTCGAACGAGCGATCGGCTCGCGATCGACGGTGGTGGAGAGGTCGCGGGTCGACTCGTCGTCCGTCGTCGCGAAGAGCAGTCATCATCGGAAGAACGTGATCTCCTGTTCGTCCGCGGACGTGACCAACTCGGTCCTTCATCGTCGCGGCGTCGCCTCCTCTTCCACGGAAGCCCTGCACACGATCTCGTCGACGGCCGCGGACCAGAAGAAGAGCATCTCGAACCTGGCGGAGAGCGGCCAGTACATCAGCAACTCGAGCCAGAGCAGCGACAGGAAGAGTTTGACCTCCCTTCACAGGAGCACCAAGGACGGGAATCCGTGGGCCTCCTCCACGTACGAGCGACCGCAGCGAATCGTGCGTCAGGACAACCTGACGGTGGGCGGGAAATTCTACTCGCACAGCGAGGCCAAGAACTATGGCAATTTCAGCAGCCAGAAGGTCGAGAGGGTCCACAGACAAGCGAACGTGTCTCGCATCAGCTTGGGGGACGGATCGTCGTCCGTGAATTCCAGCATGTACCGCAGGGAGTACGCGCCGAAACACAAGGGACCGTGTCCCGCGGCCCTCATCGAGGCCAAACAGGCGCCCTTCAAGCACACCAGGGACACCCCGAAGCACAAGTTCTACATGCCGGTCGTCTCCAATTAAAACCGCGAGAGAATCCTTTCCATCGGCGTTCGTCGAATCTCGAAAAGATTCGGGTCTCCCGAACGTTTTCATTGAACGCTCCGCGAACGAAGCGCTCCGCGAACTTGGAAGAAATTTAAAGTGGACAATTTTTTAGCCGGTTCTCGGCGGATACGAATCGCGAATCGACGAAAGGAAAGCTTTCGTTGCTCGGATTCGCCTCGGAAATTTACGAGAACACCCTGCAGAGACAGCGTCGTTGTCCTTTGGGAAAGAATCCCGCGCGTCCATTGTAAAAATTAATTCCTCCTTTCTTTTTCGCTTGTTCTATTTCTTCTTTTACTCGTCGTTTGTAATTTAATTTGAAAAGGAAGGGGAAATCGATATCGCGTTTCCTATCGTTTGGAAGATCTCTCTCCTGCTCTCTCTCTCTCTCTCTCTCTCTCTCTCTCTCTCTCTCTCTTTAGAGAAGTAAAATTTCGTTCGAACGCTTCGGCCGCCGACGTTCGACGTCGATTTATGGAATGCGATGTTCGCGCGAGAATCCGCAGCTTCTGCGATCGCGAGGCAAATTGCTTTTTCATCGCGGTTCGAACGGTTTACGAGTTTACCGTTTTGGAAAACCGACGCCCTTTGTTTTTGACGGTTTTCGTTGGTCGGCCGGCGATCGCAGACTCGGTGGTACACCTGCCGTCGACGACTTGGTCGTCGATCCGAGGCGGGAACGAACGTAGTGGACCGCGAGAGCGCGCGGATCGAACTCGTTTAGGATTTCGTTTGATCGCTTTAAACCACGTGTATTACAAAGCAATAACTAGAGCTTAAATCCGTGATACGGATGGGCCCGATCCTCGGACGCGGGCCCGTTCACGATTAGAGTAGACGTAGCGTCCCTGTCCGCTTCGATTTTATACGCAAGGTTGTTCCATGTTCGCCGATAATCGTATCGCGTCGCCTCTGCCGGCCGGATCGATCCTCCGACGCGGCGAGACCCCGCGTCGACGCGCGTTCCGAGGAAACGAACTCTTTGTCGCATCCGGCGACGATATCGTCGATCGTTCTTTCTATTTTTTCTTATATTTTTTCTCTCTTTCTTTATCTCTTCGTATTTTGTTTCTCTGATTTATTTAGCAGGTTTATATGTTTTCGATCGAATAAAGATGTTTCGCAATCGATTCGTTGGTTTTGCATTTTATTCCTTGTCAGGATCGCGTTACCTTGTCTTCTTCTTCGCTACCGATACAACGAAACGAGACCGCGGATTCGCGAACCGCGTTTATCTTTTAGCGATCGACGTTGCATTTTCCCAAGTGGTGCAGCCCGTTGCGTATAGCGATCGCGCGATCACTTTTCGCCGTCGTAGCGAACCGTCGTGAAGAATCTGTAGCGGAGCGGGCATGTACATTTTTACGAATCGTCGTTGCCGAAAGATTCGTCGCGAGTCTGATTGTCTCGAAAATTCGATACCGGAACAGCGACGACCAGGAGCTGTTCGCGAACCGCGCGAACAGGCGAAGCTCCGTGGGCCCCGCGCGTAACGACGATATCTTTCGATTTTCCGCGGATGCGTTTCTCGAGCGACGCGTTCGTCGTTTGGTTACCGGCCGCGTCGAAGGCCGACGGTAACTCGCGTACGTATGCTGGATTTACGTATCGTCGAGCGAACGGTGAAAGATGGAACAGCGACGGAAACGCGACTCGCCGCGTCGAACCGCCGCGACGGCGCTGCGCGAAATGTATTTAAGATACGGATACGGCCGCGAACATCGAGCATTCGTATAGATGTATAAGAGAATCGCGGTTTCGCACCGCTCTCGATGGTAAGGATCTTTGTGTACGCGTAGCTCGACGCGCGACAATAAAGAGCTTATTTTCTGTACCAAAGTCGAATCCTCTGGCCAAGTCCAAAATCCACGCATTCCGCGGCCCCGCGGGGCCTTCCGCAATCAAACCCAACGTTTCGAACATCGTGGGGGTCGTCGTCGTTCCACCGCGCGTCGCACGAGCTTCCGACGGTTCCGGAAAATGGAACGCGAAGGCGAATTCTTTGCGGAAAGCGATAAAAATAATCGTCGATCGGAACAAAAGCGCGTTCTCGATCGACCTCGATCGATCGTAGCCTAATTCGCGCGGCATCTTTGACAGGTCGACGCGTTTACCCCTGAAAAATCGCTAAAATATGAAAGCAAGTAGGTACGATCGTTCACGGATGAATCTGCGTCGCGATGACGCGTCGGTGAGACCATGAACGAACGATTCCCGTGGAAACGCGCGTACGTTCTCGTCCTCGCGGTGCTGCTCCGCTCCTTCTCCTCGTCCTGCCGCGGCTTCGACGTTTTCGACGACGCCTACAGGTACGCACGACGGCCATTCGTCGACTAGCCCGAATCCACCGAACGCAATTTCGTCGCGTACCTACCTACCCACTCTTCTCCGTTCGCCGTTGTCGCATCGGAAGATTCGCGACAGCGATTTCCACCAAGTTCCTCCTTGTTTTCAGCCCCTCCGACGTCGGCAACAACTTCGCCGAGGATCGACGCGCCGACCTCGATTCCTCCATCGTACGAATCTTCCAGTCTTCGAAGGAGAACAGCAAACGAACGTTGCCCGAAGTGTCCGACAAAATTTCGCGTCGATCGTCGAGGGACGAGAAGTCGGCCCGAGCGAAACGCGAGAGCCCGTCGAAAGGCGGCGACCGAAAGAATCCGAAGGAAGGATCAAAGGCGGCGGAGAAACGCTCGGCGGTCGGCAAAGCCACCGGCGAGTCTGCCAGAGCCGGCAGGGAATCCTCTAAACGAGCCGAACGATCGTCTCGCGCGGCTGCAAAAACGCGCCCCGTCGGCGACAAGCTTTCGGACTACGATGCCAGCTCGGAAAACGGATCGCCGGAATACGAGGAGATCGAGGACGAGATCGCCGGCGGATCGAATCGCCGGAGCAACGAGTTCGAGCGAACCGAGAACAGATTCAGCGACCAGGACGAGAGGTCGATGCTGTACGACGATTTCGAGACGAAGGACGTGGCGAAGAGAGGCGTCGCCGAGGACTACGAGGAGCTGCGGGACGAGGTCGACGACCCGGAGGATGGTTCGGAGTTGAGGGGATCGTCGGAGGAGGAGCAGGAGGAGCCGGGACGGAGGAAAGTTCGAGGGAACGTCGCCGGATCGATGAAGAGAGACGTTTCCGCGACGTCGAAGGACAAGTTCAACGGAGAGCGAGCGGTGGACGAGGATCGGACCGACGGGAAGGATTCTCGGTCGTTGTCCGAGGTACGACCCGACGGAGCAGAGAAGGAGGCCGAAGCGAACGAAGACCGACGCCGGTCGTTGGCGGTCCGGACGGATCGATCCAAGAGGAACGTCGTTGCCGGCGAGCGGTCCTCGTCGACGGACGATCGATCGCCGATCGGAGGTTCGTCGGCCACGGAATCGGGGAAAACGAAAGAGGAATCGGCGGTGGTAGCCTCGTCGTCGACCGACGAGAAGACGGCGGAAGAACCGCCGGACCCGAACGGAGGAGCCGCGAATCTGGACGAGGCAAAGGCGGACGTTGCCAAGATCGAGACTTTGGCCGGCAACGCGGTCGAGACGGGGTCTTCCGAGGAGGCCGGCAAACCTCGGGAGTTTGGTTCCGATGCCGCGACCGGGGAGCAACCGGATACCGACTACGAGAAACGGGCGGAGGAGCAGATCCAGAGGAAGATCGACTCGATCAAGGAAGAGATCAAGCGCGAGATCGCGGAGAGCGAGAAGCTCAAGGAGATAGAGAGCAACAACGCGAAATTCGACGAAATTCTCGATCAGGAGGAAGACGAGGAAGAGGAAGCGGCGGCTGCGGGCGAGGAACGGGCGGCCGTCGATGCAACGGCCGCGGGAAAGAAAGAGAACCCCGCGAAAAGATCGGCCACGAGTTTCGAGCGGCAGTCTCGCGAGAAGCCTGGCAACGACGGCGAACGGTCGATCGAGCGAAAGAAGAGGCAGAACGAAGGTAGTCGCGAAAAGGTGGAGAAGAAATCGACCAGGGAGAACGGCGTCGGGAAACGATCCGCTGCTCCGAGCCAGCCGGCTCGATCTTCGAACGCGTCGCCGTTGAAGAAACGCGATGTTCCGCGAAACGCGTACCTCGTCAGGAGGGATCCAGGGAACGGGAGAAAGAGAAGATCGAGGGACTCGGAGCGGGAAAACTCGCGGGAACGCCTCAAGGTAGAGGAGTGAAATCACTATTTAGAACCGTAAGTCCGGTGGAAGGATCGTGGACGCGCGGAAGGTAACGTATAGACGGCGGATTCGACGTATCGTTTGCTAGAGAAACGGGTACTGGGTAACGAGCAGGCGCGATCTAACGCGATAAACGGACGAGAGTAGAACATTTTTATTTTGCACGGCGATGCGAGAACGAATAAGGGAGTTGTGCTCTGTTGTGCGCGAACAGTCTCGGTCGCCGGAACCGGTCCAGGAAGAAAGGGCCCTGGCCGCCGAGCTGGCCTCTCCTCTGGATGGAAAGTCGAATTCCGTGGCTTCGTTGACGGGGAACGCCGAAGAGCTCGGTCCGCTCGCCAGCGAATACGGCGAGGCTTTCGGTGGCCTGCAAGGAGCGCCCGGCGATGCTCTCGCTCGATTCAAGAGGATCAAACGAGTCCTGCGTCCTCGAGCTTGGAACGGTCGCTCGGAGAATCGCGGCGTTCGGCGAACCCGACGGAATCTCGAACGCTCGGATCGGATCTAGCTCGGGATGCTCCGGAACAGCGAGATCGAAGAGAATCGAAACCTCCAACGTCCGGCGTAACTCTCGATCGAATCGCTTCCGCCAGGTTTTTCCGATGCTTCGCGAAAATTCGTCGAATCTCGCGGACTTCGGAATCGTCGCAACCGCGGTTTCGCAGCGATCTATTTCGCGACGAAACAAAGCAAAAGCTCTGCGCCGATAAAATCGTGGACGATTCGTTCGATGAGACGCGTCGCGCATTCGCGCGATTGGAAACGCGCGTTGCCTGATTTCGTTCGTGCAACGAACAATTTTACCGCGCTACCGTGGCCGCTCGATCGCGCGTCAACGATGCGGATGCGTACAGCGGATCTGGAGGAAGAAAAAGAAAAGTAACGTGTGTTTTGTACGTATGTGTGTGTGTCTGTGTGTGTTTGTGTATGTGCGTGTGTGTATTTGCGTGTGCGTGTGTGTGCAGGAGAGAGAGAGAAAGGGCAGAAACAGCGAGAGACAGAGACAGAGACAGAGATAGAGATAGAGACAGAGAGAGAAAGTAAGCGTGAGGTGCCCAGGCAAATACACAGAAACGCATTCGTAGACGTTCAAGATTTAATAACAAAGATACGATTAAACACGAAGAAGACACATAGATCGTTTAACCCTCGTTTTTGTGCGCTTACATTATCGGGTGAGGGGGGGGGGGGTTGGAGGAGGGTGAGATCGACGTTGGTTCTCGACGCGAGCGAGCCCCGCCCTCCCCTGCTCTTGTTCTTGTTATTATTATTATTTATCTCGTTTGTTTCGTTTTGTCCGTTCGTTAGCATGGTCGTCGTCGTCGTCGTCGTCGTCGTCGTCGTCGCCGTCGTTGTCCACCTCTCCTCGATCGCCGTTCTACTTTACAACGATACGAAACGTTCGTCGAACGCATCGACGGGCTCTAGGGCCACGGTCGTCGAAGGTGGCGGTTCAACGTATTTTCTCCAATCTTTCGTTACTTGGAGCTTTTCTTCGCGTCGCGGAGTTACCGGTCGCGATCGAGATTCCGCTATGGAAAAAGGGCAAGGATCGCGTCGCCTCGATCCCGACTTCTCGGCTCTCGATCTCCGCGTATCGTAAATTCCCAGCAGAAGACAAAAATCAACGTCCATTGTATACCTTTGCGTTTTCCGATGGCTGTGCATCGACGACAACCAAATGAAATACTATTTCGATTAAAAACAGAATACGACTCGACGTTCTTTTTCGTTTTCTTTTTTTTTCTGGTGCAAGGTATCGAATCATAATTCGATCGAATTCTCCCGGAGCCGGATGATCGGTTATCGATCGATCCGTACGACGATCCACGATCTACGATCGCACGGTGCACGTTCGTGCGAATGTTTGGTCGACGAAGAAGGCTCGTTGCCGAGAACGTCGAAACGATGAAGAGTTTCCGAAAGGGTGAACCAAACGGCGGATCTAAACGAGACGAGACGAGACGAGACGAGACGAGACGACGGGAGACGAAACGAGACAAAACCAACGGATCTCGATCGGATCGTTTCTCCGATGCGGTGAACTCGCGACGGACGCTCTGCTCGATCGCTTTCTTCATTTTTCGTTTGTTCTTATCTTTTTTTTTTCTCTCTCGTTTAGCGTACGTCGATAGAGACTTTTCTTTTATTTAAAAAAATCGATGTCTGAGAAATGGTGTTCACAATAATATGGTACAACAACGTAACGGCATTACAGACTTATTAATATTTATACGGTCTCTCTCTATGTATATATATATACATACATATCGTACACGTGTATAAATAAATATATATAAATATATTTATAATAAATATATATTTATATATACGTGTGTCGCGTGGAGCGTGTACTCTCGTGTGTTATGTGTGTTTCTCTCGTGTGTATGTACGGGTAATATTTATAATAATAATAATAATAATAATGATAATAATAATAATAATAATAATAATAATAATAATATAAGATAATTTCTTTTTACCACAATAACATGGCTATATACAAATATTACAAGGCTCCCTTCGTTCTTGTCCAAAAACTGTCGCGCGTTCGATGCAACTATCGAGCGGAGTTCGGACGAGCAGCGCTCCCACGGTTTTGTCCTTCGTCCTGTTCGAGCACGACGATCGATTCGACCGTTGCGACCCTCGCACACCGTTCCGATCCTTTCGCTCTCGCCGAAAAGCGTCTTCCGACGAAATATCGGTCCCCGAACGTCGTCCGATTACGCCAGTCGATATCGGTCCGATTCCGTGTGCTCGTTCGTTCGAGCAAACGACGTTTCGCACCGTTGGCTTATTTTCGTTTCTTCCGATTATCCGATTTAGCGTTTTTACTCTGCCGACGGGTTCTCCGAACGAATCGAGCTCTTATACTTTACACAGGATCTCCCAAAAGTATCGTAACAGCAACTTTTCCCTTTGCAAAAATTCAATATGCGAAAAGCGTGCTAACGCGTCAACAAGTCAGAGAGCGCCAACTTTCCGAATGTTTTTTTTACTACGGGACGATAATAATTTTAAGAAAACCACTGTTCATTCTTATTTCAGCATGTCTAAAGAATAATTACAAATTTTTCAGACCTGAAATAATAAACGATTTAGCCGTGTCAGCCGATTTAATTTTCCGGTATGCGTGACAGCTCACAGATACGTACCGCGAAGGTAAACAATAGGCAACCCCGTCGAAATACGTAAATGATATTTTAATTTAAATAATTCTGTGTCCGAACAGAATTCAACGAACGATTCGCAAAACTAATTTAACAATAGATAATCGCGTTAATCACAAGTGTTGGAAATTGTCCGCGCTCGACATTCTCTAATTTCATTCTCGAGACGCTACAGTAAATATCGCATGGAGCTATGAGAATTTCAATAACAACACCACCGTCGGGCGAGCCGGTCGCTGTTGAATCGACAACGGTTCAATCCCCTTCCGTTAATCGCGCGGGCCCGCAAAGTGGGGACAACGGGTCGTAAAAAAGCTCCACAACCCGTCGTGGCGAGAAGTCCCGGGATGACGTAGAGGCCCTACGTCAGCAAGTAGGTATGCCATTGTTCTCTCGGGTAAATTCACGGTTTTGCTCAGGCATAAGACTTTTCGATCGGCCGAAACGACCCTGCTAC
>CM052090.1:409401-500159 GCA_028453745.1 Agapostemon virescens
TTCAATCCCCTTCCGTTAATCGCGCGGGCCCGCAAAGTGGGGACAACGGGTCGTAAAAAAGCTCCACAACCCGTCGTGGCGAGAAGTCCCGGGATGACGTAGAGGCCCTACGTCAGCAAGTAGGTATGCCATTGTTCTCTCGGGTAAATTCACGGTTTTGCTCAGGCATAAGACTTTTCGATCGGCCGAAACGACCCTGTTACGCGAGAGGCCGGGGTGGGAGCAGCTTGTATGCGGGGTGGGAGAAGGTAGCTACGGAGTATTCTTCAGGGCGTAAGACTGCTCGAACGATATTGGGATCTTGTTTCCGTTCTCGACACAATTCTACAAACGGCCCCGCAGCTCCTCCAGGCTTTTCGATTTCGCCTTCTTTATCCTCTTGTACTTGGCGTCTTTTACTTATTGTTTATCTTTACAGTACGTGTCGTAGAAAAATTTCATGTGGTACGCGTGAGATGTGATGCATACCAGAAAATTAAAACGGCTGACACGGCCGAGTTGTTGATTATTTCGGGTCTGAAAAATTAGTAATTATTCTTTAGACATTCTGAAATAAGAATGATCAGCGTTTTTCTTAAAATTATTATCGTCGCGTAGTGAAAAAATTCTGAAAGTTCCCGCTATCTGACTTGTTCTTTCGCTTCCGATCGCGCGCCTGGCCGGCGAACGGTTTTTCGTTAATAACTCGTAAACGAAGCAGCAGATTGAATTTTCGCAAAGGAAAAAGTTGCTTCGAACGACATCAAGAACCTCTCGTTTCTCGCTGTTACGATACTTTTGGGAGACCCTGCATAAGAGTAAAAAATTCAGGTTCGTAAGGTTCTCTCGACAAAGAAAGAGCGTGTGTACTTTTGTACGGTAAAGAGAGAATGAAAGAGATAGCGAGAGATAGAGATAGAATACAGAAAAAGAGGAAGAGAGAGAGAGAGAGATAGAATGTCTTGAAAATGGCTCGCAACGTTTCTACCTTTTACTCGACGTATACGCTCGAAGCGTATCGTTTTCGGTGATCGTGGTCGTCGGACAGTCCCTTCGCGATCGGAAACTCGGATCGAACGTCGAGGATCGTCTCTACCGTCGATCGTCGAACCTCGAAAGGACTCCGATCTACGTTTTGGCTCGTTTTCCGGTGCGATCCACCCGGACGCGACACCGACAAAGTCCTTTGAAATCGAGTTCGATCGGTATAGACGCCCGCTACCGGTGAACAATTTCGAATCGCTTCGGCGAATCGATGAAAACGAGCGAACAAACTCTGCGAACGATCGGTTCAACCTTGGAAGGCCCGTTCGAATCGTTTTGATTTTTCGGAACGCGAAATTCCTTCGAGCGTTCTAGACGCGGACGCGAATTCTCCGAGAGCCACTGTCAGGTTTTCTTTCTTCCTTCGTACGATGATCTACTCGAGAACGGTCTCGGCGAACTCTCGGAGTGGTTGTCCGCCGCACTCGAAACGCGAAGTCTTGGAAAACGACGAACGGCGTTGCGTTCGAAGACCGGTGGATTTCGGGAAGGCTTTCCGAGAGAACCGAGCGTCGCAGCTTCCACGGTTATTAGGCTCGAGACGAGGAGAACATCGGCGGAGGATTCGAAAGTTCGGGCCGGTGGCGTCGACTTCCGGTCGGTTGTACGCGCTCGTCGCTGGTATCCGTTACGACGGTACGGCGTCGAACGACGCTCGCGAGCTTAAGTACTACTACGATTTAGAAAAAGAGAGACGCGCCGCGAAGATCGATCCTCCTCTCTCTCTTCGCGACGGGGAAATTGACGTGACCGACTCTCTCTCTCGAGTGTCGGAGCGGTTTGCCGAACAACGCTGCGGTTTTTCGAACCGAGCGCTACGCTCGATGAAATTTGCATCTTTTCCTAGCACGGGCGAGCGTACAACTGCTCCAAAAATACATTCGTTGTCGACGAATCGAAACAACCGAATATTTTCCGATAGTTACCGGACACGGGCGAAGTCAGTGACAATTGATTGACAATTTCCAGAGCTGTCTTTACGGCGCTGTGCGGAAAATTCGCGTTCGGTAAACTCGCAGCGTTGCTCGTCGCGTTGTCGCGCGTTTTCGCCGTGCGTCGCACGCGTTCGCGCGAACCGACGGTTTTCCTACGGTCTTACGATCTAGAGGCGGCGAACGTCTACGCGTTTTGGCACCGTCTCGCGCTTTCACGAGACTTCCGCGAGCAAGGGAAACCAACGAATCGAAGGGAAGAGGGCGCGATCCCTCGCGAGTTCTTCCCTCTCGCACCGATCTCTGTCCTATCCGTTCCGCTCCTCGCCGCGAATCGCCGACAACGATTATCGGACTCTTCTTCCGTACACGCTCGAACGTCCCGTCGTCGTCGGACCGTCGATTTTTACGCGAACGAAAAATTTGTCAGATCGATCGCACCGAACGAGAATCAAAGAAAAATCGATTTCCGCTTCTCAACGATTTTTACGATCTGGAAATAACGCAACGCAACGGCGCGTTTCGAAACGACAACGATGTTCCGATGTTCTACCGCGCATAGAATCGTTGTTGACGCCGCAAAGGAAAACGTAATTTTATTTCGTCTCGTTAGGTGCATAAACAAGCTCCGCGGACAAGCGTAGAGACGTCCGTGGTAACGGCGATGTTCGTCGATTTAGATATTAGGTAGCAAAAATGATGAATTTTGTCGATGTTTCGAGAGAGAAAGGGAGAGAGAGAGAGAGAGAGAGAGAGAGAGAAACCGCGAAGATTTATTTATACACCTGATCAAAGGAGCGAACAACGTTCGGAATTCGCAACGTGGTACGGCGTCGCAGGACTCGCACGTTTCCTCGAACATCGTTCGACTTTTGTTCGTTACGACGACGCTCGAAGAAACCTTCTCGCGCGTACATTCGCTCCGAAGAGAAAACAAGGCGAGACGTAAACTCTCCGAACGATTCTCAACAAGGATCGCGTCGATTTGTAACACTATAAAATTCGATTAGTCGAAACTCTCTGTTAAAAACTGTCGTCGGCCGTGTTCCGGCCCGGTCTGTCTCGCGATAGAACGGGAGACGGTGCGCGCGCGATCAACGAACGGTCCCCGATTCTACCGCGAGGATGCTTCGGGAACGAACCGTAATGTCCGAACTCGAGAAAAACTGGGCCTTCGCGAATCGATCGCGTACAGGGAATTTGAGAATCGATCTACGATCGCGTCTCGGCGGTACGTTTCGTCGTAGCAGAATCTCGGATGAAAAAGGCACCAAACGGACAAATGCGAATAAAAGTATGCTGAAGATTTCTCCGATAGAATTTACCTCTACAAACGCCAATGGTCGACCGATCGATAAACATTTTCTGCGCGAAGAACGATAGAGCGAATGTTTGCGCCTTTCCCAATCCCTCGTTCTATTTGGAACGTTTCGAACACGCTCGTCGACCGCTCGTAACCGTTTTACCCCTCGGACACGGGGATCGTTTCTCGGCGATCTCGAAACTCCCTGTACGAACGTTTCGTTCGTTTCTCGTTTGGCCGACCGGCCAAATAACGGCCACGACAACGTCGCAACAACGGTAACTACGCGTAAAACGCTCGTTTCTTTCTCTCGGCGAAACGTAACGGATATGCTCGGAATAAAACTCTCTACCGGTATAAAACGCTCGAATAAATCGGATAACTCTCGGACAGATCGCCGGTTAGCACCTCGAAACTCGCGTGCCGCGCGCAGCCCTTCTTTCTCGGTTTCTCGGTTTCTCGGTTTCTCGGTTTCGCAGTTTCGCAGTTTCTGTTGGCCTTGTTCACGAGAGAGCGGACGAGCTCGTGAACGGCGCTCGGAAAATGTCGGTTTACCGCTACGCGCGTACGTACGCACCGCGTATAGGTATACATGTATAAGCGTCGTATCCATGGCTCCATGGTTTTCTCTTTCGCCTTTATACAATTATATACTTTTTAATCGAATTACCTCTAACGCGTTGCCGCGCGGCCGCAGGATTAATTATCTCGACGTTTGTCGCACGGGCTACGACAGCGTATTACTTTCAAAAAACAATTGACGACCGTCGAGGGCGCACAGGCCCCTTCGCGTTCTCTTTAGCTTCGTTCGCGTGCCCCGTCTCGCCGTCGACGATGGTCGACAAGACGCGAACGAGGGAAACCGAATCGATTTAGAATCGTTTATCGCAGCGTACAATGTTCGTGCGATGTCGATTTTCTCTTACACTCTTTCCTTCTCTCTCTCTCTCTCTGTCGCACACACGCACACATACACACACACACACACACTCTCTCCCTCCCTTTCTCTCTTACTCTTCCTCGAAGAGGCAGGTTCGTTCTTTCCGATCGCGAGACATTGTTTTAGCGACGCCCCGTGTCCGTTTAAATGAACGTTGAAAAACTCGAGGGGGTCTTTGCGTCGGTCGTTGATTCGCGCGTCGAATCAACGCGGTTGCTACCGACGACGTTAAAGAGTTTGTACCGAATACGAGGTACCTCGTTCGCGAGATATTGAAAGAATTTAGTCGGAAAGAAGTCGAGGGATTGTCCGTGCATCGCGACGAGTCCTACGATCGCGAACAACGAAGCCTGTAAAGTCGATTGGACCGTGTTCGAGAGCACAGCGACGTCGACGTCCGCGCGATCCGCGAAAGAGTCGTTCTTCGAAACTTATATTTGTTTTCCGAGTTACGTTTGTCTAGGAACGAACGGAGACGTTTCGGGCCGAAAGTCTTGGAGGCATCTCGCCCCGTACGGGACGGCGGTAGCAAACGCGTCGATCGTTATAGAAATCGTTCGAATCGAGAATCTTGATTTTGCGATTCCGAATTCGATGTCGATCCGCGCGATAGAAATTCAAATCGAAGCTAAGAAAAGATTCACCGTGGCGAGCATTGTACGCGGCCGAGTTTCTCGAAGGTCTGGGAGTTTCGATCCCAAGCGAATTTTCCGAAAATCGGGCTTCCCTCGACGAGAAGAATCTCGAAGAAACGTTGCTCGGTGCGTTCGAAACGTCCTCGCATTTTTCGTCGGACGTATCGCGGCGGGCTTCGTCGTTTCGCCAGTCTATTTTTCGCGAATCTTCGACCGTTTCCCGAACAAACTATACTCGAGAGAGGAATGGGGGGATGGCGGTGGAACCGAGTAACATTTCCGAAAAGTAACGTTTCAAACGGTATTATTACGGAACGATACGGACATGGGCGACTTTTGTGGTGAATCGGCTTGAAAATATTTTCCGAAACGTGACGAATCTTCGAGCGAAATTCTCGATGTTCCGAGAAACCTTCGAACGAAGCGCTTCGAACGGAAAAGAAATGTTTCTTCCGTAAAGTCGTTCGGGAACGTCGCTTCGGAAACTGGCGAGCACAGTTCGGGGAGAGCCGAACGAGATCGCTCGACGAAGGAAACGGCAAAGTAACTCGGATTTTCGAGCGGGTTCGACCGAGATTTTCGGCAGGGTGTCGTCCCTCCTCTCTCGCGTCGGTGTCCGAACTCGTCGGCCGTGTCGCTCCGCGATCCTCCGTACGCTTCGGGGACGGTGTCGTCGACTCTGCTCGAGCATCGAGCATCGAGCGTCGAGACGAGGAAAATCGCGAACGAGACGAGACTCGAAGAATGGGCGACGACGAGCTCTCGATCGGTACGTTCCTCGTCGCTTGTGCATTCGCCGAGATCGATCGATCGTAATACCGTTCCGTCCCCGAAGCGCGAGCTCCGTCGCGATCGCTTTTGCTCGCTCGCGTTTCTCTGGTTACTCGCTATACGTTAATTTCTGTTTCTCGCCTAAACGATAGATCGTTTGTTTTTATCTTACTAGGATCGTATATGACAAAAGCATGTATAAATCAGTAGACATTTTGTTTTGTGCTTCTTAGAGATCATACATGATACAATGTACAAAGTAGTATAAAATAAAAAAAGGGTTAATAAAGATTTGTATTACTTAATCCTCAATTAACGGTTTATCACGAACGGGAGACCGGCGGCGCGTGTGCCCGTCGGTCGTTGGTCGCCGACCGGACGTTTCTCGACGGGGGAACCGGTCTTCGATTTACTCCAGTTTTTTCCGGTTTTCTCCGGTCTTTGCCGATCTCGCTCGCGGGGGAACGACGACGAGTTTTCGTCGATCGTTCGAACATCGGCGAACGCGCGACAGCGGGCGAGATCGGCCTTATTCGAAAACGACTGCTGCTTCCTCGAAGCGACGACGTTTATCGGCTTCCGTTTCGCGAGAACCGGCGTCGTCCCCGGTCCCCGATCCCGTCGAGGAGAAGAGTCGTCGGCGGTTGATTTCGGCGACCGGTCGGGCCAGCGGGTCGCGGGCCCGTTTGTCGCAAAAGTGTCCCAAGAAATGGATTCGCGCGACACCCAGGACAGATCAGAATTTGTATTCGCTACGTAATATAGTCAGCGCGTAATTCGCAAATGAGTAAAGTGTTTTTTCTCTGTTTCTCGCCTTAAAGTCGATCTAGCCTAAAGTGGGCCTCGGCGCTGGGATCGGATATGACCATGTTCGGGTCGGTGAGCATTTGCAGACCGTCGACGTCGATGGGGTCGAGGCCCTGCCTCAGAGCGTCGTCCGATGGGAAGAAATCCTGGTCGAAGTCGCTTATCATCGCCGTTCCGAGGTCCTTCACGAACTCGGGATCGTCGGCGCCCGAAAAATCTGCAAGAAACACACGATTCCGTTGTCAGTTTATCGAACTCTCTTCTCGAATTCCTCGAGCTCCGTTCGAACGTTTCGAGTTTCCCGATTCTGCGTTTCTGCGTTTCTGCGTTTCTGCGTTTCGTCGCAGAACGAAATCTCTTTGGAGAAACGACACCTGTTGGCGGGACGCGATCGAGAATTCGACGGAGGAGGTACCCACCGGTGAGGATGATCGTCGGTGTGTTCGGTGTCTGCGGCGTGAGCTGTTGCGTGGTGGTCGTGTTGGTGGAGTTGGTCGTCGTGGGCTGATATGCCATTTGCGGGCTCGTGCTGAAATAACCGGCGTCTCCGCTGCCCAACTCACCTCCGACATTTATCACGTCGTTCTGCAAAGGAAATTCGGACAGACCGGATCAGAACAAGGATCGGCCGTGTGTATGCGGGCAGGCCGTGTGTTTGTACCGTGTTAATATTCGATCAACACACCCCCTGCCTCGACGGAACAGACTGGATATAGAGAAAGAAAAAGAGAGAGAGAGAGAGAGAGAGAGAGAGAGACGCTTAATCGGTCGTCTAGAATTAATCGTTCCTCTTTTACGCTCGAGTCGAGTCGGTTGGTCCACGCGCGACCTCGTGTCTCGGCGCACGGGAAATTCCACGTCGCGTCTCACGGCGAATAAAATGTGCGACAAACTCTATCAAATTTTTTCCGGCAACCTGTACCCTTGCTTGCTCGGTTCGGCGAACGAATAGAAACGTTTCAAAAAAGATTCATAAAATTCGCGGGGTAGCCGTTCCAAGATCGAGCGATCGAAACGAATCGTTGAAAACCCTGGCGCAAACATAGGCGGAAGTATTTTGAAACGAGATCGAACTCGATCGCGACAAGCTCGGTCTAAATATAAATCGAACGCGAGCGTCGAACGAACTGGTCGTTCGCCGGTTAACGGGTCAAGTTCCACGGAAATCCGACCGGCTCCAAACACCGAGATAACCGGATCAAGATCGACGCGGCGGATCCGATCGCTGAATCCGCCGGCGAGTTCGTCGCCGTGGAAACTATCCGGCCGAAGAGATCTACGCGACGAAACAATCGAATCTGCCTTTCGCGAGACGAGCGGCACCGGACGCGTGTCAACGGTTGCGGACAGTTTAAAAATAGCGCGGAAAGGATTGTAATTGCGTGGAAGTCGCCGCGTTATTTTTTCTCCGAAGATCTCCCTTATTAATAATCGCGGAGGGCTAAAAGTAACGCAAAGAAGATTGAAATTCTACGCGAGTCTCTGCTCCGTTCCGCTTTGACGGTGTACGCGAGCAACGAATCGATGCCTTCGATCGTGGCTCTCGATATTTTCGAAAAATCTCCCAGAGGGATTCCGTCGCGAGCAATTTAGAAGAGGAGGAAAAAGAAGAAGAATAAACGCTTACCTGCGTGTAGGTCGTCGTGTGGTTCGGCGATTCGATGTACGATGCGATCGTGTTGGTCGGCACGGGTGTGTCCATCTGAAGTTACAAAAGAAAAGAAAAACGAGAAGATAAAACCGAGCGAATCGAAGGGAGCGTCGACGGGCCGCCGTTCGAACGGACCAAAGGGGAACCGGATTCGATCGTGGTTGGATCCGTGGCGGGGTCGGGGGTGGATCGAGAGGGTCGAATCGAATCGCGGATACCGGGAAGAAACCGCGAAGAGCGGACCGCCCGCGCGCGGCGACCGGGTCCAATTTCGCTCGACGCTACCGAGATCGTCTCGTCGTTGCACGGGGCTGTCGGATGTCAACGGAAAGACCGACGCGTTCGCGAGAAGCACGGCAAACGTACATTTAAACAAATTGAACGACGAAGCGTCGAACGATCCTGAGAATCGTCGATAGCGAAATCGCGAAGGCGGTCCGCCGTCGGACGATCGATCGAGTCGCGGCTATTACCTTTCGCGCGGTTTTCGTTCCGTTCTCTCGTTCCCGGTTTGATCGGCGACGCGTACAAGGGTCGAACGGGGCGTGTGCGTGGAGCAAAGGGAGGCGGCCCGCGGATGGTGGCGCTAAGGGGTGGAAGAAAACAAGGGAAGCGGAGAAACAAAAGGCGAATCGAACCGTGGGCGCATTTATCGGCGAGAGGATCGGTTTTCGGGTCTTCTCCGGCGCGTTGCCTGTTACCGCTTCCCCGTTCCTCGGCCGGTTCTCCTCGTCGTGGCGTCTTTCTCGACCGAAAACCGTGCACGATCTCGTCGCTCTCCGGAGTCGCCTGGGTCGCGTCGCTTCGAGTCGCTTCGAGTCGCTTCGAGTCGCGAGACGCGCCGACGATATCGCTGCGCCGCCGTCTCGAATTCCCACGTCGAAACGGTACGCGTTTTAAGCTGGTTGCGTCTGTCCGGTGTCATTGGATCGAGACAAGGTTTTCTCTGGCATGCTCGCCATCTCCGCGACGCCGTTGCCCGTTCCTCGGCGACGAGCGTCCGCTCGCACCCGTCTCGGGTCCATCCGATTCCGTGCCCGAACCGACCCGCCGAAACCCGAGAGAGGACAACCGTCGTATTATTCTCCTCCGTTTCCATCTCCCCTGATCGCCGCGTTTCCTTCATTCGCGTAGCTCGAGTACGATCTCGAAACAGCGTTGCGTTCTTTCGGATTCGATGGAATCGTTGAAAAGTAGAAGCAAATGTCTCGATCCGTTTCTATTTTCCATGCGAATCCGTGGTCCAACGATCACCGTCCAACGAGGTTTCCTCCACCGTATTTCCCATCCTGTGGACTCTTCGTGGATTTATCTCCATGTCCCAAAATCGTTGTCCTTTCTTCGAAGAGGCGGCGCGGTTTCCGAAATCGTCCAAAGGAACTTTTCCCATTGTAAGAACGTTTCCCGTGACTTTCTCGAGGAGTCGTCGAACGAAAATCATGGACCGATCGAAGAGGATCCGATCGCCGCGTTGCGATCGATTCGTGGTTTTCGTTGACGAAGCCGAGGAGAATATTTTCGATTCGAGAAAAAGTTGGTTACAGCGTCCGGATCGTAATGGTCCGCCGGTACCGACCGTCTATAGCTCGGCAAAGGTACGCGCTCTCGTCGAACAGCGTTTTCGCGTGTCGATTCTTGGAGGATTCTCGCGATATCGGCGACTCGAACGATTCTCGCCGTCTCGATCGCTCGGCTCGACGATAGCGGCCGGTAGCTCGCGGGGGCCCGTGATCCGGGAGCGTGTTATCGTCGTCCATTTCGCAAATTTCATCACCGAACGGGACGCGGACGAGCGTCCGAACGGCGCAGGTGGTTCTTTTTTTTCAGTCGACGGATTCCGCATCGAAAAATAGCGAAAGATAAAAAGAGATAGAGAGGCGGTGTGTGTGAGAGAGAGAGAGAGAGAGAAACAGCGAGAGAGAGAGAGAGAGAGAGGGGGGAAGGAGAGAAAGAGTGAGAGAGAAGAGAAAGAGAGACATACGTAAAGTAACCAAAAGAGAAACGAAAGAAGAAGAGAACTCGTACAGAGCACGGTGGGCCGAACGCTCGGTCCAGGTGGAAACAAGTCGTGCCATCAAATAGATTTACCATCGTTTAGTCTTGTTTCGGAATATTGGCCGAGACCAACGATACCCACGGCACGATTCGTACGGTAGCGATGCGCGCGAAAAAGTCCAAACGCGACGACGGCCAACGGCGGAGTCGCGCTCGACGGGACCCGAGTTTTCGTCAACGAAAAATAAGTGCTTGGAATCGCGTAAAACGATCCTTGACTTTTGTTCCATCCGGAACGTCGATTCGTTCCACCGTGAGCGGCGGGGGGAGGAGGGGAAGCTCGCACAGATAATTTTGGCGGAGGGGGAAGAGTCGGTGATCGGGGTGGTTACGTAGAAAAAGAGCGAATGCTTTGAAATAGAGTTTTGCACAAGGGCGTTGTTTCACCTCTATCTGCGTGGTCCAGGTGCAACCAAGTTCCATGAGCTGCTGCGCGAATTTCGGCCAATCCTGACGGATGCGGGCAACAGATAAACATCAAGGCTTAACATTTCAGTGTTACGCGGAACGAGACATTAGGAGGATGAGCCAGAAAGAGAGACAGACAGACAGACAGACAGAGAGAGAGAGAGAGAGAAAGAGAGAAAGAGAGAGAGAGAAAGAGAGAGAGCGCTGGCTGACAATCGGTCGTGAGCGTGTGCGCGCGTGCGTGGACGAGTTTACAAAACGGTGGTTCGCTTTTCCTCCGGGAAGAAAAAGAAAACTCGCCGGGGAAGAATCTCGTACCGCGGAATGGATCTCGAACGACGGGCGCGAATTCGATGCGTGCCGCGGCCCAAGATCGTTCCACCGCGAAAACCGTCGAACGAGGACCAGCGTCGACGATGCAACGGAACGCGACCGATTTCGCATCGCAACGTGCTCCTGCGTCGTACGATTTCTTTCGAAGCTACCCACGATTGAAACACGGGAGAACGATCGATCTAAAATAAATAAACGTAAAAATTTATGTTTATCGTGCGCGCTTGCGTTCGAAATTTTCCGTTGTTCGTCGGCTTCGTTGTTAAAAATCTTTCGACAAATGCAACGACGTTCCACCGTCGTTGAACCGTCGATACCGTTCGGCGGAAGATAGCGGCGAGTGGACCACGAGTTTAACGCACTCGTCGCAAAAATTGATCGACGGAAAAATGTTCGGAGAACTTGAAAAATCGCGTCGGCCGCTCGGCGAGGCAGGACGAGGCAAGACGAGGCAAGAAACGAGGCGCGGGCGCGGGCCATGGAAACGGCGAGAGGGACTTGTCGAACGATCTCGGGATCCGGACGAGCGTCGGAATCGTTCGCGAGGAGTCCTTTTCTCGCGGAGACGCGTCGCCGGCGATCACTGAGCCGAGAGGAGCGAACCGCGTCGCTGGATCGTTGCCAAACTCGCGACGCCGGGGCTAGACGAGCCAGCGAAACAGCGTGCTCGCGAGCGATACCGGAAGTCTGGGGGCGTTCTACTAACCATCGTGAACTGCTCGAAGTCCTGTTGAAGGGCGGCCGCTTGCGCTTGGTTCAGGAAGTAGCTGTTCTGGTCGAGGCCGTCCGAAGTCAGGTTCGGTGGACCCGGGTGTCCCGTTGGACTAGGCGGCGCCGATGGATTGTTGCTGTAACTCAACGGGCTTCCCTGTAATTCCCCGCAAAACATCCTGTTAACCCCTTAAGCGATTCCTTTCCTTTCGTTTCGTTTTGTTTCGTTTTGTTTCGTTTTGTTTCGTTTTGTTTCGTTTTGTTTCGTTTCGTTTCGTTGCGTTCGACCGTTGTTCGTTTCCCGAGCGAGAAACGATGAAATTTTTGTTAAAAGCGCGTCGAGCGCCGCGGTCGTCGGTCGAAAACAGTGGGGCTACGGCGATACGCGCCGCGCCAGTTATCCCGTGGTCGTTCAACCTTTCGGACCCCCGAGACGGTGGCGTTCGACGCGAATTTACTGCGGCCTTTTCGATTCGAGCACTCACCTGAACGGTTAGACTGGGCGACGACTGGGGCGATGGCCTGTTCACTTGCTGCGAAGACCTGTACGAACCTAAGTTGTGCTGTTGTTGCTGCGTCTGCGACGACTTCTGCGAAAAATCAAATTCATCGATTCGTCGAACAACGCTGTTCGAAGCGTTCGACATCGTCGACCGCGAAAGATCGCGAGGAAAACGAACGGCGCCCCACGCTGCGGAAGCGTCGAGAAAACCGATCGAACGGACACGACGGTGCGTGTCTCGAAACTGTCTCGAAACTGTCTCGAAAGCAGCGTGGATCGTGCGTCGTTTTCGAAATTTCGACGAACGAGGAACGAGCAAAGGAAAAACGAAAGAGCGTAACGTTGTCGTACTAACTGGACTTTGCGGTGGCACGGGACTGTGCGGTTGCTGATAAATGTAGTGGCCGGCCGGACTGTGGGACGTCGCCGTCGGTGGCGGCTGCACCGGTTGTTGCGAATAGCTCTGAGGATCTTGTTGCGAAGTACTTGTGCTGTTTTCCAACGCCACACCCTGTTTCACAGCCATCGCTATTAACGATCGGTCGCCGGTACGCTCGCTGCCGTTGCTACGGCCTTTCTTTTCTTTATCGCTATTTCGTTTCTTTTTCATTCCGTTCCGCGTGTACGTTTCTTTATTTTTCTCTCCTTTCCCTCGCTATTCTTTTCTTTACTTTTCTTTTCTTTTCTTTTCGTTTGCCTTCGCGCGTAGCCAGCCCGCACGGGATTCGCTGGCCGCGGAACAGCGAGCTCGCGCGAATCGATCTCTCTACGACGATTCGAGAACATTCAAAGTCACGGAAGCGGTTTACCACGGTCGAGAGGCGAGCGTCGCGGATCCGCGTCGGAAACCGGATCGCCGAGACCGGAAGAGAGACCTTCGAACGAAGATAGCGAACCCTGCGGGACTCGATCGGGATCTAGGACGGACGACCCGCCGGCGGGTGGATTCTCTTCGACACCGACAACCTCTTTTCGAGACGCGTCGTCGGATCTGGACCGTTGTTCCTTAATTTTTGACAATCTCGTTTTTCTAGTCGCTTCGCTCGAATCCGGTACTGTATTTTTGCGATCGTACGCGATCTCGTTTCAAGATCGGGGATGTTGTTCTCGCATAAAATCGCATAAAAATCGAAGCAGTTCACCGATCGTCGCGTGGTCGTATCCCCGATTCCGCGGCACTCGCCGTTCTTTTCGTACAACCGTAGGCGCGTTTCGACCGATCTTTTCGTCGCAAAAACGCGTATCGAGATCCTCGGATTCGCGTCTCGCGCCGTGGTAAACCGAGACTTCCACTCCGACGTGTACGCTAAACTATCAACGTGTTCAACAAGCTCGACATTATATAATAAGCGAAACTATAAGAGGAATAGCGTGGCGGTGGAGGAAGCGGAGAAGGCGGAGGAGGAGTCGTGAAATAATAAACGAATCGAACGAAAGAAAAGAATGTAGATTGTACGGGGTGACGCGCGAGAAACCATCTCCGAATCTTTCCGTTGCGATCGCGGGCCGAAGACGGTTCGTTCGATCCCTCGCGATCGCGGCGAGTCAAAGTTTCTCGCCGTTCGTAATAACTTGGAAGAAGAAGGAAATTTACGCGGCGCGTCTCGTAAAGTTCGAATTTCTTTGAACTTTGTCCGACTCGAGCGCGAGGACTCGATCGGTATCGTACCTTCGAGACAACCTTGAAACGAATCTCGGAGAAATCTCTTCTCGTCCGACAAGATCGTATCTATCGAGAAACTATACCGCGTACGTTAACGCGATTCGCGATACAATCTCGGCTCCGCGGAGCGGTAGAGGGTGTCCCAAAAGTACGAAACCCGCGTACTCTCGCGCCGAACAATTTCAACGGAGCCGTTCTTCGGCGTTCTCGCGAGACACCCGGTAAAATCGAAATCGACGCGGCGAAAAATAAAAACGTTCGTATGTCGCTACTAACCTTACACGTGTGAAGAAACCTAGAGTTAACAGGCACTGATAAATGGTTCTGCAAAATAACAAACACAAAACAAAACACTACAACAAAGGCGAAATAAAAAAGTGAAACAAAAGTAAAAAGTGGTCGCTGAAGCGGTATACGGGATGTCGCGTTCGAATCGACTCGGTCGAACAACCCCCGAACCGTCGACGATGCTGAAAAACGTTTCGAACCTTCGATGCCGTTCGTCGTTTCCTGCGCGAACGTACCGATTCGCCTACGGCCAAAAACTCGTGGCAAGAGCTGCACGGTACCGACTCCGGAGCTCGATGTTCGAATCGAAATATCTTCGGAATCGATGATTTTTAGAAAAGACAAAGCCAATCGTCGCGCTACTCGTCCTCCGACACCGTTCAACTTTCGATCGAGACGTTTCTCAGCGTCGTCGACGATTTCGAAGGTGTTCCACCGAATCGAGTCGAATGGGATACGCTGTATGTACAGGGAGGGCGGTACCAGAAAAAAAGAAAAACAGGAGGTGAGAAAGAGAGAAAGAGAGAAAGAGAGAGATCGAGCGGGGGCCTAGAATGCGCAAAATCGGTTCAGAGAGGACAGAGAACGAAACCGAGGCCATTCTTCTCCCGCCAATCCGCTCGCGTCGAACTCGATCGAGCTTCCGCGTAACGTCGATATCCCCCGTCGATCGCTAGCGAACCGATAGATTTTCTCTCGACGCTTTTGACAACAACCGGATGCCCGAAGGCGAGTCGGGGAGGAGCGTTACCAGGCCTGATCGAATCCGAATACGCGCGTCCGACGAAACTTTCTTAACCCCTTGTCCACCGTTTGGGAACGACACCGTTCGCAAGATCGATGCGCGTAACAACCGCGTCGCGTTTCCCGTCGAAAATCTTCGCCGACCATGCTCCGGGGAGGATACTCGCATAGTCCTCTCGAACACGCTAGCGGTTACGAAGCACAGAAAAGCACGGAACATCTTTCCTCATGCAATACTATGATACGCACAGCCGTTGTTCTCCGTCTGTTGCGAGTGAGAGAAAGAAAGAGAGAGAGAGAGAGAGAGAGAGAGAGAGAGAGAGAGAGCGAAAGAGAGGCGCGAGCACGATCGAGCCTAGGCGTCGACGATCGTTCGATCCCATGCTACGTTTGGACTCGATCGCGATCGTTTCTAATCTGGAGGTAGCCGAACGAACGTTGCCCCGCGAGGAAGCTTCTTTGGAAGCGGGGTAATTGTAATTGTGAAAGGACACGGTGCTATCGAAACGGTCGAAACGCGTCGATACATTATTTTCGCTAAAGGAAAACAAAATTTCGATCCGTACTCTGCTCGTTGCGAATCGGTCCGGACAACGTTTGCCTCGCATCGAGATCCGCGGTCCGGTATAAATTATTTATCGCGGGAAAGGAGCTCCCGTTCGACGACGATCTCGAAGAGCATTCTCGACGAGGCGATCCAAGCTGCCCGTGAAATAAATTCGATTCGGACAACGTTCCGTCGGCTGCTCCGCGAGTGCATCGGCATTCTCTAACAATGCATAAACCCAACACTAGTACCGGGATCGCAAGGATATTTACGTGGGCGCTGGTCGGATTTTGATCCTGTGAAAAGGATAGCCTACCAGCTTGAGCCAAGCTGGTCGGCGACAGGTTTGTGGGACTGCTCGTTTGAGGGCTCTGGAATATACCAGCAGTACGACCATTTCAAAAAACCAGGGATCGACAGAATTATGGAAAGCGTTCGACTAGGTTCTATTCGAAACACGGACCGTGGAATACTTTTTAAAATACGCTTTGACGTTTGAAAATGAGAGAGAGAGAGAGAGAGAGAGAGAGAGAGAGAGAGAGAGAAAGAGGGAGAGAGAAAGAGGGAGAGAGTAGGTACCGAACGATCCGAGGAACGAGAAAAAAGTGTACGAAGAGACACGCGCTGCAACTAGGACGCACGCGATCGCGATTCCGATCGGCGTCGATATCGACGCGAGCACGGAAATCGCATATTTTCACGCGTGCCGAGAGCGGTTCGTGACGCGACGTCGTTCACCGATCTGCCGTGACCAAACCGGATCGTCGCGAAAGGAAAATATCAATTTCAAGTTCGTTTCTCGAGAGTCCATCTGTTCCTCGTCCCGTCCGGAACCGCCGATCGAAAGAGATACCGTCGAACTCTGTCGGCAGGTTACGCCGGGGAATCGCGGGGAATCGCGGGGAATCGCGGGGAAACCGCTGTCTCCGAGAATAGCAACGTTCGAAGATTCTACGAGATCGGCTGGAGCATTCGTAACGCGTCGAAACGATCAAAGGACGCGAAAGACGTTTCGATGTTCGAGAAATTCGAACGATTCGTTTCTTTGGTTTCAAATCACGGAAGAAACGTTTAAAGTTCTGCCGCGTTAAGAAATTGTCTTGCTTTCACGGATGAATTTGATCTCGCGTAAAGATTCTCTCTGTATTCTCTGTATCGATGTCGCCGATTTTCATTCGACGACGCGTCGAGTTACACGGATGCGTCCGATCGAAATCGTTGCAACGGTCCGCGCAAAATCCATTCGAGAAACGAGATTCGAGCGTTGAGAACGAACTCGTTACGGCATACAAACTGAAATCTGGTTCTCGAGATTCCAGATTGGGAGCACGTATGAAAACAGTTTACGAAAGCAATGACTCACGTCCGAGGCACGGTACAGCTAGGAAAAAAGGAGTATCGATCGTTGGTGTACTTTCGAATCGCCCCGGCGATCTATATATTCCAGAGTTTCCTATGAATCATCGCGTCGGTCGGCAGCCTCCGAACGGCCAAACGCCGATTTCGCCCCGAGTACAGAAGTTTCCCCGCGCGTTCGAACGGATCGAAAGGGAGACGCGCGCGAACGTCGAAGAAGATGGAAACCGTCGTCGAGAAACGCGCAGCCTCGAAAAGAACGCGCGGAACGTCCGCGTTCGTTCGAATCTACGTTTTCCCGTGCGTTTCGTTCCATGGGCTCCGTAACACATTTTTACATCTTCGAAGATCGAATGCCACGCGAATCCAAAGTTCGATGTCGGCTCGAACGGGTGGACCGTTCGGCGAGAAGATTTAGAGTTTCGCGAAACCGCGTTTCGAGCATCGAGCAACTTTTCGTCGCGTCCCGTTGCCTTCTTCTTTGTTTATCGAACAAAGGAAGAAGAAAAAGAAACTTGCGAGCAAACGTTTCCGACGAATCGATCCGCCAAAAACGTTGTTTCGAATAGCCGTCCGAACGGAAGGTAGAACGTTCGAAAGGAACGAAACAATTGGTCGATGTCGTTTCGGTGCGAGGAAAGCTCGCGCTGTCGTAGAACGTCGAGAGACGAGAATTATACGTACGGTATAGGGAGGAAAGGAAGGGAATCGAGGCGCGATTGGTCGGACTTACGTTGCTGAACGGTGTACTGCTGGAGTGATCCTCCTGGTCCAACGGGGTGTGAAGAGGCGACGGGAAATGGACGTTGCTCAGGTCCGGCAACGATCCCGTGTTGTTTCCTATGGGGATCTGTTGTCCAGGTGGCTGAGAACTCGGGCATATGCTGCGGGCAAAAGAGCAATCGCTGGAAACGACGACGAAGGGACCCGCGCGAGCGGTTTCTCGCGTTTCGACCTGCGCTTAAAACGTGAAATCAACGCGCGATATAAATGCGAGACGGTTGCAACGAGACCGGTACAATCGGTCGCACCGCGCGTAAACAACGCGTGGACGCGTGGAGTTCGCGACGATGGGACGATGGGACGATCGGCGTTCCATCGAGGGAGGAGGAAACGCGGAAATTCTAGACGCTGGAAAAAATTTCAGCGCGCTTTCCGAAAATAGTTTCGGACAACGGAGAAGTTTAGACTTACTTGATCCCGGGAACTCTGGGCATTTCGCAGGACGATCTCGGCCGTTCGATGAACGCGTGATGCAGGTCCCGGTTATCGCTCCCGGATCCGCTCATGGTGTGTTGATCTGTGCAACAAACGAAACGATAAAGAGCACCGTGAAAGCCAGCTGGAGCAAAAACGCGCGATTTAGAAAGTCGGTGCTCGTCCGATCGTACCGTCGTTCGTTCCACGATATAATCCTCGTAATCGTCCGAAAGATCTGTCCCGATCGCGTTCGCGAACGATTCGACGAGTCGACGAAACGAAACGGTTAAAAATTTCGATGCACGAGTTCTTGTTCTTTATACCCGCGAGTTTGACGCACACGAAACGGTGATCGTCGCGAGTATTCTACGCGTGGTTCGACGTTGCTTCGTTTTTACGCGAATCCAAAGAGCGCGTTTCTCTCTCTTTCTCTCTCTCCCTTCCCTCTCCCTCTTTTTCGATCAAACGAAACGCGCAACAAAGAATCGACCGTCCCGTTGAATCGTCGCGGAACACGGGATCGTTTTCGAGCATTTTCTCCGGTCGAAGCGACGGCGAGCCGAGAGGGTTTCGATTTCACCGTGTCCCGTGGGCAGCCGCACACGCTCTCGCACGCAATTTACCTCGTCTACATATTATAAACCGTGTCGGGGCGTCTGATTTCGCGGGAGCAACGCAACACCGTGTAATGCTACTTGGTTACGTTGCTGCGGGTATAACGTTTCAGTTCGGATCCCCTCGTGTCGCCGGCCGGTGCCCGGATTAAGAGGGAATCATCGAAGGCGCGCGAGCGTTGTATCCCGAGCGACCGGAATCGGAAAACCCGGCGGTGAGCCGGGGTCGACGACCCGTTTCGAGTCCGCGCATCTTCCCGCGATTCCACCGAATTCTACTAAACTCGGTCTTTCGATCGATCGCGACGTCGATTTTGCGAT
Source organism: Agapostemon virescens (assembly GCA_028453745.1). Lineage (NCBI taxonomy): Eukaryota > Metazoa > Arthropoda > Insecta > Hymenoptera > Halictidae > Agapostemon > Agapostemon virescens. Next base: position 428,206 of record CM052090.1, read on the forward strand.
TTCCGTCGTCTAATATTTCTAAGCGATTCTTCGCCGTTCGAAAATTAACCCAAAACGAAGCCACGTCCGATCCGGTGTACGCGAAACGCGTAAGCGCGCGACAGCGTGTTTCCAGCATGCTCGAAGAGGTTGCAACGCGATACCCTACAAAAATTGCGCACAATTTGTAACAAGATCCCATTAGAAACAATGGAACGAATTAAAAACCGCTTGGCACGAGAGTCGGGAACGATCTGAATTTTTCTAAAATATCATTTTTTCCGGGAACGACGCGCGCGCGCGAGCGGAGTTGACGGTCGCGAGATTACGTTCGAGATTAGCCGCACAATTCGATTTGCAACCGCGATAACCGCCTTCTTCGAGGGCGACGACGCCGGCGTGCAATTTCGGTGGAGCGAAAAAATACGAGAAACGCGGAGGCAGGTCCGTTGCGCGATCGGTCTCGAAACCGGAAAGAACGAGAGGACCGAACATGCTCCGATGGAATCGAGAAAAATTTACGCGGTTCTTCGAGCCGAAGAGCGAACGGGACGACGCGAGATCGCTCGCGAAAGACGAAGCCAGACGGATGGCGGATCGAGTGACCGACGGATTGACCGTTCGTGACTTTTAAACGACAACGACGACGACAACGACGACGAAAGATTCTCGTTCGCGATGGAAATATCTCGCGACGCTATCCTCGACATCGTGGAATTAACGAGCGGGCGTCCGATTGCATGTTTTATTGCCGGCGACGCGCATTTTTAAACGTCGGTCATGCTCGTTGGAATAGATTGTCCGCTGGAAAAAAAGGTTGATTCGAGGAATCTTACCGAGCGACGCGATGCGCTCGCGTAGTTGGATTCGAAGCGGTATGATTTATGCAGCGCCTTGGGTATTTTTAACGACGGTGTGCTCGGACGCGCGCGCTTTTGCGCGCTTCGCGGCGACGACGAGCGAAGAAGGCCAAGGAACGAGGGGTCCGATCAACTTCCGACGGAGTCCCGGCTCCACCGGTATCGAGAGCAACCACGCCACGCCTCTCCGGGATTCTTTAAAAATAGGAGCGGCAACGAGGCACGCCTCTCCGGGCGGTTTCGAGCGAGCCAACGACGAAATCGCGTCTCTCCGAGGTACCGCGGGTACGAAGAACAACGAGGCCAAGCCTCTCGGGGCCTCTTACGCAACGGGAACGAATCGACCACGCCCCCGGGGTACTTTACGCGCACAGAGCAACGAAATCGTTCTCCCGGAGGCGATCCGGCGAGGTCCCAGGGCAAAAGTAGCGCTTTCGTCGACCGTGCTCGTCTCGAAGCATTTTCGAACGAACGTCGAAAAAAAGATTCTGCAAGCCGCGGAAGATGGGCGAAACTCGAAGGAAGACGAGGAACGCTTCGACGTTATCGTTCGAAGAGAAGTTTAAACGAGCCACGACAGGCGGTGGGTAGATTCGTTTAGGCTCGACCGGCGGCGTCGAATTACGTCGTTATTTCCACAAACGCGACTCGTTTCGTTGGTCGCGTCGAACGGCCAAGTCCGAGTCCGCTTTTCCGCGATACCCCGTCGAGTCGCCGAAATTACGATTCGACGGAATGCGTGAAATTCTTCGGAAAAAGCCCTTCGCTCGCGGGCTCGTTCGTCGCGGTTATTCGAATCTTCGCGAATCGTCGGCAGCTCGAAAATTCATGTTTCGCGCGCTTCGAACGGCCCCCGCGTCGGTAGGGAAACTCGCGTGGCATTTGCTGTCGAAAGCGACTCGCTCGATCGCATTGTTCGCGTTTCAAACGCGTACCTCGTCGATGGGGAATGGCGTTGGCCGACTGACAGGCTTCGTTCGCGCTCTGGTGCAGAGCCGAGTCCGAGTTCGTTCTCCTCCAGGTGTCCGGCGGGGGTGGAGACAGGTAAGGTACGCCGCTGTAAGGCGAGGTGTCGTGCCTCTTCTCCATCGGACGCGCTCGCATCGGTCCGACCCCCCTGTTCTTGCTCCTGTCGTTGTCGCGGTACACCATGGAATTGTGCTGCATCTCCTCCAGGTTGCTCAGCGCCGTCTGCAATCGATCGTATCGCGTTAATCGTTGTCGATCCCGGTCATTCGTTTCGCGCGCGTGTCGTACGGCGATTGTCCGACCGTACCGGAAACGATGCGAGGACGCGATCGGATTCGCGCCGCGCCGGACGAAAGAAACGAACCCCCGTCGAAAAACAGGCATGCGATAAATTTGCTAATCTCTAACAAGCTGCTGCTGCTGTTGCACAGTGGCAAACGAAGCAACGGACCCTCGGGAACAACGGAAGGGCTTGCTCGAAGGACCACCGAATCGATCGATCTACTCGCGCAGCGTTCAAACGAAAAGAAGAGAAACGGGAACGCGACGGATTCGAGAGATCGCGAATCCTCGTCGTTGTTCCTCGGAAAACCGAGAAGTCGAAAGAACAGCGACCGGGTCGACGGCGACCCGGAACGACCCGCGTCGAGCTCGGGATCGACCCCGGTCGACCGGTAAGTTTATCGACGGCCGAATAAATCCACTTAGCCCGCGGCGATCGATAACGGGGAGGCGGCACTGTGTACGATGGTACGCGCGCGCGCGCTCGCCCGCCTTTAAACCGAATCCGTCGTCGGCAAACAAAGTTGGTAGTAATCCGCGTGAGATAATCAAGATGTATTCAGGGGAGCCGAGGGAAAAATCAGGCCGCGACGAAATGAAATCGAAGTAAATTACATTCCGTTTCGCAGACGCTAGAGAGTTCGTTCGCCGAGGCTAGGAGGATTCATCGTTCGACCTCTTGCCGCGTGTTCTCTTCCAGAGTCTGGGCCGGATCGAAGCGAAATAATTCGCTTCTATCTTCATTCTGCCTTGCCTCGCACCCCGACATGCCCGTCTGTCGTTCTGCAAAGGAGGAGATAGAGGAGGAGGAGGAGGAGGAGAAGGAGGAGAAGGAGGAACGACTGAAGCTGGAGAAGGAGATACGCGCGCACACGTACAGATAGAGAGAGAAGAAGGGAGAGGGAGACCGTCCTAGAATTTTCTCGTTTCATGAATTTCACCCTCTCCCCACACACCCCATAAAACGTCTCATTCGTTTTACGAGCGGCCAAGCACCGACCGCCGCCTCTGGCCAACACGGAAAACCGACTCGACGCCGAACCCCGCCACGCTCGAACGATAGGTTTTTTGTTTTAGAATTGTTACAATCGCAGGGACGCTTCCGTCGGTAAATTTCAATCGGCGGTGCGAAGCCTAAATAAATTTGAGATTCGACGAATCGTTTTCGAATTGTCAACGACAAAGGCGGACCGCTCGGATCGAGTTTCTCGTCGATGACTCGACGACGGAGCGACGAGGCGCGAATCGACGAAGTAAGACGTTGTTTGGAATCGCGCTGGAATCCGTTTATAATTTCGCTGGCTCGAGAGCAACGCGTCGATGCCGTTCGATTCCTCGAACGTTTACGCCACCGTCGAATCGTTGGCTGACCGTGATTTTCGTCACGGTAGCTGCGAAGAAAAATCGCAGGACATTTACACCCGTGCGAGTGCACGCGTACTTCCTGCAGGAACTGCGACGGACCGTAGTTTTTAACGAGTTTCGAGTTTATGAATGAACGACGGCACGCCCCGATCGGGGGATCCGTCCGTTTTGGAACGTAAGCGTAATCGAGAGGTGTAATTTGCGGACGAACAACCGCGTAATCTCGTCAAAGATATCCAGGATATTTCATAATCCAAATTGCTGGGAAGACTTCCTGTCTCTCGTTTAATGTCATACGCAAACTCCGCAGGAACCAAAGCGTATCCGCTGGCAACCCGGATCGCGTCTCGTCGGCTAACTTTTCAACGTCGAGTCCCCCTTCGCGAGCCTTATCGGAAAGTACCAACGATAAGGTCGAATATATTGGATTCGCGTCGGTCGTAATTAAAACGAATTACGGGTAGAAAGATCGTCGGTCGCGAAAGGCGATACGAGAACCGCGGACCTTGTGCATTTTGCGAGTTCGTTATCTCGCGGGGCAAATCGATCCGGCGAGAGAGCACCCGAATCGACGCGTCCCGCAACGGCATCGTCCCATCGAGGGGGCGCAAAAATCAGAAAATTGCAAAGAACCGTCGGTGATCGACGCGAGAGGCGTGTCGAGCGAAACGATCGTTGTAATCGCGATTAACGTCGCGCTCGTCTCCGCGGTAATGGTCGTTCCTCGTTATCGTGGTCGGCTGTATTAGATAACGCCGGGTCGGACCCGGTTCCGATCGGAGCCTCCCCTAAAAACACGGAGCAGCCGCTAATTTTCGGTAGTCGGCAGACAGAGAGAGAGAGAGAGAGAAGGCTGGAGAGAGTCGTAGAAATACGGTCGGAGAGATAGAGAGACGGGCGCGAAGACGGAGAAAGAGAGAGAGAGAGAACGAGCGGCGCGCGCGTTGCGAATACGAAAGCCGAGAGAAAGAGAGAGAGAGACGCCGCGCAATCGATGACGATACTATAATTAAAATATCCTTCGACGTTTCGCTCGGGAACAATGCGGCCGCGGAGGAACATCTTCTCTCTCGACGCGAGAACGAGAGAGGAGATGCGATTTATAGTGCAACGAGATAAAAACGAAGCGGCCGTGAACGTGTACGCGGAATCGCCGCGAGCGTCGCTTCTAATAGCCTGTGCTCGCGCGCGCGGACGTTTATTCCCAGCCCGCGGGTTCAACTTTGGCCCGCGATACCACCCGACCCTAATCTCGTCCTTTGCGTTTCTGGTTACCGGCGCGATAATTCCGAACGCGATTCCAGCGATGCGAAATTATTTTCAGCACCGGTAGACTGCGCGTCTTTGCGCGACGCTGAGATGTTCGGCGCCTAACGCGAGCGGGTGCGACACAGACGATTCCGTCTATCGATAATTTTAGAAACGGTCGTGGCAAATCGGTCTAGGCTGGTCTAGTCTTCGTTCGACCCGGTGTGCGCGCGTATTTTTAAATCGCACCTTCGTTTGTTGTCCGCGATACGTCGTCGACGCGCCGCGAGGAGTTTACGCGAACGGATGGAACGGAAGAACGACGTTTACAACGATCGCGAAAAGAATATTTTTCCTTTTGCGCGAAGATCCGCGCGGGGTCCATCGATCGACGCGAGGCACGGTTCGCGGACGGTTACCAAAAACGTTTCCCGATGGCATCGATCTCGAGCCGCGAATGCCGGGGTTGTCGGTCCTGGAAAAAGCAGTTTAGCGTCGTAACAAGTTAGAAATTAGATCGCGGTGCATCGGATACCGGAAGCTCGGGGTCGCGAGCTCCCGCGCGCGCGCTCGCACTCGCGATTGAATAACCGCGAGTCATCGGCCGATGGGCGCCGTTCGCGAGCGTGCGCACGCTCGCGCGAGATAAACACCGCGCGACGCCTCGGACAAGAAGGAACGGAGCAGGAGCCCAGGAGAGCAGAGAGAGAAAAGGAGAGAGGGAGAGAGATAGAGAGAGAGAGAGAGAGAGAGAGAGAGAGATTTCCACCGATCCGTTATCAATGAATATCGTCGAACGTCGAGGAAGTTCGGAGGCTTTCGAGCGACGAACGCGGCGTCGTTCCGAACGAGACGACGGCTACGCGTTTATTAATTATAACACCGAATGGAGCAGCGACGGCGCAAGGTTCAAGGAAAACCGCAATCCCCGAGCGGCGCGATCCTATTTGTAAACGACAGCGGTTGATCGCGAACGAACGCGTCCATGGAGAGGAAAATCGCGGAGACCGGATTCGTCGGACGCTCGGAATACCGCGGTTCGTTCGAAGCGGTTACGGAAAAATTCCGCGGATCGTTCGACGGGCGAATCTACGATTCGTCGTTCCGGATGATCCGTTGATTTTGTGGAAGCTTCGAGGTACGATTTTTCGTACGCGAGCCACGCGCAAGGGACGGAGCGAAAATCTCGCGAGACTTCGCTGCATCTTTGCGCAAGCAAACACGATCGACGCGATTTGGCAGCGAATCGCGGAATTTCCGAGCCAAGCCAACGTGTTTCCCGGTTAGCGTAGAGTCCAGAGGGGAGCGGGGAGGCGAGAGAAGGGTCACGCGACTCGATTTTCGGCCCTCGCAAAAACCGAAGCTCGATCACGGCCAAGTCTCGTCCCGACGGGTTCGAAGGATACGTTACCCTCTTACGCGTCGGTCGCTCCGGAAAGCTGTCGCCGACTTTTCTTCGACGGAATTCTCGAAATCGCCCCGTAACCGTCGCGACGTTCGATTTTGCGCCTGAAGCTCCCGAACGACGTTTCGCCTCGTTTTTAATGGTAAACCGCGCGAAGATCGCAGAGTCCGTAGAAGAACACGCGCGGGACGATAGCGCGGAATTTGAAAAAGGTGGGGCCTTCGAACGGCACCGTCCACCGAGTCGCGACCGTCGGGCTTGCCCGTGGCTTTCCAATTTTAGCATCGCGAGAATTGTATGGCATAACGATATATTTTTAGTCGGTACACAGAGCGGTGCGTACGCGTCTTTAAGTGTCGTCGGCGGTCTCGACCACGCTGTAAACACATGGACGCGCAACGGCAACGACGACGACGACGGCGGCAGCAGCGGCGGCAGCAGCGGCGGCAGCAGCGGCGGCAGCGGAGACGGCGGCGGCGACCGATCCCCGAGCGACACGTGCTCCGAGCAGGTTGTCGCTGCTGCCTCGTCTTCTCCCAACGAACGATGCTTTCGACGTGGACTCGTTCGCGTTCGTTCGATCGTGCGTTGGAACGCGGCACGGTTCGGGTCAGGCGTGCCGCTAAAACCTATGGACGCGAGCAAAGCCAGGGAAGCGCGGGAGAGCGGATCGAAAGCTGGCCCGTAAAGTCGCGCCGAACGCGCCGAACGCGCCGCCTCGGCCGTACAAATTGGTGAACAATTTGTAACAGTTTATCCAATGTAGCGCAACCGGTGAAACGGGCCGGTGCAAACGCGTCGACGAAGAACAAACTTTGATCGTCCGACGTCGACTTTGACCAGCTTTCGCGCGACCACGATGCAAAACTGTCGGACGAAGGACGCGCGACGCGGTCGCTCGGCGATATCGGGAGAGGCGAGAGACCGCCCGATAGTTCCCAGGCCACATGTGCGCGTCAAATGTTCGGCGCGCGACGAGACGCAGAAAAACGCGCACCGATTTTCGCGCGTCCGTTTAATTCGAAACGAACGAAAGCAGTCGTCGGCCCGCGGAGAGAAGTCAACGCGTCGGCTGGCCGGCCCGGTACGGACCGGTACGAACCACCGGTTAAATCGTCTCGTTGCTGGCTCGCAATTAGCGCGATTCGACGGCTCTCCGAGTTACGGTCCACTGGGGTTGCGTCGCGATCGATCGACGCAGGCTCGTTTTGCATCGACGCGTCCACCTTGGACCAACGAGAGACCGTGCAACTGCGTTTTTCGCCGTTCGGATACTTTCTCGGCATCCGGATAAAACGGCGACCGCGTAACAAGTTGACCATCGACGATCGAGCAATTAAATATTGCCGTCGACGACGATAGCAACGATAACGATGGTCGGACCGAAAAATCTTCTGGCATCTCGAGAAGCAGATCGTCGTCGCGGTATCGCGATCTCTTGGTACGCGAGATCCCGTACAATCGAATCCGCGACGCCGCGAATAGCTCGCGTTCAATTTCGAGACCGCCGCGCGGACGGAAATAGACTCGACTGTGGTTCGTCGTACAGTAATTTTTTCAAAGAGAGGAACGACGAGCGACGAGAACGAAGAACCCGCCAGCGGGATTTCCCGTGGGAGACGAAACGACTCGAAGAAATTTCGTGGCCGCTCGTATTCGCTCGCTGCTCGCCATGTGTCGTTCGAGCGCGTTTCACACGACTATTACCTAATATCCGTGGAATTATACGGTAAACAGGCAGCGTCTCTCCCACGGTTCGGTTCACCGCGCGGGAAATCGCGGTTCTCGCGCGATCTCGCGTCCACGGAAAAATTCGAACGATCCGTTGATCCCGGGCGGCGTCTCCTGGAGCTCGAACCTACTCGATCGCGGCCGAATTATTTCGCAAATCGCGAACAAAGAGTTTGCGAAGCAACGGCGACGGTCGTCTAAAATCTTGGACGGTGTTCTTTAGGTGACGGCCCGTTCTCTCGATTCGATCGCTATCATAATTCTGGCCGTTGAACGTCGTTGTTTTTGACCGCGCGCGTGTCGTCGGGATTCTCGCTCGCGTCGCGATAATCTGCAAATTGTTTAGCGTTTGGCGACGATTGGACCCGGTCCAACCGGGTAATTTACGATACGCGTGCTCGCGAGATCGTTACAACCCGAGGGAAATGTTACACTCGGCTAAAGGTATCCCGGTTGCGCGAATAACGCTGTTTATTCGCGCAACGATTCCCGTCGACTCGACGGACGAGCCTGTCGTTCTCTTTCTCTCTTTCTCTTTTCCTTTCTTTCTTTCGTTCGTTCGTTCGTTCGTTCGTTCGTTCGTTCGTTCGTTCGACCTATCGGTCTCTGCCTCTCGGCTCTGTTAATAATAGACGAGTCTCGCGAAGCGGATAAACAGCTCGGTAAATTAGCCCGAACGCGGTTGACGGACTTCCACGTTGACCCGCATCGTTTTGTCGAACGCGAAAGAAATTATACGTGCCCTTGCTCTCGGCCCATCGAGCCAAAGCGGGACGCGCTGCGATTTTCTTTTGTCCTACTATTTTCTCGAGAAAACTGCCACGCTGGTGGTCGCCGGTGATCGGTGCCGTACGGAAAACTTTTTGCGGCTGATTTCCACGACGAAACCGAGCAACTTTTTTCGTTATCGGTTTGCGATCTCGGACGCTTCGTTTTCGAGTACTCGACGAAAATTGCAGACGCATTCTCGCGTTTCGAGATTCGCTGAACTTTGAGGGATCTTTGCGCGCGACGATGCCTCGACGCCGTTTCGTAAAAGTTTCAAGACCAAATTCGTAAGGGAAATAATTGCGCAGCGAGATACGGTACGAACGTTTTACCGCAATCGTAAAGGCCCGATATCCGTTAAATATCCACCGGTGTGTAACGCGTTCGCGCGTTTCGGCGACCGCTAGGCTGTAAACGCCTCGTTCGAACCTCTCGCGGTGCGATAAAACGATCGGGAACGCGTCGTTCTGTCTCTAGGTACTTACATTTTTATAGGAGACGCGTAGGAAGAGACGTCGACGTTTTCGCCGTCGTCGTTCGTCCCGTCGTTCGAAACGTCGATGGCGTTTCGAGTTACGATATTTTATTAACGCCGGGACGGGCAGACCTTATCTCGTTCGTACCGATCGCAACCGGGGAACGATTCGTCTTTGTCTCCTCCGCCAAGGGTTCGATCGTGTCCCCGAATCGCGTTTCCTTGGGCCTTTTTGATTTCGATCGAAACCTTTCTTTCGGAAACGGTGAAAACGTTTCCAATTTCCGAAAGACGCTCGCGAGACCGCCTCGACGAACACTCATCCGTTCGCGAGTGGTTTCGCGACGCGCATCGTCGGTGAACGCGTTTGTCTCGTCCCTTGATAATTTACCTCGTAATCTTGTCTGCGGTCGTACGCGGTACGCGTCGCAACACAATAGGGAAGCGCAAAGGGCTCCTAGGCGGCCGCGCTCGTCTCCCTTTTCCTAATTGGGACCTAATTGCATCGGCGTATTATCGACGATCGAGTTACGCCTATAATTACCGTTGAATTTGCCTGGTTCGTCTCGGGAAGGAACGGTGCGACGGTCGGGCACCGTCCGTCTATCCGTCAACGAACGGCACGGCGAACGACGCGATCTGGATCGTAAACTCGATTTCGCCGCTCGTTCGCGAAACACGCTTCGCCGTTTTGTTTCGTTGTCGAAATCGACGCTCGCGATAGGCTCGCGCGCTGTCGGTCGATCTGAAAACGATCAAACTCCAGGCAGGCGGTAGACGAACGTTGGTCTCGCTCGATCTTTTCGACGAATCCCCATTTCGAAGCTTGTACGCGACGACGACCGACGCAAGCTCCGCGGTTGTCCTTCGGCGATCCCGTTTCTACGCGTTTCTCGACGTCGAGACTGCGTAGAGTCGCGCGCGTGCGAAACCAGTCGACGCAGAAACCGGGCGGGCGTCGGTGCTCGCGTCGATTCGATGCAACAACGGACACGTGGTCGCGCGCTAGTCACCGTCGTCCAAGGAAAATAACTGTTTCCTCGAAAAAATTCCTGCAGTACCGGTTTTCAAACGCGTCGGAACGATCGTGAAAATCGTCGACGATAGGAAACTCTCCTCGATCGATTCCACCGTGATATCGTTGCGTCGACGATTCTTACGCGATGCAAAAACATTGCAAGAAACGCGTTTGTTCGACGAATCGCGAGCGGTAAACGTCGAACCGAGCGCCGCCGATCGAAAGATCTGGATTAGGATTTCATATTTCGTTAATCGCACCACGAGGCAGGGGTGCTCCGTCGAACCTGTTCGGATATGTCGCGACGGTTAAAGTCGAAATCGAAAGGGACACCCGTTCACGTTCCACGGATCGATCCCGGAGGACGCGGCGTTCCAAAGAGAAGGAGGGGTTCCCCGAATCGAGCCGATGCAAAAGACAAAGGAACGTCGTATCCGAATTGCCGGCACGTGGCGCGTTCGTATGCGATTTTTAGCGCGCGCCGCAGCCGGCCATTTGAATACAATCGCGCGCCGAGGCACGGGAGCTTCCGCTCCGTTCGGAAAAGGCTTTTCCGCTTCCGTCCGAACCGAACGAACATCCTCCCGATTTAGAAACTCGGCACCCGATTCTGCGAATTCGATTCTGCGAGAGTTCCCTTCTTCGAAACGACCGCGAGGGTCTCGCGTACAAGCGTCGAGGCTCTACCGTGCTTTTCCGGTACCGCTCGATCGATCTTTCGCTTTCGCGCGATCGTTCTCGGGTAGACGATCTTCCAGCGTGACCGACGACGTTCGGGAATCGTGTTCGTTGGCTCGGCGATCAGGAGAAATCGCGAAATTCTGCTCGTGGCGAAGACAACCGCGGGAAATATTCCGGACGCGTCGAGACTTCCGCAACGGTACGGACGCGCGCGCCGCTCGGATTCCTAGTCGGACCGAAATTGCCGGTACGTGTGGCGATTCTGAAAACGACCGTTTCCTATCTACCCCTCCTCGTCCGCCGTCGCTAGCTCTCCTTAATTACCCACCGGCTGTAATATGTTAATTACAAGCAACGCTCGCCGTTGCGCGCGCGTCCTTCGGATCGAGTTCCACCGAGCCAGGAACGAGAGGCTGCTCTTTCCGCGGAATATTCTTTTTCTTCGAAGATTAGCCGGGAACGTTCGCGCGCGAGGAGCTACCGGCCGACGAAGATGGAAAGTCGGATCGTTCCAACTACCGCGAACGTATCGCGAAAAAGAGATGCGAGAGATTCGATTCAACGAGTGTACGTTCCGCGAAGAATCCCCGGTTTCCAGGATTTCTCGTTGATTCGCGATAGTTTGGTTAACGTAGATCCGTCGGTACAAAGGCGGGGGCAAACAGGTGAAAAATAGACGAGGTTATCGCGCAAAGAAAGCTATCCGAAAAAGAACGACGGAGCGAGCATATTAATTACAAGAGTAGATTCAACGTATCAAAAGAGAATCCATTTTCGCCGGGAAATGTGTCGAGAACAGCGTTTCCCTCTGTGAAAATCCGTGACGCGGACTGTGTTTGCCAGAAGGATAATGGAATCCGTTGTTGATCGCGCCGGAAGCGATTCGGCCCGCTCGGACGGAAGCCGAATATCGTTTCGATGCCTGCCGCGCGAGAAACGATGCCTGAAAGAATCGCGACGGGATTTATCGGGCGACTCGCGACGAGAGACGGTCACGATCCCAAAGGACACGCTCCGAGCACCGTGAAGCAGGGAGAGAGGTCCAAGGGAGGTCCGAGACAGGGCGCGAAAGGAGGGAGGAAACGTACGCGGGGAGAGTCGCCGGTGTTTCGCGCTCGGATGCCTCGTTTTCAAGGGTCACCGCGGACCTCTTCCCAGATCGCACCACTCCCGAAAGGTTGAGGACATTTTATCGGATCGCCTACGCGCCCCTGCGATCTCGTCGAGCGGCACGATTAAGAGAAAAATACGAATTTTGAAAAGCAATTTGCTTCCGCGAACGCGCAAGTCGAATCAATCGCATCGGGTAGGTATCGTCGGGGACATGGAAACGGTACTCGTTGACTTTACAAAATTGTAGGAGTTTGTACGAGTACTCCGGGGTTCGATCGAGCGATCGAGCGATCGAGGAACAGCGTTCTCTCGTCGTAGGTGTCGGAACGAGGCTCGTTCGTTTTTCGAAAAATGGCGGGGCTCGAACGCGAGGCTGGTTCACCGGTGATCCGATCGCATTAGATATTCATCGGTCCGAGCGTCCTTCGGCTTTTCCGCGGATGATATTCAAGGACACCGGGGCCGATCGAACGCCGATGACACTTTCCACTTTGTAATTTTATCCTCTTCTGACCCCTTATGCGCATCGACCGCTCGACGAGTCGGCAACGGTGCAGTGGAATGAGAAATTATAGGATGAGAGCCGGAGAGGCCCTTGCGCGGACTCTGCAACATTCTCGTAGAAAAAACAACGACCTTCGGCATTATATTGGCCTAGCATTCCTCGGCGTTGTCGGCACCGACGGCGCTAAAACCCGACCGATCTCCGATGCCCTATAAAAATTACAACAACGTCGCGTGCGTCTCTTTTTTCCAAAGGATTTTGATCGCGATCGAGAGCAAATTCCTCCGCGTACCTTTGCGCCAAAGCCGCTCGAGATTTTCGATCGCGTCGAAACGAGAGGGTTGCGTTGACCCTTGGCAACGAATCTTTCGTGGAAACGACCGTCCGAACGTTTGCCAAACGATTCCGTCTATTCTTACAAGGTCAATATTTTTGTCACGGTTCGATCGCGCGCGTTCGAAGAAGGAAAATGGAAATGCCGCCTGGTCGATCGAAACGTTTCGTTTCGCTCCGTCGTTCGTTGCTCGCATTCGTCTTCCGGAATCTGCCATTGCAAAGTTCTTTGAACTTCTTCTAGAAAATTAAGATCGACGAAGCGGGTGAAATCGCTGTAGCCGTGAAATAAATCGCGGCGCGAGAGGTTAAAGAGATATTTCGCACGATGCCGTTATCCGAGGCTAATTCCTCATTCGCCGATTCGAGCCAACCTGCCTAATTTAGGAGGGTTTGCCGCGCCGAACCGGATCCGTTGCTCGAGGCGGAAAACAGCGAGAGTAAGAGAAGAGGAAAGCAGAGCAGAGCAGAGCAGAGCAGAGCAAAGCTGAACAGAGCAGATCGGCGGAAAAGAGGAGAGAAGAGGAAGGCGGATGCGGATGCGGGGGTGTACCAGGACGAGAGCGATGGCGAGGACGAGGACGACGGCGAGGGCGAGGGCGAGGGCGGTTCGGCGTCGATTCGATCCCCGGCGAGCGTAGGTGAAACGAACACGCGGAACCAGTATGAATGGCGAGAAACGCGGAAGACGTTGGAGAGGTCGGGAACCGATCAGAGGCGAGAGAGGGTGGTCTCCCTTGCCGCTCCTTCGACCCTTCTCTCTCCCCTCTCGACGACGGTGTTGCTCTCCCTCCACCGTTCGTCCGCGGCCCCTCCCCTCGGTCCCTGCTCACGCTCTCGTAGTCCTTTCAGAACGACTTTGCTCCACCCACGCAACGTCTACCGTCTCTCGTCTCCCGTCTCTCGACACCGGTGACCCACTTCCGAGAGGATACCCCTTGCCATTCATGGCTGCGCGACACTGGAACACGCAAGACCGGTCGACCCGTGTCGCCGAGAACCATGCGAACCATGCGAATCGTGCGAACGACGCCGAACGACGCCGAACGCGCCTCCCGATCGGTTTCGATTTCGTTTTGCTTTTCGAAAACGTTTGCCCATGGAAACGGTGGTTCGTTCGATGGTCGAATCGCACCCGAAACGCAAACGATTCGTTGCCGCGAGGACGTCGCGCGTCGACGAGATACTCGCAACGATACTCGTATAAACGAACATCGGGAAAAGTCGAAGGGCTCCGAGACCCTGGAAAATGTCGACCAAAAACCGTTCGGTCGTTAAAACGCGCAATATAATTGATTTAAAGTTTCAATTTCTGCGGTCGGTAGTTGGACGGAGATCGCACCGTTCGAGAGTGAATCGGGCAACGCTTACGTTTACTCCGTTCGCGCGAGAAGCGACAGATATTCTCGCTTGAAATTCTCGATGCAAGATTTCTTTATCGCTCCGTAATGTTCGCCAGTTTTTAGTCGTATTTCAATCGACGCGTTTCGCGCGCAATTTCCCTTCGGACAGGTCGATCGTAGCTTTTCGACGAAGCTCGGAAAGATCGATATTTATACGCTTTTCGGTACACCCGGTGTATTCTCCGCGATCCTCTGGACAGTTTGCATCGCGACCTTTAAACCCAACAATAATAAACTGCGGTGTTAACGACGCATCTTCGCGTAGTTCCGACGCATCCCGACGCGCGTACTCGTTCGGCCGCTCTTTTATCGCGGCTAAGAGAACGTCTTTACGAGATGATGCATTTTTACGCGTCTCGACGCGCCGGCTATAAATGCTCCTGCGCGTATCGCCGAACGATTTTCTAAATCCGAGGAACATTGTTCCACGGAGCTGGAATCTCCGAGACTCGGAATGGTTGGAACGCGTTACGGGATATTTCGTTTATCTCGATTCATCCGAGACGCGCGGAAAAGAATATACAATTTATCATCGATATCGAGTCGTCGGAGACGATCCTTCGCGATCCTTTGCGGGAAAACCAACGAGCCAAAGGTACGACGAAAGAAGCATCGAAAACTAAACGGCGTACGAAGCGATACCGTCTCCCGTTCTTGGGCGACGCTGCACCGAAACCGTCGGTAACAAAATCTATCGCATAAAATCCTACGATCGCGAATTAGCCGGATTCGGCGACGCTTTTTGCTGTTCGTCGGAAACGCGATGCGACGAAACGTATCTTCGGTCGTCGCTAAATATCCGGTAAACCCGTAGCTGCGAAGTCGCGACGTCGAAAGACGACGATGTTTCTCCGAGGGAATTCCGGGCAGTTTCAATCTCCGCGAGCACGAGATAGCGCGCGAGCGAACGGAATCGAAACAGAATTCCGCGACGATGGCGGAACAAGATTCCGCTCGCGGATATTGCGACTTTCCGTTGCGGCGAACCGTTTTTCTCGCCGCCGTTCGGAATCGATGGCGGATCGCGTGCCGAACGAGAACGAGAACGAGAACGAGAACGAGAACGGAACGACAGCCTGAAAATATTTCCACGCACTTTACCGGCGGCCGAAACCTCGTCCACGGCCACCTGTAGAATAAATAACGAGCTTGCGGATTTGAACGGCGCGACACGTGCTAGACCGGCCGGATGCGCCGGACTGGCGTATACGGATTATGGAAACGGCCGCGGGCGAATTTGATAACTTCGCCGAATGGCCTGCCGCCGGAGCTGCGAAAAATACTATTTCGAATATTAAACGGTAAATAGACTTTTCCATTCGCTGCAAGCTGTTCGAGCGATTCCACCTCGTTTTCGAGAAACACGGCTTTCAATTTCAACGTTACGCGTTTCCTCGCATCGGAATTAGGAATTTTTCGCATTCGCGAAAACCGAGGTAGACGTTGCCAAAGACACCGACAACGGTGCAATCGCGTTTCCATTTTGTTCGAAACCCGCCAGAACTCTCGACAAAGCGAACACGCTTCCACCGGATCGCAGTTACCGTAAATTACCCCGTGAAAAGCCGGATTTGCATAAACATCCGCAGTCCAGTTGTTGCTACATTAATTCCAAGAGAAGGTTGCGCGTTTTGAGGTCAGAACGCGTCGGGGGTGAAACCGGCCTGGTCGAGCGTTCCTTTGCGAGAAATCCTATTTTCCGATCGCGAAATCGACCGGGAAGGCAAGATCGATTCGCGAGATACCCGCGAAAGACGGAGAATCCGATAACCGGATATCTTTGCGTTTTGATCCTCGGAATTAATTCTCGTTCTTTCAAAGATCGAGAAAGAAACTGTACGGCGTTAACGGTGAAAATATTCTTGCGTTGGATCGGAGGATGAAGCAACGAAGGAAGGCGAGCCGAACTACCGATCGTTGCAATTGGCGGACAGAACCGAGAAAACCGTGTGCAGTTGCATTCGCGGTTGCAGTCGCAGTCACAGTCGCAGTCGCAGCGGCGGCGGACAGTAGCCATCGACGTACCGCTAACAAAACGGGCGAACGAGTACCCGTGGAACGCGATCAATACTCCGTACACGAGTGCACGCTGCACGCTGCACGCTGCACGCTGCACGCTGCACGCTGGTCGGAGCACGTGTTCCCGTTTGTTTTGTTCGTTGCCTGTACACGGTTGAGCACGAGCCCGAACGAAGCCGTCGCGATTCGTCCCTTTAACCCTGCTTCGCCTCGCTTTCGAGCCCTTTCACGCTCGCTCGCGTCCTCGTTTCTTCGATGCTTCTTCGGCGAAACTTTGGTTCGACCGACCGTGCTCTCGTCGGAGTCGACCAAAATGCATAAATCTAACAGCCCGATAAAAGTATTTGTCGCTTGTAAATTTATTTGGTTTGGCATAAAAGAGTATGCGCAACGGTTCGCGGGTACGATGCGTGTAATCCGCGCAACGGTTTGACGCGCGTACGCGACATTTCGGTCGGTCGAACCCCGGTGTTATTATGATTAGGACACCGCGGAAACAATGCGTCGCGTCCATTAGCCGGTCGACCAACCGAGCGGACAGTTTCATGCTAAACAGCTAATTTGCCGCGTTAATCCCCTCCTCCCCTCTCCGTTAAACGGTTCGAACGCTGGACTAGAACGATCGATGCACCGTTCGGAGCGATGTTCCGCGATGCGTTCCTCTTTTCCAGCGCGCTCTCGCGATACGGTCGCGTCGGGAAACGATTCGACGTTCTCAACGAACGAATAGCCCTCTTCGAGATCGGACCTGCGACGATTTCGAATTTTACTCGTTTTTGCTCTTCCGCCGGAACCGTCGCTGTCGAGGACGCAACGGCTACGGAGACTATTCCGTGCTACGTTACCGCATAATTCGATCGAATCGAATTGTCGATGCGCGAACGTCGCGCTAGGATACAACGGAGCGTGGAATACGCTCGAACGCGCGGAGAACGTATTCGTTGCACTTTGACCGGCAGCGCCGATCGATGGAATAATTTCCAGAGATATTAAAGACGCATCTTCGCAACGCCCGATCGCGTCGACGCTTGGACGTATCGCGGGAACGCGGTTTCTCGGTGCGATCGCGGTCGGTCGCATCGGGGAAAATGAATATGTTGATTACTCGAAAACAAGCGAGCTCGCGACGGAGCTCGATGCGCGCGGACCCGCAACGGAAATTGCTTTTCCTTTCTTTCCGTTCCCGTGGCGCGCGTCGGCCAGCGATCGATATCCGCTTCGTATCCAGAAACCGATTCGTCCCCCGAATTATCTTCCCTAGCATCGATATCTCTGCTATACGTCGATGCGTCGGCTGTACCCCGCGTTCTCGACAGTTTTATATTAATTTCGCGAAGCACGTTCTCGCCGATCGGTTTTGGATCAACCTCTCGTTTCGCGCCGGTCGACGATACTCGATATTCGCGAAATTAACGCACGGCAAAGGGAAAAAGCAGCATCGCGTACGTTCGTTCGTCCATCGGACGTGCAAAGTCGGAGAATGCGGGAACGCTGTTACGACGGTGGTTTTTCCCGAGCCTCCCGAGAGAAGAAGCGCGGTCGTCCTGTGCGAGAACGGGACCGCGTTACGGCCAGCAACAAATGGAATCTGTTTCCCGATGAAATTCCCCCCGGTAAGATGGAACGGTTATTCGGAGGAAACGCGAGGGACAAAAATCAGAAAGAAACGGAAGATGGGTAGATAAATCTCTAAAGAGAGAGAGGGGGAGAAGGACGAGAAGGGAAGTTTGTATCTGGAGCAACGGTATCAATGTTCGGGCAGCACTCGTGCGGGTCCAAGAGGTTAAGCCGAGTTTGCACGGCAACGTAAACTCGGGCGCGCGCCGCAGGTGGGCCACTGCACGTGCGCGGCCAGCAGAAATCCGGCGAAATTCGATCGATTCCGGCGAAAGGAGGAAGGTTCGACGTACATTCGGGTGTAATCGAGCTACCCTCTACCCGGCATCCGGCAACCGCTGCCTGCGCCCTCTCTCACCCTCTCTCCCTCTGGCCCCGTGGTTCTCCTTCTCTAGGAGCGCACTCGGCACGCTCTGCACGGCAGCACTCCCCTCCCTGTCCCTCTTTCTCTCTCGGCGCTCGGCCAGGTGGTTCGCACCGTCCTAGAATCGAGCGGCCGAGCCCTAAGAAACCGAGTGGTCTCTTGACCCCGATATATCGCTGCTGCGCTGCGTTTTCTTCGCGCGATCGAAACCCGACCTTGGCTTCGAGACCGATGGGCCCGGGTTCGAGAACGACGGCTCGTTCTTCTCGCTTCTCCGCCCTCGCCCCTTCTTCTCCTCTTTCTCCTCCTTGTCTTTCGGTCGGCTTTCCTCCTTCCCTTCGTTCCGTCGCATCTTTTCCATCGCCCGCAACCCCGCGAACCACCCCCGACACGTCACCGGCGCAACGACGCCTCCCGCGGCGTCGCGATCGTCGAACCGCGATCATCCTCCGCCATCGAAAGCCGGATATAGCGCGAGACGACGCGCTTCGGCTCGCGAGCCCTCCTCGAGACCGGAAATTGCGTCGGATCGGCGACCGCTCGGTCCAAATCTTTCCCGGCTATCGAGAGTCGGCTCTCCGACTTTCCTTTTTTAGAAAGAGCCAGTTGGAAAGTTCGTCGATCGCTGGAGCACGAATTTTATCGAAGAACGAGCCGATGCGATTCGGAGTTCGAGCGCGAATTAAGAAATTCCGAGGTCGGCGACGTATCGTTTCCCTTTCGTCGAGAGGACGAAACAGCGAAAGTATCTTTTCCATGGCTTCCGTCTCTTGAAATCGACGCGGACAAATTTGATTTCGCATCGCGATACGTAGCTTATCGATTACGCTGTTCAAACTGATTTTCCTTTCGTCCAGGACCGGAGGAGCTCTTTTACAAAACGCTCGGTAGAACGCGACTCCGCCGTTGCATTGAAAAATTGTATACCCGGACCGAATACTTTACGGTGATCGTAGACTTTTCCGCTAAAACTATTTATTCGACGAGGTATTCTTTGCGAGACGAAATCTCTGAAAGTTGGCACAGCTTCGAACACGAAAGGGCTTTCTCGAACGTTCGACGTGGTCGAATTTAAAAAATTCTCAGGTCGTCGATGGGAAACGGTCGATCGAGGACGATAATACGGAGGATAACGCGAAGTCGAATATCCTCCGATGGGATAGCATCGACCCGAACACCGGGGGGAGGCTAAACGATCCCGGGGAAAGAGTAATGGCCACCTTTGTTCTCGCCACGCCGTCTGGCTCGAGAGCTACGCGTTTAATTAAGAACGCACCGGTCGGGTGCGGAACGAGAGCTCGCCGAATCGATCGATCCATCGGTCCCGCGAAATCGTATCACCGCGGCCAACGAATAATCGTTCTTTCGTTTCTATCTAACGTTTCCATGGGAAATTTAATAAACCGTTCGACGGCACGCGTCGTCCGCGACTCATACGATTTGAAAATTTGCGATTCGCGGGGCTAAATGAAAAACGCGATAGCCGAGAGCAAGCGCAGGATCCGACGGGGTTGCTCGCGTTATCCCACCGGTCGGATATACGGGCTTCGTTACGTATAATTTCGTTAAAGTTGAAAACGGACGGCTTCTCGGGGGTCGAGTAAAACGACAACATAGTTGCAAACGCTTCGATCGTTGTGCAATCGAACCGGGCAACCCGGAGAGACCGTGATTCGACTGCTCGTCGTTTCCGAGGAACCAACAACGGCGAGAAAACTCCGCGCGGATCAACGGTTGCCGAACTCTGGGTTTTTGAGAATAGAGTCGATCCGTTCAAAGAACGAACGCTTAAGCTGCGTGTCCGTTAAAAATGGCAGTAGTCACAGGATAATTGTCGCGGTCTCGTATCCCGCGAATTTACGATACGATCACCGCATAAATTTCACCGCGAACCTTACTTTTTCGTTTAATTCGAATCGCGTTCCTTCTCCGGATAGATCTTTCGAGATCTCGGGATATCGTTCCGAGGTATTCGGTGGAGATCCTCCGGGATTCGGGCTCGCGAAACACCAAATATTTTTTGTTTCGCCGGGGAACGTTCAGAAGCGGAGATTCCGCGCGAGTCTATACGCTCGCTCCGCTCGAAAACTTCAGCAACGACTTACACGCTCGCTCGTCGGCGAACCTTGCAAGTTCGCTGAATAAGTGATATATCGTGAGCTTCTATAGCGCGCTCGCGGTCGATCAACGTTCGTAAAAAATCACGCGTTCTCGACGAGTCCCCGTGAACGTAGAAAAGATAGCCGAGCGACGGTCGACGGACCAGGAAAACTTTCGATCCCGCATCGAACTCTACGTTCGACCTTTCAACGATTTTCCTCGTTGAACGGCATCGTTGAGATTTTCAGCAACGTTCAACGTTCTCCCATTGTTCGCGCGAATTTCTCGAACGTCGTCGGATTCGACCAATCCGTTCGTTCTCGAGCTTGAAAATATTTTTATCTTTGATAAGTATGTACCAAAACGAATGATGATCGATTCCCGATGAGTAAATCGGCACGAACTTTTCGGACAACCCAATTAGGTCGAAGAAGACGTCTCGATTTAGGAATGAAAATTGCTTCGAGCGCGCGACGCGTCGATATTATTTTCTCGTTGGCCCGAGCAAGATCTCGAGGTCGCGAGATTCGTGCAGCCAGATAGAAAGAAGGGGATAAGAATTGCCGGTACAGATTGAGAAATTAATTTTCCAAATATATTTGAAATTAGGGAAAAGTACGCGACGAACGTCGGAGACGTTGGAGCGTCGAACAATCGGGTTTCGCAATTACGAAGTGTTTTCGTGCGACGGTCGCACCCCACCGTCGATTCTCCGTTAATGCGTGCGCGATCACGTAACCAGCCTTCTAACTCGAAAATTATTGTGATACGAATAATCGAACGGACGATAACGACCGGGCATCGCAAATTGGCGCGCGACCGCTCGGAACTTCTAACGAACGGCTTTGCAATGTGACGATAATATTATAATAATAATTATTATTCGTATTATTATTAATTCTTATCATTATTATTATTATTATTATGAAAAAGAAGAAAAACGTTGGCTCGAGGACGGCAACGAGCGATCAGAGGAGACGAGGCGAACGCTGCTGTAATTTCAGCAGTCGCAACAGATACGCCGGTTCGCTCGTTTGAGAACAATAACGAAACGCGGCGCACCGATGTTTTTCTTTTCTTTTCGGAAGCCGTGGGAACGGAGCACCGCGCCGAGCCGGCTACAAATTTTCACTCAAAATATGTATTTCGAGTACCGTTCCGGATATTCGTTGCGCTACGATTCCGTTAAAATACCGTTCTAAGTAAATTTCTGCGAACGACATATTTTTATTAGGACGATCCGAGAGGTTTCCCGTCTCCGGAAATACGGAGGGAATGTTCAAATTGGCATATTCTCGATCGTTCGAAAACCTAACCAATTTCAAATAGGTCGAATAGGTCACCCTGTTTATATTTTAATAGAAGATCGAGAGCATAAGAAATAGTTTGCGTCGCTGGACGAGGACACGGAAGACATAGCACGAACCAGCATCGAATGCTCGGTTCGAAACGTTATACTTGTCGCGTATAGATACGATAAGATATAGAGCTCCGTCGTCGCGAAGAGGAGGTAGCGTACTCGGGGTAGCGAGGATAACGCGTACCGAGGCGATCGATGCGGTCGCGTTTAACGCGACCCCGTCGTATCGTCGAAAGGATTTTTTAAAAGACTGGTCAGAGTTCGGACTGGTCGCGAAAGACGGGCGAGCGATACGCCGTCGAGGGTTCGCCGTCCGATTAGCCCGGATTTTCGAGCGTAGGAAACGGCAGGACACAGGATACGGACAAGGTCGCGGTCGATCGGTAATCGCGCACGTAATCCGAAGCGCACTTCCGTTATGCGGTTGAAAATTAGCCGGCCGATGAATGGCGGCGGCGCGGCGGCGCGGCGGCGGGCTTCAATCACCGGGCGAAGAATAATGATACGACTGCGATAAAACCCTGCAACTAACCCTCTGTTACACGCACGCCCACATCCTCCGCGTCGCCGCGTCGCCGCGTCGGCCGAACCATTATAAAAACGGCGGTGCACGCGAGACCGGCGCATACTGTGCTCGCCAAGCGTCGGACGCCATCCGGAAAAGAGAGACGCGCGCTCCGAAACAGAAACCGAACAACACCCGAAATGGCTACCAAACACGGTCTGCTGTTCTTCGGCCTCGTGTGCTTGCAGGCCGCCCTCGTTCGCGCAGTGGTAAGCTCGACGACCCCTCCAAATCCCATGGAATCTTGCCGTAAGCGGCAAGTACGAATTGTCGTCGAACCGAGACGGTTCGTGCCGTTCCGATCGACGGCGATCGACGGCGATCGACGGCGATCGACTGTTCAACGATACCGCCCGCTTTCGGTAAAGGGTAAATTCGAATAGTAAAGTCACTCTGTGACTTCGAGATTCGCGACGATCGGTCGATCGTGTTCGCGGATCGCACAGACGGTACTTAAATTTCCTCGAAATCGGTAGGGTGTAAAGTTTCGCGCGCGATTACCCGTTTGGCCCGATGCGGGATACGCTTCGGAATACGAAACGGTCCGCGCGCGCCAAGCGGATTCGTTCGCGACGATATCGAGCCGCGTGCTCGCCCGGAAATAACGAGACGAATGCCCGCCCGGTGCGAGAGACCGGCCGATCGATAACCCGGGGCAAGTGGATTCGAGATTAGAGGGGAACCCCTAATTGGAGCGTGTCGAGTCGAGCGGGTGCAGTTGCATCGGCACGCCGCTGTTCTTCCGGTTCTTTCTTCCGCCTTCCTTTCTCTCTCTGCCTTTCTTTCTTTCTTTATTTCTTTCTTTCTCTCGTATCCCTGTCGCTGTAGTTCCTTGCCGATGTTTACTCGGCAGCGGGCCGCGATACAATCCGAGCCAGAGTATCGATCGAAATTCAAATGGGCACGCGGGGAGCGCGCCGTTACGTAAACTGCACCCGGAAACGCAGAGACTAGCCTAGACCGGCGGGTTCGCTAGCTTTTCGTTTCTTTTGTCGCGACGAGCCCGTCGTCCCGGTGCGTCGTGGTCACGATTTCCACGGAGAATCGCGTACCAGCGTCCGACGTGCTTCCAGTTCGATCGAATCGACCAATCGACCGGTCGACGACAGGCTCGCGCGCGTAGCCCGAATCCTGGCGGTCGTTCGGCCCCTGGAAAATGCTTTCCGCCTTCTTCTTCTCCGAGACGAAAAAAAACGATTCTCGGGTAACCGACGATTGCTTTGGTCATGTTCGTAGCCGGACTGGGTGCCTCCGGAAGTCATCGACATGGTGCAGGACGACAAGCAACGGTGCATGGCGGAACACGGCACAACGGAAGGTTAGCAATGTCGGATACGCGGACTCGAAATCGGTGCTGCTTCGCGAAACTTTCTGTCGTTTAATTTACGATCGTCGAGATCGCGAAAATGCATCCACGAGAAACGATGCAACGAATTTATCTCTTCGGATACGCGGATTTTCGCAAAAACGTTCGACTTCCTCGGAAGAGGAGATTCCTGGAGTCAAGTTCCAAGACACGCTTCTTCCTTCGCGAAAATCGCCGTACGCGAGTCTTCAACGAAAAAAAGCACAGACCGATCGGACCTCGGCCACGGCGAATGGATTCCGATCGGTCCGTTTTGTTTTTTATCGTTAACTCCTTCGCAGAGCCGAGGCGGACATTTTTCGCCGAGGAAGAAAGTTTGTTCGGACGACCGCCTCGGGAATATCGCCTCTTTCAAGGTTTTCCGACGTTTCTGAGAAACCCTGTAAAATTATTACATTGCGTAAAATTAATTGGAATAACGTGTATTGTACTCGGGTCGTAGATCAAATTCAACAGGTAGCGGCAGGAAATATACCGAACGAAAAATCAATCACGTGTTACATGTACTGTTTATTGGAGGCGTTCAGTTTGGTAAGATCACATTTTCTCTTCGGCACGAACAATTCCAGTCGCGTGGCGCAGTGGGGAAAAACGACTAGACGGCTGTCAAAAATCGACAACGTCGCGGAAGCAACGATACGAATAAATCGACCAAATGAAAATTACGTACGAAACGACCGCGGTCGAATCGCGGTAACGTCGTCGTCTTTCGAAAAGACTCCGCGAAAGGGAGACTCGGGCTCGAAGCGTCGTTTTCTTTTCGAACGGATGAAAAGGTTTCTGCTGGAAAAATACCGCGCGTTCGTTTGAAAAGAATCGAAAAGTAAATGGCAAAAAGAATTCTTTTTTAACGATCGACGGCATTTTTACCAGGTACTCTTAAAAAGATCGACGCTTCGCTTCGCGGTTCCGCGAAACGAACGATCTTCGAGATATCGAAAACCCGTTCGAGATACGCCAAAGACTAGGACGTATTCGAATTCGAGCAAAACCCATTCGAACGAGCCCGCAACGTACGCGGTGCATTTGATCGCCGTCGAGCGTTTTGTCCCACCGCGCGTCGATCGATTCACAAATGAGCGGCGCACGGTTTAGGTCGACGACGAAGCTAACTTGGAGGGAGACATGCTGATGGGATTACTGCCCGAGCACCTGCAGGACACGGCGGAAAAAGTTTTGGGAAAATGCACCCCCGCAGGTACGCTTTCTTTTAAACGGACCAACGGAAAAGTCGCAAAGTCGTTCTTCCGAAATGCGTTTACGACGGTCCGAGCGGTATTTTACGCGAATTGCCTTTTTTTCAGCTGGAGCAGACAACTGCGAAAGGATGTACAATATCGCTGTGTGTGTCCAACAAGCTGTGCCAGAGGTGAGTCGAATCCAGAGTTTCTGCTCGCGAGTTTATTCGCTTTCTTAATATCTTTATCGAATCGAAACTAACGTAACGGTGCGTTATAATCGTTCTCGTGCTTTCGCCGGTGCGAACAACGAGTTCGCTCGTTTCGACGAGTCGAGAACAGCGTGGAAAGGTTCTTGGACCGTCGCGATGCGTCTTTGCAGTTTTGTATTTCGCGCGCATCGGGGTTTGCGCGATCGGCGATCGACGCAAAAGTCTCTCGAGTCGCGTCGATCGTCGGTGCACCTCGAACGATAGATCTAACGGTTAGCATGCACTCTGTAGCAAACGAACGACTACACGGTCGCACATAGAAGCGGTCGCAAACGAAATTGTGCAGGGAAAGCGTGCGGATCGTTCTAGAACGGTCGGGGGAATAAAAGTTCGCAGAAGGACGTGTAGCGGAGATCTGTAAGAACTGTAAGAACTGTAAGAATTGTAAGAACTGTATGAAAAACGCGTGGTTTCGTTGCAGCTGTGGTTCATCGTCTAAATCGTTTCACCGGACCAGCGCGGAGGGGATCGAATCGCCATACGAGAATCGAGAAACGGGAAACGGGAAACGAGAAACGAGAAACGAGAAACGAGAAACGAAGAAACGAGAAACGAAACGAAAAACCGATCGGAAGGATCTACCCGTTTACGGAAAAGAAATCAGCGCACACCGAGCAAACCCAATTATTTGTACAATAGATTCTGTAAAGGTAACGTAGTTCACCTAGAACAAATCATTCGAGCCTGCTATCGATCTGTAAATTTGACTATCGAGCAAACAAATATATAATATCGAACTAACGAAACAAAAATCGAATGGGACAAAGAAGCCGATCGCTTCGCTTTCAATTTATTTTGAAAAGGGGTCGATACGAGCCGAGAATGTATCGCGGAATTATCTTCGAGGAACGCGCGAGGACGACACGGACGACGATTCGTTGTTCGGTGAAACGGCCAAAAACCGCGTTACGTAAATCCGGTTCGATCGACGAACGACCGACCGACCGACCGACCGGTCGATCGCGGGTAGAATTTTCCGTGACAAACTAATTCGCGAGTCGTCCGGGCACGCCCGGCCGGCCAGATTACATGTTTACGAGAGTTTCGGGACGGCTTTTTCCCCCGTACCCTCTCGCGGGAATTACCCGCGGAATCCTCCGCGAGGAAGCCTAAGTGGTATCCTTGGCCGGTCGAGACAATTTTCTAATCACGGGGCCCGCGGACAGCGACGCCTGCTCTTACGCAATAACACCGTAACGCGTTCGAAGCTGATACGCGTATCGCGATACTCGTGGGCGCGTTCGTTTCGTCGCGCGTACCAGGTGGCGTGCATCGCGCGGAGCAAAGTCCCAACAATCCAAAATTTTCACGTAAAACCTAATACATCTCGCTGCGAAGAATAAAACGGATAACGCAACCGCGTCCGAGAGATTCGCCGAGGATTCGCGCGAACGTTAACGTCGAGAGGAAGCAGGCTTCCGATCGCTTCGGACGATCGTTCGTCGTGGAATCGTTCGCGCGACGATTCTTGCATCGCGAGACACGGAAAACGAAAGAAGCGGCGCGCGCGGCCGCGTCCCGTGCACCGAGAAAAATCTTGAAACGTCTATTTTTACGCGACCACTGGAAATAGTCGGTTTTAATGAAAGGAGGCACGCGATCGGTGGCCCGTACGTTGCTCCAGTCGTGACTCACGGCTTCGAACGCGAACGCGAATGCGAACGCGCAACCCGCAACAAGTAGAGGTCCCCCATAATATCCCCCGTAATTGATCCGAGTCAGCACCGCCGGGATTTTAATATCGCCGATTTAGGGCTTCCACCGTGTATCGCGAAGCTTCGAAGCTCCGTCGCGTCGGCTGCGGAGCGAGTATCTTTTCCGAAAAACCGGCCCCCCGTTCGAACCGTCGCGTACTCGACCCTAGAGAAACCAACGGCACACGGAGGAAACCGATACGCGAAAACCGATCTACGAAAAGTATTCTCGTACGGTGGAAGAACGTTGTCGATCGTTTCCGAATAATTTAATAGGTTCGCACGACACGGGTGCGGTAACGAGCGGAACGTTTCCGAGCGAACGGACGGTTCCGTTCCACGCTGTGCAGCTAAAAGAATTTTAACCGTAACGTCGAACGCGCGGCGAGCGAGAAGAAACGGGACGAAACGGGACGAAACGGGACGAAACGACTAAACGATAAATAACGGTCCGAGAATGCAAAGCGGAAAGGATCTCTGCTCGGCCGTGAAATTCCACTCGGCACTCGACAAGCAAAACGTTTAAATAGTCGAAAGAGAATTTGCTCGAAGCCGCGGTCTCTGCACGGTCGGCGGCATCGATCGTCGGACGCTCTCGAAGAGGCGACAACTTTTTCGACATCCAAACGTTGTATCGTCTTTCCGATCAGCGCTCCAACATCGATGCCGGCGACTATCTTCTGCGAAGAGAATACGCGAAGAGAACGCGATTACCCGAGAGAAAAAAGCTTCGGTTCGAGATCGCGATGCTCGCGTGAATTTCGTTTAATTTCGTCCGGCTCGCGAACCGTTGCGAGAAGATCGTCCGACGATCGAGCGTGAGAATCTCGATTTCTGAAAGAGGCTGCACGCAGGGTGTCTCGTAAAGTTTCACAAAAATTCACCAATCTTCGAGAAATGGATATCGCGCCCTTCGAATTTAGCTCGGGAGCTCGAATTTCTCGATTTTGCGGATTCGATAACGAGCTTCGATCGCGGTACGACACAGAGACGAATGTAGGTTAACGCGTGAAACGGAAGCGTGAAATCCGATTCGAAGCGTAACAGGAAGGAGAACGATCGTTGCTACTTTGTTTTCGTATGCAACTGCGCCAAACGAAAGGTCAATAATCGACCGATTCGGTACGGTTTCCGAGGCAAGCGAGAATACGAGCGCGTCGCGCGAGCACGAGCGTGCACACGCTAATGTGGGAAATTCGAGCAAACGCGTTTCTTTGTCCTTTCGAGAATTTTCTCTTGTTAAAACCGAGTGTCATCGCGGCGGAAATTCATATCGGATTCGAATATTCATCGACCGCGGGGCCTGCCTGCATTTCGATCGAACGCCGTTTCTTCCCGCGCGTGCAACGTCTCTCTCTCTCTCTTTCTCTGTCGTACAGCGAAGAAGACACCCGGTATAAGAGAGCGACGACGCGGCATCGGTTCAGCGCGCGTACGCGAAACTACGGTCTTCGATGGGAAAGTTCAAACGAACCGCGACACTTTATCGTTAACTTGGTCAATTTTATCAAAGCAATTACGATCGGGCCGCCGGTCGAGTCGTTGATGCGTTTGCGGTAAACGTTCTTTGATCAAAGAAATCCGTACGGAGCGTTGCTCGCGGTTGCGTTACTTCCGGACCACCGATTTCCGAAGAAGTCGCTCGAACTATACCGATTCAACGTCGGAGCTCGTCGTTCCGGATTCGATGCAAAATCGTTTCTGGATCGGAAGGGTTCGACGCGTCGGATGGCGCGCGAATTTTACGGGATCGTTGGTCGATTCCGATCGAAACTCGACCGTAACGAATCGACGATCGACGCCGTGGATCGAAAAGAAGCTCGAACGAAAATACCGCGCGACGACGCGTTCCGTCTTCGATGTCCGTATAAATCATTCGATGATCGTTAGACCGTCGAAGCGTATTCAAACGCGGACACTTATGAATTCGTTTACCACAACCGGAGTCGAACAAAAACCGATCTACTCTGTTAGCCGTTGCCCCCGGTTGCGCGTAAAACGGAGGCCTCGTTACGTTTTATTACACCTTTTTAGCGCGACGAACGCCGGTTGTTCGCGTCGACCGTAAAGTCCGCGAAACGACCGCGACGATCGCGTTCGACCGTTCGATCGGGAACTCCGATCGGCGGATACGTACTTCGGAATTCGTTTCCCTTCTGTAACCCTTTGTCGCGTTACGACGAACGAATAAAGTCCAACAAAGTCCGATGAGTCAAAAATCTTAAAGTCTGGTCTAAACGAAGAGCAACGGTATTCTGTTCTCAATTGATATTTCTACACCGAAGAGAACGCAGTCGCGCGAGATGTATAAATTTTCTTTTTTTTTCTATAACATTTTGGAATTTCAAAGCGGTGTGACGCGAGGGGTCGATCGTCGCGGTAACTCGTCGACGATAATTTCTTCGTTCGCAAGGATCGGTAACCGGTTTGGGTTACCGCGACGTCCGTAGTCCGCAAGAACCCGATTAAAGTTCTACGGCCAGCATCCCTGGTTTGTAGGTGGAGCGATTTCGAGAAAAATTACCCCGTGGCTGGCCGCTCGTGAAACGGAACGAGATAGAGCGTGCGTGCGTGCGTTCGTCTCTGTTTGTGTGTGTGTGTGTGTGTGTGTTTGTTTGTTTGTTTGTTTGCTTGCGTGTAGATGTGCGCAAAGGGAGAGCAAAAAGTGCGCAACAAAAGAAGACGGAAAGGATATACTATAGAACAGCTACTAGACACAGCGAACTAGACTCGGTGTTAGATGGGCAAGTTATACCTTAAGGTCGATCGAGTGTAGAGCGGCGGTGTGCGTCGATGCGTGCTCTTTCGCGTCGTTCCCGCAATTCGCGTTGTTGTTTACGTTCGGCAGAGAGCCGCCGGGCCTGAACTGATTCACCAGGTTAATGTGCAGGTGTTTCCCGCTGGACTGCGGTGGGCTGGCGCCGGCACTCTGCACGGACAGCGGGGTCTCCAGAACCCCGGATGATCCCGTGGGACTGGCGCCCACCGAGCTGCTCGCCGAGGCGACCTAAGCAGGTCCATCGTTCATACCCCGTTCGTGCCGCCGTAGATCGCTTCCGTTCGCTGCAGTTCGCTGCATCGTCGAACGATCTACAGCCGCCGGCGTACCTATTCGGCCGCTCTTCGAAACGAATGCGCGAGTCGCACGGTCCGACATCGACGAAGTTGTCGCGTTGTTTCAAGAGCGTCGGAATATCGGCGTCGGAGACCGCGACTCGCTTCGACGATCCACGGCAACGTCCCGCCCGACACGAACCAAAATTTCAAGATCCCGTGCGCGTCCCTGGTCAATTCGAAAGCGTGCAAACGATCCGGCGTACGGCCAGACCTCCTGTTTCTCTTCGAACGGAAGGATACGCGATCGACGAGCCGATCCCCGTACGGAACGCGATCCGCGAGAAACTTTCCATCCCTTCGAACGATCGTTCCGATCGCTCTTCCAATTTCCACCCGGAAATCGATGATATTCGGAAACTCGAACGATCGGTCGCGCTTCGAAAGAACGGGTTTCCTTCCGCGTTCGATCAGAGGACGAAAGCGCATCGTTTCTTCGGGTCCTCGGCTCGCGATTCTCGCGCGTGTACCGTCGATTCGATTATTTGCGAAAAAATCCTATCGGTGATCCGTTCTTACCGCTGGAAACGAGTCGTTTCTTCCGCGAGAGATCTGTTCTTACTACTAAAAAACGAAAAGAAACAAAAAAAAAAGGAAGACGATTCTTTGGAGACCGATTCCTGCGAAATGGATCTTTTTATCTCGATTTCTTTGAAGAATCGATTCTTGGAGAATTCCTTCTAAACCACGATTCGACGAACAGGTTCTTATCTCCGCCACTTTCTCTTTCTCTCCCTCTCTTTCTCTTTCGATCGATTACGCAGAGGTAGATGTTTCTCGCCAATTTCGATGATCTTGAAACATGTCGTCGAACTCGTCGTTGCGAGCATCCGTTTCCCCATACGCAGCTCGGCTTTAGTATTCGAGATGTTCGCAAAAATCTTCGATTAAAATCAAATGAAAAATACGCTTGCTTCGGGCATAATCAATCTCGCAACAGCGATTATATTGCAAACAACAACACCAACGACATGTTGACAATATATTTCAAGGTTATCAAAATCGATGAAAAGGTCCAACTTCTAAATAATTGTCTCCTCCGCACTCTCTCTGTGTGTGTGTGTGTGTGTGTGTGTGTGTGTGCGTCTCTCTCTCTCTCTCTCTCTCTCTCTCTCTTTCTTTCTTTCTGTGCCACCGTCTCGCGACAGAGTTGATTTTACGGCCGGATTCCAGCGGGCCGATCGATCCCGTGGCGGTGGACCACGGGAATTTTGGGGAAACTCGTAGGAGAATTTTTCGAGGAATGTAACGGGACTCGCGAGAAGGTCGCGGCGGATCGCGCGTTGGCCTCGAAAATCGAGCAAGATCGATGAAATTTTTCAAAGTTTTTATCGTTGTACGAAATCTCGCGTTTCCGTCGGGAGTAGTTCTTCTTCCTCTATTTAACTTGTTTTTCTTTCGGTTCATTCGAAAATCGAACAACGCGTTCTTTTAGCCGGTCAACGTTATCGAGTCGTCGCCTACCCGCATGAACGGCTCGACACGAATAACCCGAAACATTCTCGATAGCGTCTTCGGTCTCTCGCGCGTTGCGTCGTGGAAAAAGAATCGTGGTACTTTCGACTTTAAAACGACTACGAATTTATCGTCGCGACATCGTTTCTTACAAAATCGTGACGGTTCAAATACGGGTAATCGTCGAATCGGATACACCGCGTCCGAATGCTTACCGGATCGATCGTAATTTTGGAAGAAAAACAAAATGTATAAAAAATATGCATAGATCGTTGACCGCTTCTGATCGAAGCCCGTTCTCGTCGAAGAAAAAGAACGATCGACAACGATCGACAACGATCGCGCGCGATCACCGATCGAGAAAAAGCGTCTACGATTTGTCGTAATTATGCGAAATACAAATGTATAGATAAATACGTAGAACGGCGTCCTATACGTGTATTTTGGTGGAGTACATGCCGATCGCGAGGATCGCGTTTCGAAGAAGACTCGCGCTCGAGAAGGTTGATAAAATTGCAAGTTGACTTGGAAAATCGTGGGTCTGGGTTTCGGTTTGGTTAAAAGGTGACGAGTGGCGGAGAGGAAGGAGGAACGAGAGAGGAGAGCGGGTGTGTGCGTGGATTTTTGCGTACTGCGTCGCCGTTTCTGTTTCGCGCACGCGCCACGCTCCACGCTCCGTTCCTTGCACCGGTCGTTGTCCCATTTCACCCGAACACGCTCCGAGGAATCGCGTTTCTCCATATTTTTTAATCTCGCGGAGTGTTTCGATTCGCCGCGGCGAACGGCGCACGGGTTAAAGCACGTTTGCGTCCTGCCCGACTCGCGAACGTTCGGCTAACAGGGAAAACATCGCCGCCGACTCCGACGAGAGTTGCCGCGCTTTCGCGGTTTAACGAAAATTATTTGTCCCAGCTCGGCTAACCGAAATCGAGGCTGGAAACCCCTGGAGAGTCTGCGTATCCTCGGATTCGAGACGTTCGCGAGGACGATCCGTTTCCCGAGCTGGATCTCGCTCTCGCGATCCCTGGAGCGTCGTGCAGCGATTCGCGATTCGCGATTCGCGAAATTTGTCCGTTCGAACGAGAAAACGCTGGTCCGTCTTCGGATCGGAGATCGCGCTTCGATCGAAAGCATCGACGAGGTTATCGATCGTTTCGGATACGCGTTCGCGCTTTCGTCCAACGAACCGCTACGCGAACGAATTACAACGAAAACGGAGCAGCCCGCCGCGCTCCGCGTTTCGATCGAAGAACGCGAGGCAGAAATATCTTCTTTTTATTTATAGAAGCGGAAGAATTCTCTTCGAGGCACCGAAATTCTTGACGATCTCGATTAACGATATCGGCAGATATTTCGTTCGCGACTCGCGGCGATAACCGAACAACGATCCAAGTCGAACTTTCTAGGGAAGTTTGCGCTTTCGGTCGAACGAAAGCAAAAGAGAAAGAGCAAAGCGCACGAACGGAATTCTCGAATCGCGATTACGCGAGTGTCCGACGGATCCGCGTTGAAACGGCGGTGTTGGTTCGAGAGAGATAAGCGCACGAAAGAAATGTTTTCTTTCGGCAACGAGAGCGCGAAGATACGGAAATCTCCGGATAGATAGGATGCGCGAAATTTTCGACCTTGCTGTTCCGAAGCGGAGAGTACGCGACTCGTTCGCCTCGCAGTTCACGGATATATCGGTTTTTCGACGCGCGTGCGGAAATCGGCAGCCTGGGCGCAACGTATGCGGAACATTCGACGAATTCGTGACCGACTCTCCGGCTGGCAGGCGCGGTTGCTGTTTCGAAATGCAAACATTCGCCGATCGAAGTATTTCTCGGCTGTGACCCACCGCCGTCCGTTCGTTCGGGCGGTCGAGCGACCGACTCGCTTTCGGCGGCTCGCCTTTGCCAATTTCCAAACGAACTAATCGAATCGTTCCAACAAAACTGACTCGTCTATTTATTTATGTTTACGATCCCTGGTCGAACCCTTTGCGAACATCGTGCACGCTAGAAATGCACCGGCGGATCCGCGGTCTGGATATTATTAACCTTTTGCACTCGAACGACGACTCCGAGGCGCCGCTAAAAATTGCCAAACCATTGTTCAACGCCGAACCTGTCCCGAGCACGAAACAACACCGATTCGTCTTGCCTTCTAAAAACTAAACGATCGCGTTGGTTCAACGTTTCCGCGTCTTTTCCGTAAACGCGCGTTTCGACGAACAAACGCTATACATCTATAGTTTAATATAGAGTATATTTTCATTCACGATTCTCGCGCATCGCCGTTCGTCGTTGGGACGACGGAACTAAGAAAATACGCGAACGAAAAACATTAGTTTTCTTTTGGAGAAACAATGGACGACACATCTGGACGGCACAAAACGATCAACGTTTCCCGACTGCGCAAACACTTGGTCGTTGCCCGGCGGGAACGCCTAGCCGAGGAGTCGTTCGCGCGGTCTTTTGTGCAACGATATTTCCCGTAGAACACGACGGAAACGAAAATCGGCACGACGAGCCATCCGATTCGTAACGCGAAACCTTCCTACGAAAAGGACGATCCTCTGCGAGACGAAATCACCGCCGTGGCGGCGCGATCGGACGGACGATCGCTTTCGGAAATGGACCGTCGCAAAGAAAACGAAAAACACGACGGAACCAAACATTCCATAAAATTCAGATATTCCATTTTATTTGGACACGCTAGAAATTCCGGCCACGACCGGTCGCGTTAAAATTCTTCGAGTTTTCTCGAAAAATCGTTTGCCGACGCCCGACGGATACAATAACAAAGATATCTGCAAAGTGTGATTAGAATCGCGTCGATACAAGATTCGGATATCGCGCGGTAAACCGTTCAAAGATAAACGCGTCTCTTGTTCGCGCGTTCGACTCTGCACCTTCGGGACGGCGAGCAATTCACGCTTCGAGCCTTCCGAGTTTTCCGCGAGAGGCTCGGAGAACTCTATCGCGTACCGGTAGGAAGAAAAGCGCGATCGGATTTTTGGTGACCGCACCGCGGTGCGATCTTTCGGTGAATCGGGCCGCCCCGCTCGTCGGATAATTCCGTGCGAGCCGCTGGGGGCCGCGGAAGAAAAATAAAGCGAGCGATCGAGCCGGACCGTTCCGAAACGAGCCGAGTCGAGCCGAGCACAGCTGAGCGGAGCGGAGCGGAGCAGAGCAGAGAAGTTGCTGCTCGCGCTCGCACGCACACGCACGCACACGCACGCACACGCAGCGCGATAACGCGGCCGCGATCGAACAATCAGTACGAAGTTACGACGCGTATCGCAGCTTCCGCGTTCGACAGAACACGCCGCCGTTACGTAATCGCGACACGGTTATCGGCGGTGGTCGCGCGAAAAACGCGGCAATTCCGCGCGATTCCCGAGACGTAATAACAGAAGCGACGCGACAAAGAGGGCGCTCGGTGCACGAGTCTCGCGCGTCCTTCCTTCGGATCCGATTTCGGGTCCGTTTCCAGGCCCGATCCTGGGCCCGGTCGAATCGCGAACGCCGTTCTTCAGTACGCGCGTGCTGTTAAGTTGTAAGTAGACGATTTATCGTCTCTCTTGCGCGTTACGCTAGAGAATTTATGCGTCCGTGTACGCGACCGATACTTTACGCGTTTCTTGTTTCGTTTAACGCTAAACGCGCAACGAATCGAACCAACTAATCGTTCTCGCGAAAGAACGATCGCACGGCGATCGACTTGGACTCGTTTTAACGCTCGAAGCTTGTAGTTTCGTAACGCGTCGTTCGTTTTACGCCGCGTTTCGTCTCCACGACGTGGCGAGCGAGAAACCGAAAACACGCTTCGCGCTTTCTCGACGATACCGTACGCTCGAACGTCCGTGAAAAGTTTGGCAAATTTTTCTCACGACCGCGACAACCGCCGATTCGACGAACGATCTCTTCGCTCGTTTTATCGAGCTTCGAGCGAGAGGCGTGCCGTCGGCGAGCGGTCATGTTTTTTCCTCGTTTTCGTTACATAAAACGGTGAAAACAGATGTACGTCGATTTATCGATAATCGTTGCAAAGAAAAGGCTTTCGTAAAGTATTTCGTATAGGCGACGCTTTGTATTTTAGACCGAAAGCAAACAATCGATTCGGGAACCTCGACCAAACGAACGCGAACGATTTCGGTGCGAAGAAGCATCGACGCGCTTTTCCGTCGACCGGCAGGTACGCTGGACGTACCCAAGGCAGAGCCTCGTGGATCCGCGAGAACCAAGCACGGTACACGCGGAAACGTCGAGACGACGACGACGACGACGCAGGTTGTTGCCAAAGAAAGCATACTCTAAAAGAAGACCGAGGTTCGACCACGGAACTTTACGCGACATCGTAGCTTCCCGAAGCAATTCCAACAACGAGATCGAACGCGGATTCGCCGAGAAGAATGCGACATCGGTCACCGTATCGAAAAATTCAACCGAACCGAAACTCTGCGTCCTAGCGATCGACGTTCGAGCATTCCGATAAACGCGATAAATGTTCCTTTTCACTCCGCAACGATTTCGTCGATGAAAACCGTAGTTGCAAAATAAATGGTACGGCAAAACGGGTTGAGTGGCCCGAAGACCCAACGGAACGATCGGACATTCGTCGCGGCCCGGAAGGCGTGCCACCAAAGGTTTCGTAACTCGAGTTTGCCCT
The DNA here is from genome assembly GCA_028453745.1 of Agapostemon virescens. NCBI lineage: Eukaryota > Metazoa > Arthropoda > Insecta > Hymenoptera > Halictidae > Agapostemon > Agapostemon virescens. Next base: position 464,098 of record CM052090.1, read on the forward strand.
CGGTCTCGCGTGCGGCCTTTAAAGACACGTGGCGTCGTACACGTGGACTTCCGGCGACGGCGACGCGTCTACCCGAGCGAAAACGGCGAAACAACTTTTCCGTTCCGGCCGCGTCGACGATGGAACGCGAGATCCACGTTTTGTTAGCCACGAAAAGTAGCAGCCGCCCGCCGACAACGACGTCGATTCGCGAAAGAATCGGCAAACGTTGAGCGCGCGTCGAAACCCAACGACGAAGTGCAGGCTCCCTCCGAGAAATCGTCGAAAACGTTGTCAACCGTTTCATCGATTCAACGTAAATGGAACGACCGACGAGACAAGGAAGAAAGGAAGAAAAGGCTAACGTTTACATCGCAATTTTCTACCTCGACGATTTCATGCTCTGCACCAAACGAAAACAACGAATCTGGAGCGCTGTCGTATCGCGATCGAGAAAAGGACGATTTTCGGAGGGCCACTGTACGAGTTCGTTTTTCGATCGCAGTCTCGAACGGCATATCGTTTCGATCGGACGACCGCGCGCCCGCTTCGAACGCGATCGCGGCAACGCGCGCAGTCGATTCGGGCCGCTGTCGCGTCGCCGCGCGTTCAAAAAACGGATTCGCGTAGCGGCCCTGAGAGAATCGGAAAATCGAAAAATCGAAAAATCCCCATGGACGGAGACGCGTGGTTTCGTCGAGAGACCGTGCTAGAGACGCGCGCGTCCTATCGCGACTGGTTCTTCGCATAGAACCACCCCGTTTACGATCGTGACACGAATACCGGAACACGCTGTACGTGTACCGTTGATCTGGTCCTCGAGTTTCGCAAATCCGTTGACCGTTGCCATATACGAGAATCGCTCAACAGCCAATCGGCTAACGGACCTGTTCGTTGCGGTGCGGTGCGGTGCTGTGCGGTGCTGTGCGGTGCGGTACACGGTGCAGCGCGGCGCGGCGTCCGAGCGAACGCGTAAAAGTCGCGGCAACCTGTTCCTTTCTCGCACGAGCAAATCCATTTAGAACGGACTCTGTCCCGAATGGAAACGAAGACACGTGATCCCGAAAGACGCAGTTGAAACGGTTTCGTGGTAGCGTCGAAGAGCTGGCATGCACGAACGATATGTACCAACGAACGGTCCTAATCCGCGACTCGACCAACGCTAACGTTCGGTGGTATACGGTGTCTCGAGAGCCGGTGAACGATGGAGCATAACAACTAGTAGAGAAGGATCGAACGGGTCGCGCACATTTTCGACGAGCAACAGCTCGTTCGGGCCGGATCGATCGCGGACGGCAAAGTATGTCGCGACCGATAGAAAAACACGAACGCGCCGTGGGAATCGTGGGAATCGTGAGAATCCTGTGCGTCGTGTGCATCGTGTGCATCGGACCGGGCGAAACGATTTCTTCTTCTTTTTTTTTCACACAAGATGCGGTAACCTGTGTCGCTCCGTTTCGATCGCACGCGCCACGTCGTCGCGCGGATCCGCCTTCGACCAAGGTATCGAGGCGATTCGTGTGTCGGGAATATGTACTCGCGCCGTTGCGGTCGATTCTCAAACGTGTCAGCAGAATGAACGCGATCGACGATCGTACGTATGCACGCGTCTGCATTTATTAGGAACTCGTAGGACGGACGACGGTGGCGGACAAGCGCACAACGCGTTCGGCATCGAGCACACCGGACAGCTTGTAGAATCGTTTCCACGCATATACGCATCCTCATACACGCATCGCGAGACGAAAGAGACACGTAGACGTACGCATGGACAGGGCGCAGCGACGGATAAGAAAAAGAGAGAGAGAGAGAGAGAGAGAGAGAGAGAGAGGGAGCAAAAGAGAGAGAGGGAGAGGGAGAGAAAGAAAAGACCGTGTGGTAGCGCGAGCGAGTACACGTATGTAGTCGTGTATAAACCTAGCCACGCACTCATGTACGCGCACATCCGTAGATCGAGGATACGAAGACCACAGTCGCATAGACATAGTATGTACACATAGCTGGACAACCGCTGCGCAACGAGAGAAGGGAAGGAGGGGTGTGAGAGACAGAGAGCGAGAAAGAGAGGGAGAGAGAGAGAGAGCACTCGTTGTTGTTTACGTTCTTAACATCTGAGCCGAGGATAGTGCACAGAGCTGCACACCACGACGTGTCCCCCTCAATGGCAAGGACCTACTGGGATTTCCTTACTCTGCTTGTGACGTCCGAAACTTCTCGCATGATCGCCTCGAACGCTGCCCTCTCTTGCGCCTCCTTCTGTTTGTGCAGCGCGATCTTGTCACTGAATTTTCGTGGATTCGCCATGATGGCTCGGGCCACTAGATTCCCCTGACACACTCGCGAATATTTCTATGCGTACACCCACTCGACCCGTGGCGCGCCTCAGGCTGGTCGCGCGCGCGTCTCCCTTTTTCCCACCGATCGCACCGATAAGGGCTCCGCTAATTTACAACACACCACACGTTAGAACCCGTAACCCACTGCCTTCTGGATGGCACTGCCGATCACTGATACGCAAGATTATGCGGCGCAGCGCGCCACGCGCATCGCGCAGGAGCCGCTTTTCGCGGGCCCATTGGTTGCACCGTATCCCCACCTCTCTGTCGCACCCGCAATAAAAAATCAACGACACTTTTCCGGGGTGTTCGGAAATGTTAGCCTCCTTCGCCTGTTTGCCCCAGCCATTGCACGCGTACGGTCGGTAAAACGGATCGAATAGTCGCGGCTCACGGTGTTCTCTAGACGCGAAACTATAAGCGTGCGAAACGCTTGTTGGAATTCTCGTACTTGTGCTCGTCTATCGCGGCCTTATCGTTGGCGAATCGGCGAGTCGGCGAGAAGTAGCGCGCAAAGAATACGGATACGATTGCCGATAGCACGTAGATCCGTTTTGTCTCGTACGCATTTTGGATGTTGCTTTGCCATTGGCCTGGATCAGCGTGTACGTAAAAACAAACTGCGCAAGAAGACTGAGCGTGAAAGAACGTCTCGGTCGATAATCCATAAAGGTAGACGTCGACCTAGATCCATCGCGACGCGGTACTGCGAAAACGGTTGATGATGCGAAACACGACCTAACTTTCAAAGATCCTACACGACCGTGTCGATAAACACCGCCGAGCAGAGTACAACGCGCGGTAAAATTTTAAACGTACCGTTGCAAGAAACCGCGATTAAAATATATGGATTGTTTCAAGAATTAAATATTATTTGAAAGATTATTTCAATCGTGTCGCGTATATAACCGAACGTTCGAATACATTTGAAACGAATTTTTTATCTATTTTACGCAAATATTAAAGAATTGTAAATGCTCGTGTATGGGCGAGGGACCTACGAGGGTTTCCTATCTATAAAAGTGCTTCTTCGCTTTTCCGGGGTGTTCCGAAAAGTTAAGGTCTATCGTCCATTTATCTTAACTGTTCCTTGCGGTGGATGAAAACGGATTTTATGAGAGACGATGTCCTCTTTGTTTTATATATAGCTAATATTTTCTTGTTGTATTTAGGCTTAATTCGCGAAGAAATCAAAGATCTATTGCTTTTCCTATAAAATACAATTATTTCTCAGCCATCCTTATTGGAAATATACTCTAAACACAATTCACGAAACGTAGAATCGTTACATAACTTACGATTAACCAGCACCCGTCTATTCGTGTACCGATTTTTTAAAAATAATAGGTAAAGGTAATGTTTCGAGAAATTATATAAGAAAATAAATGTACTTAATATATACAATATATATTTACTGTATCGATCCAGAAGAATATATTATTCGACACATATTTTCGAATGCTAATAAAGACTATGATTGTTTTGTTCTTTCCTCGTAGACATTGAGGAAAGTGTAGAAGATAACCACAGAATATTCTTTAAGAGAACCTTCGGAGGAGTAGTCTTCCAATAAAATACAATGTACGTTTAACATTTATGGGTGTTAACAATGACACGGTTTGACGAAGACGCGACTATTCAATGTTTACCTACAAATGTATTTAAAGACTTAATTAATGCACTGGACAAAGATGAAGCATGGATAACATTAGCGAATCATGTAGCCAAACAACTTAAATATCCATGGTAATAAAGAATTATTTTTAATTAATTAATAATAATAATTAATGATAAGAGGATGCAACTTATGTTGTTTTACGTTTCATAGTTATGAAACTGTATAACGACGCCAGTCGCTAAATTCATATTTTTTTTTTTATAATTTTGGATTCACAGTACCTTGTGGGTACGCTCTTTGAGGGAATCTAAAGTACCGAACCAAACTCCAGGAGAAAGATTGCTTTTCGAATTAAATATTAAACTGTGCACTGTCGAGATGTTGCGTATATTGTTAAACGACTGTGGACTATATAATATTCTGTCTATTATATCCGATCCAGGTATGCTTTTAACTGTTGAACATTTTTTCAATATTTAAAATTAATAGTGCGTATCTTTAGAACCTCTGCAAATTGTTACACATCCGATGGAGCAGGCAGAGACCGCTGTATTAAAAGTACCATTTGGACGTCGTCTTAGATTGTTTTGTAAAGCAGTGGGAATGCCACCTCCGAGTTACTTGTGGTACCATCGAAATACGCCACTGCGACACTGTACTTCTACGGAGCTAGACATTGCCATTGTTAGGTATTGTGTCTTTGGGTTCTTAAGGCTTATAGTCTAAATAGTCTTTTTCCGTACAGCAAATCTGATTCCATATATTTCGAAGCGTTTCACAAGCAGGAGAATATAAATGCGAAGTGACCCAAATTAGACACGACGGACTTCTCGTGTCTGCTTTGATTTCAAACTCTGTACACGTGGAAATCTGTTCTGTACCAGTTACGATAGAAGAACAACCACGCGCGGTCTTGGAAGTTAAAGAGGAAGAAGATTTTACAATATATTGTAAAGCTGGTGGTAATCCGGAACCACGATATCAATGGTTCCATGATAATAGTAAATTAGAAGGAGAGACCAGTAATGTACTGCATGTAAAGAAGCGAATACATTCGTTAATTTGTTGGATTGTACTTGTGCTGCATTAGCTAGTATGTTCAATCACCTATAATTTCAGATTAAACGTTTTAGTTCCAAGCATGAAGGGAAATATTACTGTCAGGTTTATAATGATGTCAGCGAAGCGTATACAGAAAGAGCTCTTATTATGGTAATAGTCATAAATGTTTGTCGAAAATATAATTTAATGTATTAATGATTTCATATGGTCATTGAATAGACGCATCTTCCGAAATTAAAAGCAATTGCGAAAAGAGCTTTAATTATTGCAAATGGAAACTATCATAATCAAGAACCTCTTTCAACTCCAACAAATGATGGTGCTTATATTGCTAAATTGCTCAAAGAAATCGGTTTCGAGGTGATTTGTTTAAGGGATTTAACAATAACACAAATGAAAAAGGCAATACTGTTATTTAGCAAATTCTTAGTCGGTGGTGTCTATGGTAAGATGAATAAATATGCAAATATAAGAAATCCAACATAAAACAATCGTTCGGTTTCAACAGGTTTATTCTATTTTGCCGGTCATGGCTTCAAGATGCAAGAGAGTTATATGCTCGCGGTAGATGCTCCAGGAATATATCTCAGGAAAGATGCTATATGTGAAAGCGAGATACTAGCATCATTTCTTCAAAGTGATCCGGAATTATTAATTGTTATATTAGACATGTGTCAAGTATTACCTTCAAAGTAAATTACCTTTACTTGTTTCATTCTATTTTATTATTGTTACAGTTTTATTAATCATATGTATTTTTAGAGAATTTAATACTGAAATTTATAATGAAGTGCCGACTGTAACCGAATACAAAAGTAAAAAGAATCTTCGAAATTTACTTCAAGCGTATTCAACATCTGGCCACAGACCTAGTTACGAAAGATTAAACAGTAAATATGGATTATATATGACTCATCTCAGTAAATATATTACCAAGGATGTGCCAGTTATTAAATTATTTGAAGAAGTAGGGAAATGTACGTCGATATGTAATTATGCATGGTATATGTATATTATGCGTTTTGTATCTAACAATTATCTTAATAATTCTAGCTATTGACAGTTGTTTTAAAGACGAGGAACGAAATCAGATTCCAATGTTTGCATCTTCTATTACAAAACCATTTCGATTGACTGATGCCATTTGTAAAAGTAATTTGAACTGTATTTATATGACGAACATATCGAACAATATCGGTCCGCCTTTTATATAATAAAATGTTGCAGATAATCATCCGACTGATATTAGAGAATTCGATAAATTCGTGTTATACCCTACAGTAACGGTGGATATCGTTTTCAACAATACAAATATATGTGCGAAAGTTGTTATATCGTTGATGGAACCTTATTTAAATGTAATCAAAGTCGAAGTAGCTAGCTTTCAACATTTGCAAATGCGCTTCTTTAATTTTATCGCTGCAGAACGAAACAATTTGTATCAAGATCAAAATAAAAATGAATGTTGGATCCACAATCCTCAAATCAACAAGGTAATTTTGTACTTCTCTCACAAATTTTCATAATTAATAGCATTTTTTACTATAATGTTAGACTGTTTTAGGGGGCGTTAGTCATTTCTGTATCGGAGCATGGAAAATTACTTGATGCAACGAAATTATACATGCAAAATTACACATCCCCTTTACTAAAATCTATAGGTTCTTAAGTGTATATATAATTGTGTTTTTATTGTACAGTTTTTAAAAAAAAAATATTATATGACTATCATCTAAAGATGTAGTTAAATAAAAAGTCGTAAGTTTCTTAATAAATACGTACATTTCTGATTCCACATTTCATGCCACTGCAGTATAGCACTACTTCAACTCAAATCCAGAGGAAAGTCACGACTATAAAAAGAAAAAGAATAGAGTAATTCCATACTTTTGCGTATAAATTTCCCAAAATTTTCTATACCGTTGATGAAAAATGATTGACTATTGTTGCTATCCATGGTCCTCCTACATCATCTTTAAACTTCCTTTGAAACGTGTAATTCAACATCATCAATTCAGGTGAATTCGTTTCAAGATTAGCAAAAATCTTTAGTGTCTCTGCTATACTTCTTGAGTTTTCTAAGTTTAATTCATTAGTCCCATAATAACCCATCTGTGATAACTCAACGACGTAGTCACAATCTACAATAAACTCATATAAATATACTCAATACTCAATACAGTAAACTCCCTCAGATTAACTAGTCAATTAATTATATTATTCATCTTGAGGTCTGGTCCTACATGAACTGGCAAGAGAGAGTCTAATGTACTATCATTCTTTTAAGCAGAGTTGTGGAACCAGAGTCAGAATTTAGAAGGAATTTCTGATCACTGGAATCAGAGTTGGAGGTAGAAGAAAATATGCCAACTCCGACTCCATGTTAGTAAACATTACAAAAATCGAAAATGTGCTTATAATAATTGAAAGTTTATAGGAGAAAATGTACTACAGTGGTAGCAATGTTTTTAATTCATGAAGAGATTACTATATCAATTTGTAGGTATACTCTTTTTATTCTTTGTATAGTGATGTCATCACCGTGATGTTATATATTCTTTTATGTGTAAACAGCATTTGTTAATCTCTGATCCAGTCAAAGTTGGAGTCGGACACTGAAATTTTTATTGCCGACTCTACAATTCTGCTTTTCAGGAATATGTTTATATATCTTTTATAGCTGTATTGTATTACCTGCGATTCTACCATCTCTGATTCTGCAATTATCATTAAAAAGCCACAAATTTTCACTGTTTACTAAGATTAATCCCCTCTGTGCCATTGTCAATCTATCGACCTTCTTCCTTAATATATCTATTACAACATCCTCTACAAGACCATTTAGTCTTTCATAATCTTGTAAAACTAATGCCTCTGATATTGTCGTAATTGCCTGCAACATACACAATTTCTTTTAGCTCACAGATTTATTTTAAAATCATCTATTTATTGAAATAATCATTTTTTACTTAGATGGTCTTGCTCTGCTTATTGACTTTGTATTAACATACACTACCTTTATTCCACATTATGACACATATTTTTCAAAATCCCAGCTATTAGTCTTTATTTATAATTAATCTAACCGAACAATTAGTTGGCCAAACTAATTACAGATTAATACATACATATGAATATAGAAAAACGTAGTTGCAATGACAGTCTAACCATGTTATTTGAACGTAGTAAAGAAGCTCTCAATGCATCCTGCAATACTTTGAATCAAGTAAGATTAAATGAAAAATTAAGTGTGTATAATAACATGGGACAGAGGTAACATAATAATTTAGTAAAAATACCATACATGCCGTACTCCTGTTGCAAAGTCCTGCATGGTTTTGTTATATGCCTCTCGAAATACCAGTTCAAAAGTTTTTATCGTAACATATGAGTATAGCGATGGCCTTTTAGTAACTGGAATATTCATCAATGGTGGTAGAAAAACATCATTTTTTCTCATCACATTTCTGAATTCGTTAAATGATCTACGATTCTGATTTATTAAACCGCTATAATTTACATTTGTAGAATGTTGTATTACTTTTCTATCAATTCGATTTCTACTATTGACAAAAAAGCTTGCGAACTGACGTATTTGCGAGGCACGTGTACGTTTTGTAAAAATCACAGAAAACATTTTGTATAAAATATCACTTCAATACGACCGACTAACCACGTATCTAAAGTTGTTACCTAACCTGTACCGTTTGTATACACTAACACAATGTCTGCTCACCAATGACTTAAGGCATAAATCTCTATTTAATTCTAAGTATAGAATATTTCAATCAACAAATTTGTATTTTGTAATAAATAGATTTATTTTCACGTTACATTAACCAATTATTTTTTAACATAAAATCATTGATTATATACGTTGACGAAGATACAACCACATAGATGTTGAGTTTGTGCTATTTATTAAATACTATTTAGAAATAGTTCACTGTTGTAACGCAGAAAGAAAATATTCTGATATCTATTGTGACTCTATTTGATTATTCATTTTAGAATTGTGGACAAAAAAATACATTATACTAATGTCTTCAGAAATTTTAAAGAGAATAAATAGATGAAGAAAATACTAAATATATTTTGTTTGCTTTGAATAAGTTTTTCTTATAATCATAGAAAAAATCTGTTATATTATTTCACTGTCATAATATTGTATGTATCCATTGTATTTAAACCGACGAGTCTTTTTCAATGAAAAAAGTTAAAATAGTTTCAATCTACCACCATAATATCGATAAGTGGCGCGATCTACGATTGACCTATTACAACGAAGCATCAAACAATTTGAAATTGATCGGCAAGGCTACTCTAAACGTAAACAACATGGCAGACAAGGGGTACGCAATAATATGCGTAAAAAATAGAAGCTAATGAATCGATATATCAACTATGCGCCGTCGCATCATTCCTCTGTGCGATTAGGTGTTCAGCCTTCACGATTGCACCGATAAAAATTCCTACCCTTAAAAGTATGTCGACTGAGAAGGTAGGTTATGTGTTATTCATAATCTTGCAAGCAACTAGTTTTTTCATCTATTATACTTGTGAAAACTGAAACTGAAAAAACTGTTTCACTGAACGATATATTCAGTTGTCATGTTGTCAAAAACAGGTATTGTACCAACTGTATCAACCTCATGGCTCCGGTACAGTATTTATCTCTTGGCGACCTGGTAATAGTACTCACTTGGCAACCACTGGCTATGATTCCTCGGTTGCTATTTTTGATAGGCAAGGCGACCTACAAGAACGTATTCACATTTCTGGTTTGTGTACTGGTTTCGGATGGGATTCTGATGGAGATCTATTGGCTGTTATATCACAAAATTCATCTACTATTGTACTATGGGATGCAACAACTGGAAAGAAATCTCAAATAGATGCCGGTGTAAGAGACAACTTGACATGCATAATGTGGGCAAAGAGGACCTGTTTATTAGCTGTAGGAACACAGAAAGGAAATTTAGTTCTTTATGATCATATAAATGCCAAGTATGCAGAGCTTTTCTCACATTTAAGATGCTTTGTTGTACATTTTCCAAGCAATAAACATATTGATTTATTAATTAACAGAAGGACACCAATTCTGGGCAAACATAAAAGACGTATAACATGTGGTGCTTGGTCTTACGAGGGGCTTCTGGCTCTTGCTAGTGAAGATAAAGTGCTAACTATTAGCACAAGCGACGGAGATACACGCCGTGAAATCCCTCTACAAGGTGATCCATCCGATATTCAGTTTAACGAAATGAAGATGGATCACAGAATTGGGGGTGAAAATACAGTAAGATTTTTTTTAAAGTGGTATATAAAATGTAGCCATGCAAAATGCTATTCATTTCTTATCATCCATTAGGTATCCCTTGTTATTAATAAAACTACTTTATTCTTGTACAATATTTTGGACCCAGAAAACCCTATTGAATTAGCTTTCCAAAAACGCTACGGTTCCATTGTTACATACAAATGGTAAGATTGTTTATCACAATGAATGAGAGAGAATCTTTTTTAAAGTTAATTCTTTTTAGGTACGGAGACGGTTACATATTGGTAGGCTTCGAAACCGGGTATTTCACAGCGATTTCGACGCATATAAAGGAAGTAGGGCAAGAGCTACTTCAAGTTAAAAACCACAAAGATTCATTGACCGATCTGGCTATAAGTCAAACAATAGGAAAGATAGCAACATGCGGTAGTAACACTATAAAAATACATAATCTACAAAATCTAGAGGAAACTGAAAAACTAATCACAATCAGCAACGAAACAGGAATCAACAAACTAGAATGGTCCATGGACGGATCCATGATAGCAGCTGTGACTTACTCTGGAAATGTGTTAGTTTATCTAATACAGATTCCAAAACTTTCCAGCGTTTGTGGAAATAAAATTGCATTGCTCACTAGTTTAACGGAAGTAGCCGTACATCTTTACACTTTGGACAAGGTAGAAACTCTGTTGGCATTACAAAATGTAGACTATTAGATGTGCATATGTATCTGGAACTACTCAACAGGAAAAATCAGAACCCATAATCATTAATACCATCATAGAACCATCGGTATTGGCAATAGGCCCGATGCATGTAGCAGTGGGTTTAAATAACAGAGCACTGCTCTGGGACATATCGGAGAATCCGTACGATACAACAGCACACTTTGAAAGAGACTATCTCGCGACTGTAGACAGCATACGGCTGAACGAGACCTACGTCTCGGTTTTGTTTGATGGAAAATTACAATTACACTCGGTAACAAGTACATTAAATTCAGTATAAACCTAGTATGTAAAATTGTTGATAGATAGAGTGTTACCGTGTTACTGTTATAGATTAAAGTAAACCAATCGTTAACCAAGGAAGGAAAAGACACGAAAATGTTTCCAGATTTAAATGCTTCAGATTGCAGAATAACGTGCCATGCCCTTAGCTCAGACTTCTTAGTCTATGGCAATGATGTGAGTCGCTTAACATTTAAATTCCGGATACCGTCGTTTCAACTTGCGTCTGATACCTCGTTAAGAAATAGTTCATTAAGAAGCAATGTTTCATAACATCATGCGTTAAGGTCGTGCATAATATTAAATCGTTTACAATCGAAATTCATGGTCTAAACCGGATGAGTTTCCGGGAATGTATAGCGAAACTACTATACTGACCAAAACGTCTATCAGAAACACTAATTTGCATTCATTATATATTTAGATGGGTCACATAATCTACTTTTGCCTAGAACTTTTCAATCAGTGCACAGAGCACACGCACAACAACGGTATAAAGGAGATCTATTTAGACGCAAATGGGACACAATTGTGTTTTATAGATAATAAATCGGATGCCTACATGTATAATCCTATGCAAGAGACTGTTTCACAAATTCCCGATTGTCCGGACTATATGCAGGGAATAATATGGGATCAAAATATCTTGGAACGTAATATATTTGCTGTATACAACAAGAACATTCTCATTACGTACATATTCGTCAAATATTTCATCGAAGGTGAGCTCGTTAATGAGAAAACCGATTCAATAAAATTAGGACGAATATTTAAAGAAATGTTGAAACACGTTTCGCAAACAGGTACAAAAATCGAGAAGATAAGTACAACAAAGCTGCCATCCGAAACGTTACCATTATTATTGTATTCTGGCGAATTAACGTTAAGTTCGTCAAGTAACAAACTAATTCAGATCACGTTATCTTCTCACGAGGACGCAGGAAATATCGTTGACTCGGCGAAACTGAAAGAAGTTTTAGAAAATCAAATTTTATGCAGACGGTAAAAATACTTTTCCTCCATTGACAAATAAAATGAATCGTATAAACGATTCGTATATCCTGTTTTAGATTCGAACAAGCGTGGAACACTTGCGAGAAGATTAACGAGAGAGAATCGTGGCTAAAATTGGGTGAAAGCTCAATTGCAAATTTAAATGTCGATTTTGGTAAATATTCCTACTGTTTCGTAGAAATCGTATAAATATTCAGTGCTGAACAGTTATCCTGAACTGCAGCGATACGCGTTTATCGACACATAGAAGACGCATCGATGGTCTGGGCGTTACAAACCATGGAGAACATGGACGAATTGTCATTACTATCTGGTCACGCGTGCATCTTACTCGGTGATTATAATCAAGCGGAAAAGTTTTTCCTACAGTCTTCGGAACCGGTGCAAGCATTATATTTAAGAAGAGATTTAATGCAATGGGAACAAGCATTGAACCTAGCTCAAAAGCTGAAACCCAATGAAATTCCTTATATCGCTAGGGAATACGCCCAACAATTGGAATTCACGTAAGAGCTTCGTATCCAATACTCAAATCTAATATACCTGGAGGTGAACAACCAAAAAATTTTAATTTTTTAATATGATGATTATAATGGTTTTATTTAAAGAGAATTATGTTTGTTTAAAGTTACTGTTGTAAATCGGGCATTTCATGTACAACGACCTAATAATTCTATTAAAAACGTGATTACTGTAGGGGAAATTATCCTAAAGCCTTGTCGAATTACGAACGGGGTTTGGTAGAAACAAATAGTTCATCGATTACGACTGTTTATAATCCGCATCATCGTAACTTGTGTCTTGCTGGAATTGCAAGAATGTCGATTCGGTGCGGCGATAGTAGAAGAGGTGTAAGCATAGCTGTAGACAATGAGAGTTCAAGACAGTTGCGAAAGGAATGCGCAGAAATACTTGAATCAATGAAGGTACACGTACAAACAAAATATGTGCAAAGAGAATAAAGAAATTCTCATTTGACTCTATCGCCCCTAAACACTCTACTAAAATGTGAGAAAAGAATTATATCACATTATATGATCTTGAGATGACCTTTAATCAGAAAGACTTACGTTCCCCTCCAAATACGATAATTTTCTCGTGACACATCTTTTTAAATCTAAATAAAGTTAATTGAGGATGACAGAGTTAAATGAGACATTCTATGTACACGTTTTGCTTATATACAAACATTTCTGCTTTGGTAGCAATTCAACGAAGCTGCGCTATTGTATGAGAAAGCTGAGTATTTCGACAAAGCAGCGTCCGCGTATATAAAACTAAAGAATTGGCAGAAGGTGGGGCAGCTGTTGCCGCAGATATCGTCTGCCAAAATTAACATACAGTATGCTAAAGCTAAGGAAGCCGAGGGTAAATACGAAGAAGCGGCCAGAGCGTACGAAACCGCGAAAGATTTTGAGAATATCATTAGGATTAATCTGGAATATTTGAACAACCCAGGTAATTCGAGTGTTTGGTGTGTTCTTCGGTGATCGGTCTAAAAGTCATTCTCAAAACATTTACAGCGCGAAGTGTAGAGATAGTACAACAAACGAAGAGCGTGGAAGGTGCAAAAATGGTGGCGAAATATTTCCAGAAGATGAACGACTATAATTCGGCGATCAAATTTCTGATTTTATCAAATTGCCACGACGAGGCTTTCCAATTGGCTAATCAACACGGAAAGATGGAATTGTATGGAGAAATTTTGATAAACACGATCGACGACGACAATGCGCGAAAGGAAGATTTCAGGAGTTTAGCCATGCACTTTGAGTCTCAGAAAAATAATCATTTAGCGGGGAAATATTATTTTTACGCTAAAGAATATCAGAAGGCACTGCGACATTTGTTGAAAGCTGCTCAATTAATGGTGGACGAAAACGAGGTACTATCATTGGCCATTGACACGGTTGCTTCTTCGAAGGATGATAAACTGGCGAATCAAATGATAGATTTCTTATTAGGTGGAGACGGATTGCCAAAGGTAATTGCATAATTTTTTATCTTTCCTGTGCAGAGTAATAATAATTGTTGACCGTATCTGTATAATTCGATAGGATCCTAAATATTTGTTCCGATTGTACATGGCCAGAAAACAATACAGGGATGCTGCAAAGACAGCAATTATAATAGCAAACGAGGAACAAATTAATGGTATGATGTTTTCGATTTTTATTTATCCAGCCTGTATACAGGCTGATATGACCAACATTTTTTAACAGGAAACTACAGGAACGCGCATGATGTGCTCTTTAGTATGTACCAAGAGTTGAAAAGAAACAAGATTACTATACCGCTAGAAATGCAAAATAACTTAAGACTTTTACATTCGTATATCTTGGTCAGATTACATGTGAAGAAAAGCGATCACTTGCGCGGCGCTCGTATGTTGATAAGAGTAGCGAACAATATTTCGAAGTTTCCTTCACGTTAGTAGAAACATGTGGAATATTTTGCAATAGAAAGACTGCTAGCAAATAATATAAATAATTATTTTAGATATTGTTCCAATATTAACGTCTACCGTAATAGAATGTCAAAGAGCAGGACTGAAGAATGCGGCATTCAATTTTGCTGCGATGCTAATGCGTCCCGAGTATAGGAATCAAATTGATGCCAAGTACAGTAAGAAAATTGAAGCAATCGTTAGGAAACCACCGAAATCGAAGGATAACGAGGACGAAGAGGAACCTCTGACTCCGTGCCCGTATTGCAAGAGTAAACTTTCCGAGACTGAGATCACCTGTGATAAATGCAAAAACACGATACCCTTTTGTATAGCTACAGTTAGTCGTTTGATCCATCAGTCCATCGAATAAGTTGCATGTATCTGTATTTAATCACGATATTATTTGTAGGGACGACATATCGTTGAACATGACTTCACAACGTGTCCTCAATGTGATTTCCCTGCCATAAAAAGCGAATTTTTAAGGTACACATGTTTTATTTTACATATATATGATTATCGTAAAATCGTTAAAACTATTTATTTGATCACATTAGAATAATCGAGACCGAAGGAATATGTCCGATGTGTTCGGAAAAAGTAGACGTGAACACGGTCTCCTCCTCTTTAAACATTCGTCCCTATCTGGACTTTCAAGATGAGAAGGCTCCATTGTAAGCTTCGTCGCTTGCACATGTATTTACAAGTAGACCCGAGGCAACGCTTCTAATTTAATGTCTTGTTTTTCTTTTTTATGAGAGTATATCGTTCATTTTACACGAGTTAGGTGTGTGTAACTCTGTACAAGTGTCTACAATTTTAAGTATTGAATTAGACTTATGAAACGGTGCCGTCCAATATAAGTACAACACAATTAAGTACAAGTAGCCTATTACATATACTCTATACGGAGTTGAGTATTAATCGATTAAAATTTCTAAACCGATCGATCAATTAATACTTACGATTCAAGAAAACTAATCGTGATTACATTAACGATTGAACTAATTTAATCGTGAACCGAACTGACGATTACACGCCTACTTTCTTTGCAACTGTAAATCGTTAATCGTAGTAATTGATGCTCAATTCCGATTTGCAAATTAACTCTGCAGATCATGTACAAGTCAAATAATGCACGCATATAGGAGTGTAATATGTTGATAGTGTCTTCAATAAACTAGTCTGAAGCAATTATTTATTGACTCAATTCTGCCATTACTATCGCATCTAAAATAATTAATTTATTATCGTCATGTATGTTGTTGGCATAACACACTTCGTGAAGAGTGAGATAGAGGGCCGGGTAAGGGAGGGAGAGGGGGAGAGAGAGAGAGAGAGAGAGAGATTTGTTTCGTAACCTTGACACAAAGGTAATACATTTTATAATTAACTTTCTCTCTTCGCACGAGGTGCATGTGAGTATCAGTCTACGATGACTTTTAAGATTGTGCGAATCCATAATTTCACGAACGGTAACTTAAATCGGGAACGTTCGCAAAACCGTTAGGGGAGATAAAGGCGACATCTACATAACAAACTACAATTGTAGTACGTATTTATGCTAAACTTATCGTGATTCCTGCACACAAACTTACGCTACATGTACGTAAAGAATGACAGCACGGCATGACTTTGAAAAATTGGAATTAAGTGATGACACGTTCGAATTTATTACCACAGAAGCAAAAGAACCCGCCAGACTATGTAAAATCCAATTTGTAACACGGTTTCCACGCGACTGTGAAAATCCTTAATTCGATTAGGTAGATTGATTTAGTTAAATTACAGCAATTTCTTACGGAGACAAAATGAAAACTACAATAATATTACGTAGACTACTATATGAAAATCTGTAAATTTGAAATTTCTGATTCATTATAATTTGAACCGAAAATATTCAGAACACGCATGTGCTGTATCTTATCTTTAAATTTTCGTAACACCCCCTCAAATTGATAAATAACAACATTGGCATAAAAATTTAATATCTATGACGCATATATAGTATTTACTGCAACGCTGGAATTGAAAACATTACAATTTCTATAACGTAACGCAAAAAATCTGAAATGTCACAATAGTTTTTAAATTATACGGCTTTTTGCTCGTAGAGTACCCCGCCGAGGAGGTAAAAGAATTATATACATTTGTGTGAGTAGCGCTGTCGCGGAATAGTGTCTGTCGATACATACAGTGTTCTCCAAAAGAAAATGCTTTCTTGTAAAATAACCGGTAATTCGTCGTCGACACTTTCTTCGAACATGTAATATTGAAATTCAACTGGAAAAATCTAGGATTTGAGAAATTTTTGAATATTTGATTTTATATATATATATGCACCGAATGCCGACCAATTTTTATTTAAAACATTTCGTGAATAGACTATCAGAGATACCTGAAAAATAAAATGATTTACCCCGCGAACCATAACGCGAACCATCGACATCAGACTCGTGACGAAGATTTCGAAAGGGATCTGCTAAATATACATGTTATTAATTTCTTTTTAAAGCAATATAAAAATCCATTTTATTGTTGTCGATATATCATAAATTTTATTCTCCGCGTAAAGGAGACCAGACATTGATGCATTTTTGTTTTTCGATTGGATTCTTTTCGACTATTGATGTTAGAAGTGAGACGCAAGCGAAATCCCGTAATGTAAATACACTAATACTATATACCAATGTATTTAATATTATTCGGATAAGATCCGGATTCGTTTATTAGATGTATAATTGGGACCTCTAGTATATGGCAGTAAATGTAGTCTTTTTAAAAGCGAGTTTTTGTTCACGTTAGACGGGGATCTAGGGTATTACTTGAAACTTGAAATGTTCGACGTTTAACATTAATTTTGCCTCTTTTCCGAGTTACCACTTCTTCTCGGCGCCACCGGGAATTTTAAACAACCTATATAATCTCATCGCTGAGGGTATCAGCGCAGCCAGTGCCGGTACGTCAGTAATACATGGTTGAAGCTGCGGGCGAGTCGTTTCACTGTAGATCTGGGAAAGTATTGTTTCGTTGGTTCGAGGGACCATTTTGAGATTCTCTCGGTATTTTGCTCACGTTTCGAGAACACGGTTAACTTTGTTTGAGACGTGAAAAGCCTCGTGTTTCTCACCGAGACACGTAAACTGGTGGTCAAAATGGCGGAAAAGAATGACTCGCCGGGTTCCACATCTACTTCCATCAACCAGGATGGTCACCAGCTTATATCGAGTTTTATCGCAGAGATCATAAAAAGTCCGATAAATCTTATTCTTGTGAGTGTGATCACCATATTGGTATACAAAATTGTCAAAAGCAAGAAGAAGCCTGAGATAGAAGTGATGAAGGCGTTGCCGAAGTTGCGTCGCGATTTTACCTTGCACGAATTGAAACAGTACGAGGGAACCGGGCCAGACGGACGAATATTGGTCGCCATCAATGGGCACGTTTACGATTGCACCCGTGGAACTCGCTTTTATGGTCCCGGTAAGAATTCGTTGGTTCCCTGCTTCGTTACATCGCAGGTTCGCCCTTTACGGTTATTCTTCGTCATATACGTCTCTGCGTCTAGCCAAGTAATTGCGACTTCTTTTTTGTTACCGAGTTGCCAACCGATTTTTAATTAACTCACGTTGCAAACTTTGTCTGGTGCCGCGCCGTTTATCGACGAATCCGATGATAATGTAAAAATAACTTTACAAGTACCACGGGATCATGATAATCGGCCTCCAGACTCCTGATTAGATTTTTTAGCTATTTATCCGATTCGTATATATTCTTTGAAAGTAATTCACAGAAATTGAACACACTCGATTACTTAGGCACGACAATGTTTGTATATAGCCCTGTCAATAACTCTGTTGGATCGAAAAGCCGATTAAATTTTGTCCCCAGTGAAGGGGTTAGGTTTGTGCGAAACTTAAAAAATCGAAATAATTATTTTCGTTTAAACGCTGGTCTGAATATTTGAAAATAAAGTACGGGAGGGCTAAGCAATTCATACAAATTAATTGTCAAAGTAGAAATCCAAAAGTGTACATTTGTGTATGTTCTTCTCTAACCATAGTTTTTCAAATCTACAAAATTTTGTGGGCTTT
The DNA here is from genome assembly GCA_028453745.1 of Agapostemon virescens. Lineage (NCBI taxonomy): Eukaryota > Metazoa > Arthropoda > Insecta > Hymenoptera > Halictidae > Agapostemon > Agapostemon virescens. The sequence continues at coordinate 482,944 of CM052090.1, forward strand.
GTTTATCCGATCGTTTTAAAATTTCGGATTTATATTTTTTTTCATTTTTATATTATTTTCACAATATTTGACATGTATTGGATTTTACATTATAGTTAACAATTATATCGTCTTAATCCCTTGACTGTGAGAATAGTTTATTTAGATACAAAATAACAGTGAATATTATACTTAATATTGACAAACATCTTATGTAAAATACTTGTATATTAGGTGGCCCATACAATGCATTCGCAGGACACGATGCTAGTAGAGGACTGGCTACATTTTCGTTAAGTGTAACCGACGAATACGACGATCTCAGTGACTTGAACACAACAGAAATGAATTCTGTTAACGAATGGGAAGGACAATTTAAGGGTAAGACAATATTATAATGGTTTTCTGTTTACTATTGTAAATGTGTGAAAGTTTCAAACATATCTTTTTTAATTTTAGAGAGGTACGATTATGTTGGTAAACTGTTGAAACCAGGTGAAAGACATACAAATTACTCGGACGAAGAAGACGAAGTTAGTCAACAGGATACTGAATCAAAATCAGAACAACAAGAATGCGGAACACTGTCCGATAATAAGGGTAGTGAAACAAAGTCCTTAAGCGATTGACCAGTTGATGATACATCGATCGCAAAACAATTTCCGAAAGATATTGCGCACACACCATTGCTGAAGAAACTATAAAAATTGTGGCTCATGAATATATTTTACAACACTCAACCGAATATTTTATTACATAGTAATGATATTGAAATAAAAAACAAAGTGGTATCTTTCGATCGAGTTGAAAATATGTACTTGTTCAAAAGCCAGTGTTATTCAAGAAGACTTTCTTTGAATATCCAATTTCACCAAACCATACAGATACTTCTTTGGTATAATGTTCTTATACGTGTACAAAAGATTTCTAACAGATACTAAAACTGGTATTAGGCTTAAGACAGATTTCACTGGTATTCCATTATTAAAAAAATTTTCGTTTTCGTCCATTATTCGCGTTCTGCCACATAATTTTAGGTACATATAGTAAATATATATGTATACATATATAGATGTATGTGTATGTATATGTATCGGTATCTATGAAGTTTAATCGAATGGAGTTATAATTGACATGCATTTGAAGTTCAACATTAAGTTGATGCAGTACTTTACGTACTTACGTGATAACAGCATTCAACAATTGTTTATATAAAGACATTAAGCTTGTAAACATCAAAACAGTACCACCTAATGAAAACTCCAATCCATTTTTATGTAGGTTCTATTTTTGGAGGAAATGCATCAATGATAATAATAATACTTATTAAAAACATATACACATATAGATTAAGCTTGAAAGATCCAATTATACAAAACATTCTTTTTATACAAGATTACACTAAAATTCGATTAAAAAGTTTATAAAATGTGACAGTTTTACTAGTCTTTTATACACAAATAGAAAGGGTGGTATATTCTGAAAATCTTACACTACATATTAATACGATATTGTAAAATGTTATTGTTTAATACTTTGGGGCTTCTTAAAAAGTGACTGAAATTTACTATATTCTTTTTAACAGAACAGATCATTTATTGTAAAGTTATTTATGGAAAGTGTTTTAAATCTGTACAAAGTAACAAGCTTGCATTTATTTGAATGAACACTTGCATTCTTCAAATATATTAATTATTTTCTGTAATTAAAAATATTTTAACGATAATATAATTAAGTTTCGTTTTTGTAATAAACTAATATGTAATTCGTGACCGTTCGGATAAATATATTAATTTGATTTTTCTTGAAATGCGTGTCTTTAGATTGTGTTGTTACAGAAAGATGCGAGAGAGAGAGAGAAAGAGGGTATTATTTATTCATTGTATAGTGAAAGCGTTTTTAATACAAGAAAAACTTATACAGATTTGTAAACTCATATTTCATTGGTTTCATTCTCTGAACAATAAAAAATAACAGGTTTTTAACATATTTATCATACCACCGGTTTATACAGAACAAAATCTGTTCACATTTATACAAAGATGTTTTGATGAATGTTTTAGTAAAAAGAATTTTACTTCGTAGCATTATTGTCAGCGTAAATATTGGTTAACAGAAATATTTTGTAAACATCTTTTTAACGTTATTGTATATTGTTTGTTAATTGTACTTTTGATTATTATAGAAGAGTGGGCGGGCAGTTTGTGAGATAGAGGTTTGGGTACATTGCTAAATATTATATACTAATACACCAAATGATGATACTTTTTGTTTATATTTAAATACTGTTCTTTTCAAACCAGTTCCTGCATTCATTTATATTTGATTTTTTCTACTCTTTCTTGTGTAACGTAATTAAATATTTTAATGATAAAAAACGAATAATCAATAAATAAAAATTAGACATCGTTAGCGATCTATAGAATATTTTATTATTAATGTATAACGATATTCTGTCTTTTTACGTGCTGTTAAAAGTGAATTCCTGTTATGAAATCTTGTTAAAACACTCGATTCTACGTATTTGTACACTATAGAATAATATTGTTGCAGACTAATGAAATATGAAAATAAGAATTTGTAATAATCCGGAGATCAAACGCATAGGCATAGATCTATTCAGGTATAGGTTAAATGGACTGAAAAAATGAAACGTTTTTGTACAATAAAAATGGTTTTGTACAGTAGTGTTAAATTTTCTTTCCATATGACATCTTACTTTACTACACATGTATTTATCGAAATACAAGAAAGTATTTCAACTGCGCTATAATTACGGAATCCGCAACTCTGTTGCAGAAGAATTTGAATTTTGATAAAAGATAGAACCCAAGCGCAAGTATGACTTAATTCATGTGGGAATAAACTAATTGATTGTCCTATATGTAAATACACGTTTGAAATTATCCCTTGCGCCATGGAGTAAAAAATATAGCGCGCCTTTTGGACATATAGTCGATAGAAATAGAGTAGCTTTTGATTTATGATCGAAAATTCGATGATACGTGTATCTCAGTCATAACCAACTTGTTTCTTTCTTTTTTTAATCGTTGAAGCTCCGAAGAACTGTATGCAATCGGCCTTGTCACTTGAATTCATGATAATGACTCGCTTAAATAGCTGTATACAATTCCTATTTCATTTCTGTGATATTTTTCAAGCGATACTATCGGATAGGTTGAAGTAATTTTAGACGGAATATGAAAGTCCTAATCGATTATTTAGCCTACAGTCGTTGTCGCTTAATATTATGTATAGTTACAGAAATAAATGGTTTTGAATATTGTTTCAAACGAGATAAACGTTATCCAGAACTCGTAAGTTACGAAATCGTAATTCAAGGTATGACGTAGCTTCTTTATCCGATTATAAATTGATAAAATAACATTAAATAACCGTGAACCACCGTTCCGTTCGTTTATCCCAAAACACACTTCTGTTTCGAGACAACGTAAATCTTTCGCTCACGATACATCATTCTTCTATTATTGAATCTTTAATACTTTGGAAAATCGAAATTGTAGTTATTGCGAATAATACTGGCGGGATTGTATCGTATCGACCAGCGAGATTACGAAAACTACGTTCGTTATCGTGACGGACGACAACCGTGATATCAGTGACTCAAAGAATGCGTGAAAATAGCTCACTCAGTGTTGTAACGATCAAAATGCAGAACAAAACCCGCGCCGACGCGAGTTTCTTCTTTCGAGCAGATTTTTAAACAGATTAAACGTATTGGCTTGTGTTCGAGATCGGTCAATGCACCCTTCACGGATATTTTTATTTCCACTCTCGGTCATAGAAGTATATGCGATCGGTGCGTAGTTTTGTTAGATACCCTAATCTCGTAGTCACCGACTATTTTCTCCAGATATGGTAGTACAACAACGAAAAGATATTTGCCGACATCCCAGTAATTTCTCAGTGTCAAACCCGGGCGAAATAAAAGCACAATAAGAGTAAACGCGGTGTCGTAGCACTCGAACATTTTGGTCAGCAAGCAGTTACGTAACACTCGGATAAAGACTATCGAAACAGATTTTTGTGATTCCGTTGGTTCGTATCGTAATTACATTTCCCGTAACGTTTTGTTTCGGTTCACTTTAGCAACGTTTATCCATTGACAGTTGTGCACAGCTCCGAATGAATGATACAAGTACTTTCCAGAGAGAGAGAAAGAGAGAGAGAGAGAGAGAGAGAGAGAGAGAGAAATACAGGGGAGATGGTAACGATACGAACAAGTTTACGAGAGAATCGAAGGTTGCGTCTACCTCGATGACTTTCAACCAAGTTTTCGGTGAAAGATTCATGGTCGAAATCGCAAGGCAATCGCATAAATAGATCCTATAAAGAAGCATACATTAGATGTAAGCGACAGTTAGCGACAGGTCCTCAAACAAGTCGAGATTACATTGTCGAAAGGAAACAACGCGAGACAAGTAACACTCGACAAAGAGCCGCTGTCACTGACATGGCTAGGTGGCTGCTGCCACGCCGTCATCCAGTTCCCGTCCCATTTCCAATACTCCCTCTCCTCTCGCGTTCACCTCTTTCTTCACACAATTCCCTGTATCTGACACCATAGTGGATTCGTTCGCGTCCGCGCTCGCGCGCGCGCGCACGCCAGACTCGCGACGATGAGATAGAGGCAGAAACAGACAGGAGAGAGAAAGAGTAACGGAGAAACTGGTAGGAAAAGGGAGATGGAAGCAAGTTCACGCACAATATATGCGTGTGATGGGTCGCGTGCCGTTCGCACCTATCCACACGAGTTGGATTCTTTTTCTCGAGAAGAGGACGTTCTGCGCAACGCATTCTCCCCACCTTGCGTGCATTTTTCCTTTTAACCTGTCGATCGAGAGGATCCCTGGCCATCTTGTAACAACATCCCCCTTTTGACACTCTGAACTCCGCGAATGCGAATCGGCGAACCACGACGACTCGCGAAAATCTATCGACTAATTATGAACGTGATCGGGGTAGCAGCAATGATTCATCGTGATCAAAAAGAGAAAGCCGCCAGCCGATAGGGCAAACGCACGGATTTCAAATATGAGTTTTGGCCAAGAAATAAGTGACGGAGGTATAGCAGGAGAATAAAATTGCTTTAGACCGACTCGAGTATCGCCAAGCGTAATCCATTTTGGTAACATTCAATCGGTAAATCGTACTTGTTCACGCCTTTAATCATTTCAATTTGTTAACCGTTCGGTGAAATGTTTTCTTAAGACCAGCATTTCTTGTCTTTAAAAGCCGCATAGTTCGGAACAGAAGAACTTTGAAATATCGTTTAACGATTTCAATTTGAAAAATCGTATAAATTGTAATCGACAGAAGTACCAGTGAAAGTCAAAGTATTTTACAAAATTTTCAAGATTATAATAATATTTCGGTGGCATTACATAATGGAAGACATTTTATCGACCATTTTCGATAGTTAGGCGTATTATTTCCGTGTATGGTATAGTGTAAAATAAATCATACAACTTCAAATTCTTATCATAGCGATACCACAATGTATCCAAATTTTTGTTAATTGTTTAGTTTCTATTTTAAATATAGGTTAAAAAACCGTGATGCGTTAAATTTCAATGATAACGAAGTAACGTAAAGCAGAATACATACAGAACGAGTAAATATACGAAAGCTTGATCCTAAAAATTAGACTAACAAATTATATGAAATATTGTTCTAGCAATTTTCAGCAATACTAAACGAAAAAAATTGGCTGATTTCATGGCATTCTCAACTTATGAAAATTACTTCTGTTAGACAACATTACGATCGGTCGAAACGATAACTTAATTTACTAAATACTGTGAAATAAAAATAAAAATAGTATACTGCTTTTTAACACTAGTCTAAAACCTCTGGACAATAAAATATAAAAGGTCAAAGTTTTTAATATAAACGTATTTTAAAAGGAATATTTAAAATTTGCAAGTTGTCTTTGGTACAATATGAACTATAAAGCGAATAATCTTTGTTTACAATATATTTTGAACAACAAATACGTAAAAGTATGAGTCGCACTAGGCACGAATTTGATATTAAAAGTATCACTTGCATTTGGTTGACATCGTTGTAGAAAATTTCGGTAGAAGTACAGGTGTCGAAAAAGTAAAAAAGACAAAATAGCGGTGGTCAACGATGAATTCTTTAAACTTGAAGGTACTATAGTAAAACGTAGATTCTGTCTTTGAATTTAAACGATTTAAAGTCGGACGTTTTGTGATATACAAGACTCGATACATCGTGAAAATGAGATGGATTTTTAAAAAAATATACGCAACTTTTGATACATGAAGAAAGAAAACTCACATGAATCGCGTGATTAGTTTTTCTCTACTTTTTATGATAAAACAATCTAGTCTTTCGACATTTCACAGCGTCCGAGGTCCTTGACAAAGAAATATCGCGTGTCGAATAATAACGAATTTACGTTAGGAAGCGTCTCGTACAACCACCGTACGAGACCGGCCATCATCAAATGGCGGCATCGAAATAAGCCAAGTCCTCGGTTGCTGTTGGGCCGGCGGCGTGACTGCAACCACGGCGTTCGTGGCCTCGCGACGTCTCGGCGAATCGGCGTCGAGTTCCATGTCACGTGAACGCTCGGACCAATCGGTGAACCGGACTAGCGTCACGGCGAGCATACGGAGCCAGTCGGACATTTTCTGACAAGCGTAGAAAAACTTCTCGTCAACAGCAGCCGCCATTTTACGTTAGCCGATACTCGTGCGGTGCGGAACTCTCGCGATCGCTTCTCCCGAGCGAATTTCTGTGGCGCGCGGTGGCCGCCCCGGAGCCGACTCATCTCGTCGTCCTCGCCTCCTGGCGTCCGTGATTGCCTCGAACGTGCGGGGAAAGCGAGCCGCGTCCGCGGTGATCGTTCGCGCGCCCCGTGTCGCAGTGTGCCAAGGCGAGAGAAGAGGAGAGGAAGATGGTGCCAGCGGGCCTCGAGACCGATATCGTTGCTGCGAGATAGCGCCGTGCGCGCAGCCAGTCCGCCACACTCGAGTGTTTGACGAGTCGTGCGCGACCGACTGCTTCGGAACACCGATATATATCAAACGCGTTCGGACCTCGTTCGGCTGGCGTTTGTGCATTTAATTAATTATCGTTGACGGTGATCCTCGCGCGATCACCGAACATACTACTACTCTCGATAGTCCTGGTTACTTCCTCTCGCGCTGTCCAGTTTGTGCCTCACCGCGAGTGGCCCGTGCGCCTGTCGAGGGACAAAATTCACCGTGTGTGCGTGTGTGGGCTTTAGCGCGGGGTTCGACGTACCCCCCGACGATGCCCAATGGTTGATCGTGTAACGAAGCGTGCTCGGGGACGCTCTACGCGCCGCGGTTCTCATTGTTATTGTCATGCCTGCGAGTACGCTGAGAGATTGGTGAATATTCGCGGCTTCGACGAGGAAGCAACACCAGCTACAGTAACCAGCATCATCGGCAGCGGTCTTCTAGTGGCGTAGTGCAGCGTTTCGCTCGCTCGCTCGTTCGCTCCTCTGTGTCTGTGTCCTGTGTGTTTGTGCGTGTGTTATACCCGTGTATATACGTGCCTGCCTGCTGCCTGCCTGCGTGCTGCGTGCGTGCGTGCGGTCGACTCCGACGACTCGCTAACGCCGCCGCCGCCGCCGCCGCTGCTGCTGCTGCTGCTGCTGCTGGTGCTTACTGCTACCAAGAGTAAACAGCCTGAAACAAGAAATAATTAACCCTGAAAAGCAACCATGGCCGACCACCTGGTGGACGGCCCACCGAGCAAGCGGCCGAAGCTCGCAGATCCTTTTCAAGGAACTTCTGACTCCGCGGGTAAGTTTTCGGCCTTCGAATTTCATTCGCGATACCTGTTCGACAACGTTTAACGATATACAAATCCGAGTCGCATCGTACAGCGACTAACCTTTCAGGGGATAGATCGCAGTCGCACGATCCTAAGAGCGTTACTCTCTTGGATATGCTGCTGCTTTGCGTGCGTGTGGCTGTGAGTGTACATGTGTGCGTGTATGTGATGTGTGTGTGTATCCGCGCGCGCGTGTGTACGTGCGTGCGTGCGTGCGATACACGCACTTTTCTAATTACTTTGTCGAACGATTTGATCAACGCCGATGTTACACCTCGAAGGCGTACTGTCAACTTGCTGACGGTTCGAACCTTTGAGCAAAAGTACCTCGTGACCGATACTTCGGTTTTCCTTCAAGATAACAGCACCCTTCTGTTCTCTGTCCAATGACACATAGATTGTTCACATACCGGTTAATGGATCCTTTCGTTCCTTCTTTCAACGATTATTATGTGATTCGTTTGGGACTATTTGGAAAATGTTGTGGTTGTAGATGATCGTCTCAATTTTCTGTTACGAGTGATACGATTGGCACTCGTGTTGACAAGACCCTCTGTCTGGTCAATGTGATTTTCGAGATTGTCGAAAGTTTGTTCCTGTTTCAGAATTGTTAGTTAACGAACTAACCTAAACTGTTAAAGAAACACCGTTGCCGAAGGTTGTGCTATATTGCAAATTGTGTTGTGTTTTCGTTGATAGGAATGGTGCACGTCGGTTGTTAACGTACGAGAAAAACGTGCGAGAAATGTTTTCTGTTCAGAAATGCCAAGTTACGATTCGGATTTGTCGAGAGACTATATTGCGGCAGAGTAATTTCACTGGTGACAACCAGTTAGGGTATTGCAGACAATTAAACGTAGGTTATACTTTTCCATTGTTTTTCGATGATCCATTGTCGGCTAACGGTATTGTTTGATGCTTAATGGTTAAACAATTTGCATATATAGTAAAAATAAATTTTGCTCAGAGGTTATAGAAACGGTCAGCATTTAAAAAAGTGATAATTTGTATTTAAACAATTTATAACTTCTGTCTTGTTGCACGTTCTTTCGATTGTCTCATTTTTAATGTTTAAGAGATAATAGTATTTTGTAAGTTTATTTTTTTTTTTTAGTTCTTCTTAGATCTAGTTCTTATATTTTACTTTTGTAGTGCATGGCAGATGCATGGAAATTTTCAATAATAATTAAAAAGACATATTGCTGGCATGATTGACGCGCTAACCGTTCTCCTTATTCTTACATTCTTTAAGCGCTACTCTTACCACCTTAACAGTTTCTGAACTCAATAATATTTCATGTAATCCCGTGTCGAATCAAAAACAACCATGTCACTTGAATATTCAATGTATAAAGTGCAAGACAAAGTCAGGTTACACAAAATAAGTAGCAGACATAGTCTCTATTGCTTGCGATGATACACGTTATCAACACATTTGAGATCAACATTTCCAATATCATCTCGGTTACGGATCAAGTAACAGCAATTTTATTTTATTTATTTTGTGTTTTTTTTTAGTGAAATCGGTATATTTTGAAACTGTATTACTGCCTGTTTTTGAAGTGGTCCTACAACTATTTGTTGTATTCCTTGGTTTCGAATGTGCTAAGGTAATGGGTATCGATACTATAAAAAGGAAAAACAAAATTGTTGAGGCTGTTTCTGCTACTTGAAAGATACGATTCAGAGCATAGGCAATTTTCCACAGTCTGAAATAAAAACTATAATATATGTAGTGGGTATGGCGCCTATAATGATGCACCATGCTTATGCAAACTACGGGGGAGGTGGCAGTGGTAACATGCAACAAATGCAGGGCCCGCCACAACAGCTACATCTGCAACAGCATCAGCTGCAGCCACATTGGAACAACCATACCGTCCAGAAAAGAAGTAAATATTAATAAATAAACCCAGCAGAAAGTTAAAAAATATTCAATCCAGCACTACAAAACTTGTTTGTCCATTCATCTCATTTATTAATATCATAAAGATTGTAAAGTTGTTTGATTATTTCCAATTTGACAGAAAGTTCATTATTTCCTGTACCATTGAAAGAAGTGTATTCAGCTTTGACATATCATCACTATGGTTGAATAAAGAAAAATTCCTACTAGACACAAAAACGATCAAATACATTGATTATCGAATAAACAAAGTATACAGTCAAATCTTGGTAATTCTGACCCCAAAAAAAGTTAGAGTTCTAGAGGTAGTAAAGCCTTTATGTAAGAGTGGTTTAATAAGCAATGTCAGTTTCTGCAATCTTTTGCTTTAAATTTCCTTCAAAATTGAGACACGCTTTACCACATAGACTATACATAATTGACAATCATAATTTCCAAGATGCAACGATAAAACTTTAACAGAAGTTGAGTTAGACTTTTTGAGTTTAAGTAAGATTATATTTGTATTTGTAAAAGTTTTTATAGCAAAGTGGAAGAGAATAAAAATTATTCCTGTATAGAAATTTTTGTGCAATAAAGGTTCAAGTTACATAGATCTGACTGTAGTTAATGGAAAACTTTAGTACTGAGATGCATTGATTTGTTCCACAAGATACTGGAGAAAAATTGGATCAGGTTTAGTATTATAGAAGAAACGTGTATCAAGGGATATTTTGCTTTAAGACACAACATAAAAGTTTGGATACATATGCTGTTAGATTGAAATGCATTTAAGGATAACAAATGTAATATGGACATGCGACACACATGCACAGAGCTCTAAATTAGGACGGATCTACATTAAATAACAAGTCAATTTTAAAGCAAGAAAGAACAATATGATTATTGTGCTAAAATCGAACTAGGTTTTTAGGTAGGTAGATCAGATTTTTTCTACTTATTATATACTTTCATACTTTACAGGTAATTGGCTTTGAAAATTTAATATAAATAAAGAATGTTTTATATTATGTTGTATGAGTTTCAGAAACTTTTTTTATTATTATTATTATTATTATTTTAATGTTATAGCATTGAAAAATATTCCATGTGCAAACAGTTGCAAATACTCTTTAGAGTGACTGTAATTTCTTCGCATGACTGTCTACTCTAAAGTTTGCCATTGGTAGCTTTGCTGCTTCAGTAGTTTAGCACGACGTTATTGTGAATAAATTTTTTATTCGCTGTAGTATGAACTCCTTTAAGTTATGCTCATGCAGTGTATGTCTCATGTCTTATTTATTTATGTATTTGTTTGTTTACATTTACATGTAGTTTGTTGTAGTATCTTTTCATTGTTTTTTTTATCGTTTTAATATTGCATTCGACCCGTTTTTTCTCCGTTGATGTATCGTCTATCATGGATATATAATCAAGTAAGTCGTAAAGAGCATTCACGCAACAAATGTATTTCAATACTTTAGGTTGGTTTTATTCAAGAAAATACTACTTGTTCTGTAATCTAAAATATGTACATACACACACGCTATGTTTGTGTGTATGTATATACACAAATACACACAGACACAAAACATACATACACACAAACATACAACATACACCTACCTGCACACTCAAAAGAAAGTACGCACGTGTGCATATATGTGCATGTAGACTTCACATGCAGGTATATTATACAACATGCGAAAAATGTTACAATGTAAGAGTTATTATGGTAGTACATAAAGATCCTACTATTGAAACTTTGGATAAAAGTTATGGTGACGGTGCTGAATCTTATCTTCATAATATTACTAATGGTTTTTTGGTCTCTATGGTACATGTTACATCTAATATCATAATCTGATCTCCTTTTTTTATACTGGTTGTCTAGAAAAGTAATTTTTTCAACCTTGTACATTAGATTTTCTACAGATTATTATACAATGTAAAATGAATTTTTTAATAAACCATTTAATATCGTGTTGATGTACCAGTGCAACGGTCATGTTTTTACAAGTGTTACTTTTCTAGTAACTAGGACTTTTACAGCTATCCAACTATCCGACTGTTGTTACTAATGTAAATGTCTATTCTCAGATTACATAACAAACACAGATATGTTTGATCTTGAAAATGATCTACCGGACGATCTGTTGTCATCTGGTTCTTGGGGATCTGCAACCGAGAGTGCTAAACCACCAGCTACAGGGCCTGGACCAGGGCAGCAAAATGGTGCCCTCGATTCAGAGCTTCGACAGCATGTACAACAACAACAGCAGCAACAACTTTCACATCATTTAATACAACAACAAGTTTGTACCCATAACATTTGACTCTATTAAAGATACAGTTTTATTTCATATATCATGATCATAAACACTGTTTTATTGTTTTAACAGGGCAACAAGATGGTTGCTAATTCTCTGGTAATGGCTGCTGGAACTCTGGGTAGCAAAAGTCCAAACATGCAATCTCCACCGAACGTTTCTGTGTCTAAAGTAGTTGATCCACAAATGGTTGTGAGTCTGGGAAATTTACCAAGTAGCATAGCCAGTTCTTTGGCAAACAATCAAATGTCTATCGCAAATTCTATGGGAGGTCTTCAGTCGTCGATGAGCATGGCTGGGAGTAGCAATCCTGCTATGTCGATGACAGGTGGAATGAACTCTGGCCTAGTTATGACCAGCAGTGCTAGTGGAAATAATAATATGGGTGGTATGGCAGGTGGAAGTTTAATCGTGACCAACAGTTTGAATAAACAACCATTGAATACTGTAAGTGTTTTTCTTGAATGCAAACACTATTCCATATATGTCTCTAAGTTTTACAAAATCTACAATTTGACACTTCCTTGCTTAGGGTACTATGATGGGTCCAAATACTCAAGGAATGCATCATCCTAGTGGACCGCACGGTGTCGGTCAAATGCAAAATGGTCCCGGAATAATGAACACCAGAGCCGTAGCGATGCAACAACAACAACAGGCTCATATGGTTGCCGCGACTAGAGGACAGAGTCCGCACCAACAAGTACATCAAGTCGGTATCGTTGGAACCGGCCAGGGTGGACCCCGGATGCAGGCTCCTCCGAATATGGCGAATATGCCAAACATGGGACAAATTAGTGCATCCAGTCCTTACGGTTATGGTAATTGTCTTATACATATACAGTAATTGATAGATGCACGCTTACAGCAGAAACGGTGGCACATAAAAATATCATATGATTTAACAGCAGCTCCGAGCAGTGGTCCGGGACCTGGTGTCACAGTCTGTACGAATAGTCCTGTTGGAGTTGTTACGCCTCAACAGAAGGGGGTAGGAACGAATATGACTGCCATGCAAGCTGCTAACAGATTCGGTGGAACCACTGGTCCCATTGGTTCCGCCACAGTCGTGGGCGGCCAAGAAGGTACTATGGCGCAGCAAACTCAACCACCTGCTCCGAGTCCAGCTCAAACTCAAGCTGGTGCGCCAACCGGTGTACAACTTGGTTCGCAACAACCGACACAGGGCCAAATATCCGGTGCCGGTGCCGGTGCTCCAACTGGTGAGTAAAGTATTCAATTTTCTAGAGTAGTCGACCAGTGGCTGAACGGTGAATCGTTTTTAATCAAACCGTCTGTCTTGGTTAGGTGCTACAAAATCAACCGCCGATCCCGAAAAACGAAAACTAATTCAGCAGCAATTGGTTCTTCTGCTTCACGCGCACAAGTGTCAACGGCGCGAGAACCAACCGAACAACGGCAATGTTCGGAACTGTACATTGCCAGACTGCAAAACAATGAAAAACGTTTTGAACCACATGACTGCTTGCCAAGCAGGAAAAAATTGCATGGTGCCGCACTGTAGCTCCTCCAAACAAATCATCAGTCATTGGAGGCATTGTAATCGCAACGACTGTCCTGTGTGTTTGCCATTGAAACAGGCGAATAAGAATAAAACAACAAATGCCGCTGCCGCATCCACGTCGCAACCAAATAGCCAACCAAATCCGAGTCCGACAGAGGTGAAAAGAGCGTACGATGCTCTGGGTATACCTACCACGACGCCTGGTTTGGTTCCTGGTCCATGCGTCACGAGGAGAATACCGGCGCCGGGTATGCAAGGAGCGACTGGAACGATGGGAAATGTTCGACTGGGTCAACCTCCGACCCAACCTGCTCCTGGCCAATCGGTCGTCGGTGGTGGGCAGCAAGTGGTCGCACCAAATGTATCTCTTCCTTTGAATTCCGATCCGAATACAGTGGGTGTCGCTGGCAATCAGGCTACGTCGACCAGCGGAGCTACGCCTATTGCCGCGGCGGCGCCCGCGAATATACCGCAATCCGTGAACGTGCATCAGCTGTTTGGTTTGAACGATTCCGGACAGTTGAGCGTTGCAGCCGAAAATAGACTAGCTAGTCCTCAGCTTCCCGTCGGAGCACAACAGAGTCAAGTGACAGCGACACCGATGCAGGAAACGAAGGATTGGCATTTAACCGTGACCCCGGATCTTCGGAATCACCTCGTTCATAAATTGGTGCAAGCCATATTTCCCACTCCAGATCCGAATGCTATGCTAGACAAAAGAATGCACAATCTGGTCTCATACGCAAGGAAAGTCGAGGGCGACATGTACGAAATGGCCAATTCCCGGTCGGAGTATTATCATTTGCTTGCCGAAAAGATCTACAAGATTCAAAAGGAATTGGAAGAAAAACGACAGAAACGAAAAGAACAGCAACAACAACAGTTACAGGCGCAGCAGCAGCAGCAACAGCAGCAGCAACAACAACAGCAGCAACAGCAACAGCAGCAGCAGCAGCAGCAGCAGCCTCAAGCGGGACCGGCCGGCACGGCTGGGCCGGGTTTGAGGCCATGTGCTCCGCCCGGTGTTGGGACTGTTCCGCCTTCCCGACCAGTCGGAACTGTTACGCCTAGCTTGCGTAGTCAATCACCGAGCATGGCTCAACTCGGTACTTTGCCTGCGATAAATATTCCACACACCAGGATGCCGTTCTCCCAACAACAACAGGTGCAACAGCAACAAGCGCAACAACAACAACAACAGGCACAAGTACAAGCCCAAACCAAAGTCCAAGCTCAGGCTCAAGCACAAGCTCAGGCGCAAGCACAGGCTCAGGTTCAAGCTCAGGTGCAACAGCAAATGCAACAGCAGCAACAACAACAACAACAGCAGCAGCAACAACAACAACAGCAGCAGCAACAGCAACAACAGCCACAAGGAATTTTAGTCGGTCCTCCGGGTCCTAGTCCAAATGGACAGTCGACTTCGAATCCGAATGTCGTTCCGAATCCTGGTCTGAGTCCCTTCGGGCAACCGCAACTGTCACAAGCGAATCTGACAACCACTACTACATCGGCAACTACTAGTCAATTTCCAACCTCGAACGGTACTTCCGGTTTGCCTAACAGTTCTCCTGTACAGAATCAGCACCAGTTCTCCGACATTATGAAAGTTCGGCTGAGTCAAGCGCAGGTGATAGCTCACCAGCATCAGCAGCAGCAACAGCAGCAGCAGCAACAACAACAACAACAACAACAGCAGCAGCAGCAGCAACAACAGCAACAGTTGCAGCAGTCGTCTCAACCGCAACCGCAACAACAGCAGCAGAGTCAGTCGCAGCCGCAGCAACCGACAAGCACTTCGAATCAGAGTGGTGCCTCGACACCGATGCCCCAAGCACCGTCGCCATTCAGCGTGACTATGCAGCCGCAAAGCAATCAACCACAAACCCAACCTCCATTCAGTAACAGTAGGCCTCTGTCGGTGTCGACGCCCAGCGACAGCGGTATCAGCGCGTCGACTCCTCAAACGATACCACCTCCCGTGTCCAGCGGGCCTAGTCCCGGTCCGACGACGACATCGAACGGACCCCAGTCTACAACTTCCACGCCCAACACACCGCTGGTTCCTTCGTTGATGACACCGAACCAGACAGTCTCTTCCGCTAATCAAACACCGCCTCATCCCGGCACCACACCCTCTCCGGCCGGATTGGCGAGTCTCGGGAAAGGCATGACGTCCCAGGAACGTGCCGCTTTGAATGCTCCGAGAGCCTCCTCCAGATCCTCTCAGATGGCTGCCATTGCGTCCGCCTTAGATCGTGATAATTCTCCTAGTCCGCCGATGAATAACAATAAGGGAAAACTAGACTCGATCAAGGAAGAGAACATGAAGATGGAGATCGAACAGGAGGATGGTTCCGATGGCCACCGGATGGACGGCGGGAAGAGTGTGAACAACGAAGTGTCGATCAAGTCCGAAATCAAAACAGAACCGATGGAGGAGGGACCTGACCAGGGTATCGTCAAGGAGGAGATTTCCGGCATTAAGGAGGAGCCGGTGACACCGATGTCCGGCCAGGATGGGACAACGCCGGATATCAAGCCTATGGTTCCCGAGCCGATACAACCGAGTGGCACGTCTACCGATAAGAAACGATTGTGCTTGTTTAAGCCGGACGAATTGCGGCAAGCATTGATGCCAACCTTGGAGAAACTGTACCGTCAGGATCCCGAGTCCATACCGTTTAGACAGCCGGTCGACCCACAAGCACTCGGAATTCCGGATTATTTCGATATTGTCAAGAAGCCGATGGATTTATCAACGATTAAGAGGAAACTGGACACGGGTCAGTACAGCGATCCATGGGAGTACGTTGACGACGTGTGGATGATGTTCGACAACGCGTGGCTCTACAATCGTAAGACGTCGCGGGTCTACAGATATTGTACAAAGGTACGGATCGAATAATATCGAAGAAATTCCGAATAGGTTACAAGTAGACCCCGAATCTTTTGAGGAATGCAAATTCGTACATGTTCCATTTTGTATTCGATCGTTTTAGCAAGTTAAAAATATTATATCGACGTTCTTCGATTATTGCCCTCGTTTTACACTTTTTAAATTGTTTCAACTAGTTTTTGCTACAAATGTATAAATATCTGCACCCTACAGTCCTTTCAATGAGTCGATAAATATAGTATAGTTACAAGATTCTCTGTAGATCCAAAAAATTTGAAGTTTCTTGTCAAGAGTTTCTCTCAAAATCTGCAGTCTACTGAACCGAACATCGAAGATGGGATTTTTAATATTGATATGTTGCTTTCAGCTGTCAGAAGTTTTCGAGCAAGAGATAGACCCTGTGATGCAGGCTCTGGGCTATTGTTGCGGAAGGAAGTACACGTTCAATCCGCAGGTTTTATGTTGTTACGGGAAACAACTCTGCACGATACCCAGGGATGCGAAGTACTACTCCTACCAGAATAGGTCAGTATCAGGAAAAATTTTCTTGCAGGAAATATCGTCCGAGTCTGATGCGTCGATTTTAATGAGATTTGTATACACAACTCCATCAAAACCGATGTGTCGCATCTAGATGACCCGTTCAGATAATGACTACTTGTGACGAACAATATACTCGTCGAGAAATAGTCTGCATGATGGGAATACACTGAGTAGGGCTATTTTTATTTTATTTTACTTTAT